>OY992879.1:149874680-150027180 GCA_963921405.1 Cepaea hortensis
TGTACCTAGATTTTCTTGTTTATTGTAATGTTTGCTTACTTTGCGCCATACCAAGTCCTTCCTCGGCTCCTGGTAACTCCGCCTACGCTCTGAGGTTACCACGGATTGCTTGGCAACACACACAAATATGCATCTTTCCCACCCCCAGATGCGTCTGGCTGTCAACACAGTTCCGACGCTCCAGAAATATTTAATTCTTTTTGCCTGTCATCCATTTTATAGATATGTAACGAAGCTTTCTTTCTTTGAGAGTGATAGGTTAGTGAACTACAAGTGTGAATAGAGGCAATAAAGTAGCAAACATAGCATACAAATGCCATAGACGCCTCGTGTTATTATGAAAATAGTATCCCCAGCTCAGAAACATTCCCTTGTCAAGGTATTAATGGAGCTGGTCTCTAGGCCAGTGTTTTTCAAACTTTCTGCTGGAGCAGATCCTAACGCAAATGTTTACATTGCTCAAAGACCTCTGTGCGATGATCCAAGTGTCTGTCTAACTTTATGCTTAAACCAGATGGGCAGAAATGTTGCATTAAGCGATTTCGGTCTGATTCGGCGGAACCCATTGCTGCCATCACGGAACCCCAGTTGAAAAACACTGCTATAGGCTGCTTATTTAAGTCAGCCCTATTTATATATTTTACAAACCTTATTATTTAAAATATTCTATTACTATAGGTACCTATGAACTTTATATGTTCTTTTGGTGAACCGTAGCTTTACCAGTGACCCCTAGTCCTATGCTTTTCTTGTGTTTCAATAGGATTTTGTTTATGTTTCTAAATTAATGTCTTTTTTTTTTCATTTTCAGATTCCGTTTACTTCATCCTTCGTTAAGGCTACTAAGAAAAGAAAAGTGGACGCCGAGTGTCGCATTTTCAATTAAGAATGGGGAGTAAAGTACATCTTTAGGGAAACAAAGGACCAGAAAACCAATTGCTTAATATGTAGCGAAAGTGTTACCGATTTGAAAGAGTACAAACTTCGGCGTTACAATGAAACAAAACATATATCAACATATTCAACGTTTTCTGGAAAGTTACGCTCTGAGAAATATGAGTCCATGAAATGTGGTTTAGAAACACAAAGATGGGTTTCGGTTAGGGTTAGGGTTAGGGTTAGTTCTGTTGACGAGCTCCACATTAATGACTCTGTCATAATCATGGCTACCATCTCTGAATGCAGTCCTCTACCATGCCGTAACTACAGAAGCGATAATAAATGACACCAGAAGAGAAATGCTGAAAATAACACTTAATAATCTACGGTCAATGGCTGTAAAGATTACAGCAGAAGATTTTACTTTGTGTGGTGCCGGTAGACAAATGGTAGTGGAGATTGTTGTCTGAGATTATGATGCCTGTTGTGCTAGCAAAACAACACGGGGCACATGTTTAACCACGGGTTTGTCTGTCTGTCTGTCTGTCTGTCTGTCTGTCTGTCTGTCTGTCTGTCTGTCTGTCTGTCTGTCTGTCTGTCTGTCTGTCTGTCTGTCTGTCTGTCTGTCTGTCTGTCTGTCTGTCTGTCTGTCTGTCTTTCTTTCTTTCTTTCTGTCTGTCTGTCAGTCCATCCATTAGTCCGTGTTTGTGTGTGTCTGACTGCCATCTTACGTATCTGTATGTCTGTCTATATAACATGTAGATAGTTAGCTAATTAGATAGTTAGCTACTTATTAGAGAGTTAGCTAGTTAGTTTGACAGAGATGTGGTTCATGAAACAAATCTAGCAAATACCTTGAACCGCCAGAGTAACTACCAATGATTTCCTGGAAGAGGATTATGAAACTAGAACACTATATATAGCTATAAGAAAGAGGCAAACGGTATTATTGGGTCATGCAATGAGAGGAGAGGCATTGGAGAACATGGCGACTATTACAACTTCCTCCGTGCCCTCTTCATATTGTCTATATCTGTCTCCAGTTCTCCTTTCTATGTGTCTGTAGCCGTCTCCCCCTTTCTCTCTCTCTCTCTCCCTCCCTCCCTCTCTCCCTCCCTCTCTCTCCCTCCCTCTCTCTCTCCCTCCATCTCTCTCCCTCCCTCTCTCTCCCTCTCCCTCCCTCTCTCCATCCCTCCCTCTCCCTCCCCCTCTCCCTCCACCCCTCTCCCTCCCCTCTCCCTCCCTCTCTCTCCCTTCTTCTCTCTCCCTCCCTCCCTCCCCCTCTCCCTCCCCCTCTCCCTCCCCCTCTCATTCTATCTCCCTCCACCCCTCTCCCTCCCTCTCTCTCCCTCCCTCTCTCCCTCCCTCTCTCTCCCTCTCCCTCCCTCTCGCTCCCCCTCTCCCTCCACCCCTCCCCCTCCCTCACTCTCCCTCCCTCTCTCCCTCTCTCTCTCCCTCTTTCTCCATCCCTCGCTCCCTCTCTCCCTATCTCCATCCCTCTCTCAATCCCTCTCTCCCTTTTTTTTGCATCCCTCTCTACCTATACCTCTCTTCCTCTCTCTCCATCCCTCTTTCCCCACCCCTCTCTCTCTCCCTATCTCCCTTTTTCTTTATCCATGTCTCTTTCCATCCCTCTATCTCCATCCCTCTCTCTCCATCCCTCACTGTCCCTCTCTCCCTCTCTCTCTCCCTCTCTCTATCCCACTCCCCTCTCTTTCCTCTACCTCCCTCCTCATATCTCTATCATTCTTTCTCCATCTCTCTCACCATCCCCCTCTCTCTATCCCTCTCTCTATCCCTCTTTCTTCATCTCTTTCCATCCCCCTCTCTCTATCCCTCTCTCTATAATTGTTTCTACATCTCTCTCACCATCCACCTCTCTCTATCATTCTTTCTCCATCTCTCTTTCCATCCCCCTCTCTCTCTATCCTTCTCTCTATCCCTCTTTCTCCATCTCTCTCCATTCCCCTCTCTCTCTATCCCTCGTTCTCCATCACCCTCTCTCTATCCCTCTCTCTATCCCTCTCTCCATCACCCTCTCTCCATCACCCTCTCTCCATCACCCTCTCTCTATCCCTCTCTCCATCACCCTCTCTCTATCTCTCTCTATCCCTCTTTCTCCATCTCTCTCACCATCCCCCTCTCTCTATCCCTCTCTCTACCCCTCTTTCCCAATCTATCTCCATCCCCCTCTCGCTATCCCTCTCTCTATCCCTCTCTCTACATCTCTCTCACCATCCCCCTCTCTCTATCCCTCTCTATCCCTCTTTGTCCATCTATCTCCACCCCCTCTCTCTATCTCTCTCTCTCTATCCCTCTTTCTCCATCTCTCTCACCATCCCCCTCTCTCTATCCCTCTCTCTACCCCTATTTCCCAATCTCTCTCCATCCTCCTCTCGCTATCCCTCTCTCTATCCCTCTCTCTCCATCTCTCTCACCATCCCCCTCTCTCTATCCCTCTCTATCCCTCTTTGTCCATCTCTCTCCACCCCCTCTCTCTATCCCTCTCTCTATCCCTCTCTATCCCTCTTTGTCCATCTCTCTCCACCCCCTCTCTCTATCCCTCTCTCTATCCCTCTTTCTCCATCTCTCTCTCCACCCCCCTCTCTCTATCCCTCAATAATTCCTATCTCTCCCCCCTCCTTCCCTCCCTGCCTCCCCTCTGTCTTCATCCGTCTCTCTCTATCCCTCTCTCTATCCCTCTCTCTATCCCTCTCTCTATCCCTCTTTCTCCATCTCTCTCTCCACCCCCCTCTTTCTATCCCTCCCTATTCCTATCCCTCCCCCTCCTTCCCTCCCTGCCTCCCCCTCTATCTTCATCCGTCTCTCTCTATCCCTCTCTCTATCCCTCTCTCTATCCCTCTCTCTATCCCTCTCTCTATCCCTCTTTCTCCATCTCTCTCTCTCCACCCCCCTCTTTCTATCCCCCCCTATTCCTATCCCTCCCCCTCCTTCCCTCCCTGCCTCCCCCTCTATCTTCATCCCTCTCTCTATCCCTCCATTTTTTAATGTTTCAGCTTCTTGAACTAAACGTAAGTCCATTCCTCCTTAGTTGGATCGCTGCAGCTCTCTTCCAACGGAAAGTAGTTTTTAGATGTGGCAGTTGGACTTCGGAACCAACAACAATATATCCTGGCCTACCACAGGGATCACCATTATCTCCGGTACTGTTCAACGCCTACACAGTGAGAATCACCAGTGAGCAGATCACTGGACCTGGCAGGACATTGTCATATGCCGATGATGTTTTAGTGTATCGTCAGGGTAAGGATAGAGAGGAGGTTGCTGTGGAGCTACAAACCGAACTCAATCGCATAAGTACTTGGTGTGATGAAGCTGGGGCAATGGTCAACCCAACAAAGGCAACAGTGACTTGGTTCTCGTTGAATAATCATATTGTCAACAATCCAACACCAACTGTAATGCTGTGTTCAGAGACGGTGGAAAGAACGCAGGCAATGAATTACCTGGGGATACGGTTTGATCGAAGCCTTGCTTATAATGTGCACATAGACCAGGTGATAACAAAGGCCAAGCGGGGTTTGGCAGCGATGCGGGTGATGGCGGCAGCAAACTGTGAGCAGCGCCATCTATGTCTTCTGTACGAGGGGCTGGTCATGTCTGTTTTGGAGTATGCAATGGCAATCCTGACTGTCAGCCATAAGCAGATAGAAAGGATGGAAAGGATACAGAATGAAGCTATGCGCATTATTCTTGGATGTACAAGAGATACAGCATGCAGGGCGATGCGCTACCTTCTTGATTTTCCAACCATTGAAGAGAGAATGCAAGTTTGCAGGGCACGCGCCTACCTCAGAATTAACGCAAACACACAGCATCCACTGCATAGTGAAATTAGGAAGGTGAAGGGCAGCAGGTTAAAAAGAGGACGGTCGTGGATGGGTCAAGCCGAGGACATTCTTCAACAGGTGTGTTCACTTGAGGACTTAGAACCTGGCGAGGAGTGGGTGCAAGTGCCAACAGACTTCTGCACATCCTTTTCAGTTTGCATCCAACTAGATAGAAAATGCAGACAAGAAAATCCGGCTGCTGTTGAGGCTGAAGTACAAGCGTTGATTTTCGAGAATTCGCTAGACAGTGACGCGGTCATCTACACAGATGGGTCGGTCATCCGACATGTGAGAAGCTCATGGGCCTTTACAGCTCGGGCCGGAGGGAGAATTGTGAAGGAGGACTCTGGTGCTTTCACTGAAACCACAAGTAGCCTGACCATGGAAGTCATGGCAGTAAGTAAAGCAATAACATGGCTCGAGACACAGACATTCACTAGGGCTTGTTTCCTTAGCGACTCAATGAACATGATCAAGAGGATAGAGGAGGGGTCGATCCGAAGAGAATGGTTGCTGCCTCTGAAGCGGTCTCGGCTGGCAAAGATTAGTTTCATCTTCGTGCCAGGGCATGCGGGAGTACAAGGAAATGAGCGGGCTGACAAGCTCGCAGGTGAAGCTACTGTTGAGGGCGGACGCGCCATGGACCAGGCTGACATTCTGAATGCTCTACGAGAAGTGAGACTTTTGCAAGAACCAAGTGATGACTGTGAATCTACAACAATGGCCAGACTGCGAGAGTAGCAAATTAAAAGAGGGGTGGCCAAACAAGAACACTACGCAGGAAGCCAAAGAAGATTGATAAACCAACACAGAACTGGCGTCGTTAGCCGCTACACGCTGCGGGATTTGCTGAGGAGGGGATCCGAGCACTTATGGACTGAATGGTCCGATGTGCAACGAGGATGATCTGTCGACTAACTAACTAACTATCTTCATCCGTCTCTCTCTATCCCTCTATTTCTGTCGCTATGTGTATTCCAAAGGAAGGACTTTCTAGTTACACTAGTCACAGATTTTCTCTACCAGTCTCCGTGATGAAGTTGTTACACTAGTCACATATTTTCTCCGTCAGTCTCCGTGGCCAAGTTGTTACACTAGTCACAGATTTTCTCTACCAGTCTCCGTGATGAAGTTGTTACACTAGTCACAGATTTTCTCTACCAGTCTCCGTGATGAAGTTGTTACACTAGTCACAGATTTTCTCTACCAGTCTCCGTGATGAAGTTGTTACACTAGTCACAGATTTTCTCTACTAGTCTCCGTGGTGATGTTGTTACACTAGTCACAGATTTTCTCTACCAGTCTCCGTGGCGAAGTTGTTACACTAGTCACAGATTTTCTCTACCAGTCTCTGTGATGAAGTTGTTACACTAGTCACAGATTTTCTCTACCAGTCTCCGTGGTGATGTTGTTACACTAGTCACAGATTTTCTCTACCAGTCTCCGTGGCAAAGTTGTTACACTAGTCACAGATTTCCTCTACCAGTCTCCGTGGCGACGTTGTTACACTAGTCACAGATTTTCTCTACCAGTCTCCGTGGTGAAGTTGTTACACTAGTCACAGATTTTCTCTACCAGTCTCCGTGGCGAAGTTGTTACACTAGTCATAGATTTTCTCTACCAGTCTCCGTGGTGAAGTTGTTACACTAGTCACAGATTTTCTCTACCAGTCTCCGTGGCCAAGTAGTTACACTAGTCACAGATTTTCTCTACCAGTCTCCGTGGCCATGTTGTTACACTAGTCACAGATTTTCACTACCAGTCTCCGTGGCCAAGTTGTAACACTAGTCACAGATTTTCTCTACCAGTCTCCGTGGAGAAGTTGTTACACTAGTCACAGATTTTCTCTACCAGTCTCCGTGGAGAAGTTGTTACACTAGTCACAGATTTTCTCGACGAGTCTCCGTGATGAAGTTGTTACACTAGTCACAGATTTTCTCCGTCAGTCTCCGTGGAGAAGTTGTTACACTAGTCACAGATTTTCTCTACCAGTCTCCGTGGCCAAGTTGTTACACTAGTCACAGATTTTCTCGGCGAGTCTCCGTGATGAAGTTGTTACACTAGTCACAGATTTTCTCCGTCAGTCTCCGTGGAGAAGTTGTTATACTAGTCACAGATTTTCTCTACCAGTCTCCGTGGCCAAGTTGTTACACTAGTCACAGATTTTCTCTACCAGTCTCTGTGATGAAGTTGTTACACTAGTCACAGATTTTCTCTACCAGTCTCCGTGGTGATGTTGTTACACTAGTCACAGATTTTCTCTACCAGTCTCCGTGGTGAAGTTGTTACACTAGTCACAGATTTCCTCTACCAGTCTCCGTGGAGAAGTTGTTACACTAGTCACAGATTTTCTCTACCAGTCTCCATGCTGAAGTTGTTACACTAGTCACAGATTTTCTCTACCAGTCTCCGTGTTGAAGTTGTTACACTAGTCACAGATTTTCTCTACCAGTCTCCGTGTTGATGTTGTTACACTAGTCACAGATTTTCTCTACCAGTCTCCGTGGCCATGTTGTTACACAAGTCACAGATTTTCTCTACCAGTCTCCGTGTTGAAGTTGTTACACTAGACACAGATTTTCTCTACCAGTCTCCGTGGTGATGTTGTTACACTAGTCACAGATTTTCTCTACCAGTCTCCATGGTGAAGTTGTTACACTAGTCACAGATTTTCTCTACCAGTCTCCGTGGCCAAGTTGTTACGCCGCCTGCCTCGATCTCCGAAAATTGTGCATTCGATTACGGCCCACGTCGTCGGGTTCACGAGTCATCGGAGACTCCTAAGAGTCGTAGCCGGAGCTACGGAGTTCGTGCTTTGCGAGACGCTTTCTGTAGGCCGCCCTGGAGAAAGAGACCAAGCTGTATGGGATAAAACTCGGTGCAATAAAATCTCCCTTTTGTCTTTTAAACCCTGTTGATAACACGCTTCCTCAGTGTGCGTCCTGTCTATCACCAGCCTCTTGTCCTCACCCCTTGATTCACTGGCGTGTATTAGTTCTCATGACGACCTCCACATTGCTGACTCTCATAATCATCGCTACCATTTCTGAATGCAGTCCTATGCTATTCCGTAACTACAGAAGCGATGATCAGTCACGCCAGAAAAGCAATGCTCAAAATAACACTTAATAGACGACGGCCAATGGTAGTAAAGATTACAGCAGAAGATCTGGCGGTTTGTCGTGCCTGTAGACCAATGGCAGTAAAGATTACAGCAAACGATCTGGCGGTTATGACGTGCCTGTAGACCAATGGCAGTAAAGATTACAGCAGAAGATCCGACATGGTGTCGTGCCGGTAGACCAATGGCAGCAAAGATTACAGCAGAAGATCTGGCGTTTAAGCCGTGCCTGTAGACCAATGGCAGCAAAGATTACAGAAGAAGATCTGGCGGTTATGTCGTGCCTGTAGACCAATGGCAGTAAGTATTTCAGCAGAAGATCTGGCGGTTTGTCGTGCCGGTAGACCAACGGTAGTGGAGATTGTTGTCTGAGATTATGATGCCTGTTGTGCTAGCAAAACAACACGGGACAAATGTTTAACAACGGGTTTGTCTGTCTGTCTGTTTATCTGTCTATCTGTATATCCATTAGTCCATTTGTCTGTCTGTACATCCATTAGTCCGTGTTTGTGTCTGTCTGTCTGCCTTCTTACATATATGTCTGTCTGTTTATATAACATGTATATGTCTATGTAATGTATGTCTGCCCTATTTCTTTCCGAACTGCCTGTGTGTGTCTTCTTTTCTATCTGTCTGTGTATCTTTTTACCTCTCGTGTTCATGTCGCCCCAATATCCCTGTTTCTGTGATTACCTTCTGTTACTATGTTACATCTTCCCATTAACTGCTGACATCCCCGAAACCATCATCCGTAATCTTCTCTCCCCATCTACCTGGCTCAATCCACTACTTGCCTTCGTAAGTTCACGCTTACAGCTCCCACTTCTGCCTTTTACTCCAGCGACAAATTGTCTGGATTGTCAGCCATTAAAACCAAAAACTTCCGTTTGTTAGCGTGCAGTAAATTTCCGGCACGTGCAGACAGCGTAGATACCGCCATTAATGGTTATGCTGCAGACAGATGTCTTCTTTCCTCTTAGAACTGTGCCATCTCTCGTGTGTTTTATGAAGCATGTTTTGTTGTTGTTGTTGTTGCTTACGGAAAATCTAATAAATAGTTAGCTATCTAGAGAGTTAGTCAGATAGTTATTTAATTCATTAGTTAGTTGGATAGACAGAAAGACAGACAGACGTGGTATTCTTGTCCTCCCTCCTAGATCTGTGCCGTCTTCACGTGTTTTCTAAATATATATTTGTTTCTTACGAATTTGGACATCTCCAATGAAGTGTGTATGATTTTGTATGCTTCTGTGCTGAATACTGCACTGTTGGTCTAGGTTTACGAGCGAGGGCATGAACGTAACTTTTTTTTTTTTGCTTGCAATTGATTTTGCTAAAACTTTGTAGTCTGTGTTTAATTATGAGATGGATCTACAGTTTTGCAGCTGTGCTTTGTCCGTGTTGTCTTTAGGTATGAATATTATGCAGGCTTGTTATTCCCATGGGAATCCCATGGAGAGGTCCCATGGGATGGGATGGGACAGGTATAAATTACCATGGGATGGGATGGGATAGAAAAACATATCCCTAGGATAATCCCAGGCTTGGCCATGGGAATGTTATTCCCATGGGAATCATATGGGAAAGGTCCCAAGGGATGGGATGGGACAGGCATAAATTACCATGGGATGGGATGAGATGAGACTGAAAAATATATCCCATGGATAAGCCTGGTGTCTCCGTGGCCAAGAGGTCAAGCCGTTTGACTTGGGCTCTGAAGGTTGTAGGTTCGATTCCTGGCCGCGTCCTTCGGTTCACGAGTTAAATTATTCGGAGACACCTGTGTTTCGTCGCTAGAGCTTCGGAGTTCGTGCTTGGTGCGACGCTTTCCGCGCTGCGGAAAGAGACTGAGCCATATGGGGTAAAACCCGGTGCAATGAAGTCGACCCTGTTGACTTTTAAGCGACTTTTTTAGCCTGGTGTTATATATGACATGTTGTAAGTATTTGGGAGTCATTGTTTGTGAAAAGCTTCTTGGTAGACGTTTAAAAGGAAATTGCCAAGGAAAGGAACGATGTGATGGTAGAATTCTACAGTGAGTCCGTCTGGTCCTGGTGTTTTACCTTTGATTGAGTACATGTGTTATGTCTGCTAATGTAAACTCTGTTTCTAGTATGTCTTTATCTGTGTCAGACAGTTTCTTTGTGTATTGTAAGAACCTATTTTGTGTTTGTGTGTTGGTTGGTTCTGTTGTATATAGGTCAGTGTAGTGTTGTTGGAACGTCTCTAGTATATGTGTTGCCTCTGTTTGTGTGTTACCTTGCATGTCAATTATTGCTCCTATTTGTCTGTTCCGTTTATGTTTTGCTCTATTTTCAGGTGTTGTTTACTGGAAGTTTCTTGTGATATGTTAGTGAGTTTAGTTCTTATGAGTGCACCACAGAAAGTGTGTTGCTGGTGTTGTTCTAACTGTGATTCTAGTGAAATATTTGGCCTTTCATTTTTTTTTTTCTAAACGTTTATTTCATACAAAGCAATTTATATTTACAAGGTGTAATGTTTGTTTCTTTTGTTTGTGTATATTTCAGAGCGATGCCGTTTGTTAGTATTAGGTGTCACATGTGTGAATAAAACAAATACATACACATGTATTTGAGATAATATGACATTTATGGCATAGTGCATGTAAAAAAATGTTTGTTTTTTTTTAAATAAGGGCTAGCGATCCATCCACCTCCCCCCCCCCCCGGGGCCGGTCTCCCTGGCCTAGGAGTTCAACGTCTTTCTCCGTAATTCCGCTTTCTCTCGTGAGTAATGTGACGTGCGCGAAAATCGGTAGCGGTTCTCTCCGCGTCGGTAACTTACGGAGTATGTAAGAAAGCCGCTCAGAAAGCAATGGCAAACTACTGAGCGTAATCTTGCCAAGTAATCAACAATCACTTGAAATATGCTGATATTGACAGCGATGTCCTGTAAAGGATATGCGAACAAAAAAAAAAAAACGCGGTTCCCCTAGAGGATAGAGCGACACTCTGAGGCCCCCGCGTCGCCCTGTTTTTATTGTGGACCCATTAGTCCCACTATGAGCCTTTGCCCACAGTGGTCCAAGGAGGCCCACATCTACTGTGAGGAGTTGCGAAGTTTGATTGATCATCTGAGCCCCTGGCCAGACCAAGTGCTGTGTTTTTTTTGTTTTTTTTTGCCTTTCAGAGGCCTGACAAAAATTTTATGGTAAAACTAATTGACAAACTTCACTAGGTATTATTCAGACGGATAAAAACTATTATTCTAATATCGTGGAGAAATGGCATAAAATTTTATAAATTTATCACGCTCAATACATGAAGCCATCAATTTACATAAATTTTGAAGATTACTTAAAATTAGTACCCCGTCCTTTATGCCGCGCTCAATTGCCGTTAATTTCTAAGAAAATGTTTAAAAAGATTTAGATGAATACTACAATTATTTAAATAACATAATACATGTATGCCTCCGTTAGTAATGTCCCTTGATATAACTGTTACGTCGTTATGTCACTGTACACTATTGTAAATACATGTGTTCGTTCCTACATCGGAATCAACACCCCGGAAGTTTAAAAGAGTAAAAGCTTTAATTCATTCAGCCATGCTGACCTCCAAAAGTAGCTTTCACTTGGTAGACGTTTATAAGGAAGCCACCGAGGATAGGACAGAAGTGATGGTAGAGTTCTACAGTGAGTCCGTCTAGTCCTGCTTATTTGTCTTGGGATTCTATCATTATGTACCTCATACATTTCTACTAAACGCCGTGTTAATCAGTTTTACTTTATATTTTGTTATCTCATATTCGATTATACCATTATCTATAGCCCGTTCAACCACAGAAGACAAGTTATGCCAGGATTCATCCCTGGCTCAGATTAATAATCCTGTGACCGAGTGACCACAAATCATTCATCATATCATTGGCACCTTGCTGTCTTGACAGACGATAGTTTGTGCTTTAAAAAGGCATAATAACATTTACCTATGGCGGTAGCGAATGTGACTGATAAGGCCAATTTGCGCTGTAAATGTCAGTTCACAGTGGGTGCATGTGAACACGTGGTCATTTCCACCATCATGCACCATCGTACGTCTCACACGCTCAGTGTGTGACTTAACTGCAATAATTTTCTCCTTTGTCTTTATTCCATTTCTGATGTTTGCCCTCCATGCAACACGTTCAGCGGCGACTTGCTCCCAATGTGCATTATCAATGCCTGTATCAATCATGTCCCGCTTACACACATCTTTGTATCGTAGTAGAGGCCGACCCTGAGATCTCCTACCCATCTGTAATTCACCAAAATAAATGTCCTTTGGTATTCTACCATCATCCATCCTCCTAAGATGTCCTATCCATCTAAGTCTACGAAGACTGAGCATGGAATAAACTGTCACACAACCTGATCTTTCCAATACTTCAGTATTTGTGATTGCGTCTTGCCACTTAATACCAAGAAATCTTCGCAGACACTGCATATGAAAGCTGTTTAAATGTTTCTCTTGGTGTGAGTAAGTTGTCCAGGTTTCACTGCCATAAAGAATAGTACTAAGGACACAGGCTTGATAAACAAGGACTTTTGTTTTTGCAGTAAGCTTCCTGTTCTCCCGGACTCTTTTTCTTAACCTGTTCATTGTTGTTGCTGCCTTACCAATCCGGATGTTGATTTCCTGATCTAGGGATAATTTGCTATTTACCACTGATCCTAGATATGTAAAATGGTCTACCATCTCTAGTTTGGCGACGTCAATAAAGATTGATGGTACCCCATGTGCACCTTGTGACATAATCTGTGTCTTCTTTTTGCTAATTGTTAAACCAAATTCAGAACAAGCATTGGAGAATGCAGATAGTAGACATTGCAATTCTTCCTCAGAGTGGGTCGTAACTGCAGCATCATCTGCAAAAAGCAACTCTCTGATCAGTACCCTCCTAATTTTGGTCTTGGCCTTCAATCTCTGAGCATTGTAGAGGCCGGCATCTGAGCGTGAGTGAATGTATATACCATCATCCTGATCACGAAAGGCATATTTTAGTAGAAGTGAAAAGTATATTCCAAAGAGGATGGGAGCTAGTACACAACCTTGCTTAACTCCACTCTTGATTTTTAATTCTTCAGAAGTTGCACCATCTAACTTGATTATACCCTTCGTGCCTGTGTGGAACGATTCCACAATGGACAGAAGAGTTGGTGGGCAGCCAATCTTCTTTAGTGCCTTGAACAGACCCTCACGACTGACCTAATCAAATGCCTTTGTGAGGTCGAAGAAGGCTATAAACAGTGGTTGATTCTGTTCACAGCATTTTTCTTGCATTTGTCGCAATGAGAATATCATATCAATGGTAGACGGTTTCTGTCGAAAGCCACATTGTGATTCGGGGTAGACTTGATCTCCTAGTACTTGAAGTCTGCGCAGAACAATTCTGGCAAATACTTTTCCAACAATACACAGAAGTGAGATACCCCTATAGTTGTTGTAGTCGCTCCGATCGCCCTTGTTCTTGTACAGTGTTATGATGCTTGAATCTTTGAAATCCTGTGGGACTTGTCCTTCTCGCCAGCATAGCTCTATTAGCTGGTGGATCTGTAGAGTGAGTGTGTCTTGCCCACTCCTGATAACCTCTATTGGAATCCCATCCTTACCTGGAGCCTTGCGAAATGCAAGTTCATTTATAGCACACTTAACTTCTGTTATGGTGGGAAGTGTGTCCAGGTGGTAAAGAGTTGGTAGAGCCTCTATGGCGTTGAGGGCATCATCCGCTAGTTTGGTCTCACTTGAGTAAATCTCCAAATAGTGCTCTACCCATCTGTCCATCTGCTGTTTCTTATCAGTGATGATTGATTGATTGATTGATTTAGGAATCGACATCACAGCATTCGGGGCATTCCCATAAGTGCTCCGACCCCATCCTCAGCAGCCAGCGAAGAGTTCCAACACTAATAGTACCAGTAGCAATCTGATTATAAGTCCGTCTCGCACTTAACTCTGAGCGTTGAGCGTCGACCAGATCCCTTCGTCACTCTTCGTTGTCTCATTCTTGCCAGACCATGGTAATCCATTTGCTCCTCCGGGGTGTGCACGTGCTCCCACAAGGCCGCAACCACGTCTGCCTTGTCATCTATCAATACTCCACCAAGTTCTGCAGAGCCAGCCAATCTGTCCGCCTGTTCATTTCCCAGCACACCGGGATGCCCCGGAGAAAAGATCCAGGCGATGCTTGTCACCCGTGACCTCCGAAGCGAAGCAAGCCACTCCGCACGAAGTCTGCCCGTCCTCACCCTCGTCAGCATGCTTTCTGAGTCAGTTATAATCACGATGTGTATGTGTGTCGTATTCTCCATCCAGCGGAGAGCCGCAGTGACTGCCTCCACTTCCATTCTTAAGCTGGATGTTGTGGTATCGTATGCCAGGTTCTCCTGCCCCAAACATCGACCATTAGCTTTGGCTATGAACCCCCAGCCACTTCTCTCACCTCTTGACACCGAACCATCTGTGTAGATAATCACATCACTCGAGTGAGCATTGTCCTGAATTAGTTCCTGGATTTCCACTTCCGTGGCTCCTGCTGGCCACTCCCTGCACTCCCCGCTTAATGTGATTATAACTCTGCATAAATCTGACTGCTCCGCTGGCACTCTGACCCACTCCTCTCCACGCCTAATGTTCTCCAAGGGGCACACCTGTCTGTTTGTATCCTCCGCCTGAGCCATCCATGATTTCCCTCTTATCAGTCGCTGACCCTTAACTGCGTCCAGCGCCTCATGCAGTGGGTGGTCTGTGTCTGCAGCTACTCTGAGGTATGCCTTCGCATGCATCACCTTGAGTTTACCAGCAACACTCGGCAGACCAAGGATGTAACGCATACACACTACTGGGGTGTCTCTAGTCATCAGTGATGATTTCTCCAGTCAAGGTTTTCAATGGTGCACTTCTTTTGATCACTGGACCACAGGCTTTCTTTATTTCTTCATACATGCTTCTTATGTTTCCCTTATCACATGCGATTTGAATGGACTAACATAACTTGATCCAATAATCATTTGCACACTGCCTGGCAGCCTTTTGCACATCCTTCCTAGCTTGCCTTAGCTCACTCAGAGTGTTATGCGTTGGTCTTTCCTTGTTTCTTAAGAGAGCTTTCTTATCAATCAAGGGCTGCAGAGTCTCACTGTTTGCCGCAAACCAGTCCTGCCTCTTATGATCCACAGTGCCGTAAACCCCTACGGCAGTTTTATAAAGAGTTTCCTTAATTTGACCCCACTTTTCATTTACTGTACAATTTTCTGGTGTATCAGTGAAAGCGCCTTCAAGTTGCTATTGAAACCGAAAGCACTTTTCAGGATCATGAGTGTTAATAATATTAATCCTGGGGCTAGATTTGTGTTTAGCTGTGTAGATTCTCTTTGGTCTCAGTCTAACCCTTGCAACAACCAAAGAATGATCCGTATCACAGTCAGCACTGTGGTAACGTCGAGTCAATGATATATGGTTCAGATGTTGTCTCCGTGTGATGATGAAATCCAGCTGGTGCCAATGGCCGGATCTTGGATGTTTCCATGTGACCATATGCAGCTCTTTTGTTTTAAAAAAGGTTTTTGTAATGCATAGGTCATTACTGGTGCAATGCTCCAGCAGCCTTTGCCCATTTTCATTCATGCGACCGATGTTGTATTTTCCAAGGCACACTGGCCATGAACTCGAGTCCTTGCTCACACGAGTATTGAAATCACCGAGTATATAAATGTAGTCAGATTTTGGAACTGCCTTGATCACGGAGTCTAACTCCTCATAGAACGAATCCTTCACATCTTCAGAGGAATCGAGTGTCGGAGCATATGCAGTAATAATGGTGGCAAACCCACAAGAGGTTGCCAAGCGAAGGGATAATAGTCTTTCATTTCCTCCTGCTGGAATTTCAATCATTCCCACTAGCGAATTCTTCACTGCAAAGCCCACACCATGTTGCCTTTTTTCTGCCTGCCCTCTACCCTTCCAAAAAAGATGTAATTGTTTTCCCTGAGTGACCCTTCCTCAGCGAGGCGAGTCTCTGCAGGCCAGCAATATCAATGTTAAGATGATTGAGTTCGGCATCAATCACAGCCGTTTTTCTCACATCGTTAATATTGGTCAAGTCAGTGGAAAATCCTGGACACATGATTCTCACGTTCCAGGTTGCAAGCCTTATCTTGAGGTTTCTATTTTTATTTTTGTTTGTACCTGGTGCATTGGTTTTACAGCCTGCGATTCAGATTTTGTCCTAGCCCCAAGCACCCATTGAAGCAGGCAGGCTGTGGCGGATCAGCACCCAATTGGCCGGGGGCTGCCCAGCTTGAGACGGGTGGTAGCTGATCAGTGACACCTGTAGGTGTCTCCCACCATCAGAGGCAACGCGTGGCGCCCCATGTCTACGCCAATTGACAGGGACTTATAACCTGTAACAGTTGCCTCTCGCTTTGATTCCGACACCAGTTAAGACCAGGGATGGAGTTATTGCCTCTCCATAGCACAAAGCCTGGGCTAAAATATAGAGATCATGTGTTGCCCGTGCAGCATGATCCCTCTCTCGGCCTGCCTAGTTCACTCCAGAGGAAAGGTAACACCCATAAATCTGGAACAAGACAAGCTGCAGACGCTGTCGGATCAGCAAAGCAATGCTCTAACTGTCCGCCTGTCGGAGCTTCGATTCTAGACCAGCCGCCAACCAAGGCTTAGGGCCTGGTCTGCCCTGCAATGACATTTTGTCGTTAGCTTGCATTTCCTCGCACCAGGGCAAGGCTTGTACCCTCCCAATTGCGCTCTTCCGCCCGAAGCCGTTGGCACAATGTGGGGTGTCGGGTTTGTTAAGCGCCGCCCAACGTTCGGCGCTAACAGAAAGCAGGTAGTACCGTCTACTGTTATACGGTAGCTCAGTCATATCTGACTAAGACCAGCTAAACGCAAATACCAAAAGACCACAAATAGGATATTATTAATGATGATGATAATAATAATAATAATAATAATAATAATAATAATAAATATAATAATAAAAACTTTCCGTGTTGGTGTGTGTGTGTGTGCTCGTGTGTGTGTGTGTGTGTGTGTGTTTTGTTTTTTTTAAACTTGTATTTTGTACAAAACAATGTGTATTTACAAGATACATTGTGTGTTTTCATTTAAATTTGCAAATACAACAGATACATTCACATACACAAGTGATATAATATACATTAATAGACCTGCATGGCAGAATGGATAAGAACGCGTGTTCTTAAACATCCGGTGTGCTGATGCCGAGGTTAGCGGTTCAACCCCTACAACTGACAGCTGGACTAAAATGTTGACCTATCGTCCTTGACATGGGGACGTTAATTACAAGTACCTCTGAAGTCGGAATGGGTTGGCATGATGGTGAAGGACACTGTTAATAGGGAAAGTTAACTGTCACCTGTCGTCCCTGGGGGGAAGCGGAATCAACAAGCATACTTTTTTAAATTCCCTATCATCAGCTTGGGCGTCTGCTGGACCTTTGTCTACACACCCCCCTTTCAGTCTCTGGCTCACTATCTCTCTCACTTCTCATCATAAGACAATACCCCTCTTCATATTCATCCAGAACATACTCACACAACTCTGGCTTCTAACAAATGATAAAAAAACATTTAATAGAGCAAAGTGTTATGTATGTGTGATGTATATGTATAGAACGTCTGTGGTATAGTCTATCTTGTATGTGAGATAAGACCAGTTATCTCAGGATCAGAGTCAACTTTCATCATCGTGCTCCGGCCATACAACTGCACAACATCACAAGATCAGAGGGAGCTCACCAGATGAAGCATACCCCCGTTCAGTTGTCGATTTAATCCTGATAATCGTAGATAGTTTGGATGCTTGGTCATCAATATGTGATTTGGTTAATTACTGTCCATTAGTTCTAAACACACTGTGAAACATATATTCAATACAATCGAGTGACGTAAGAACATAAGCACTGGTCTAGTCACATCTCTACAAAACACTACTGTCATTCGAGTTACAAAATGTTTCCTGTCTTTACGGAAATTTTTATTCAGTTATTTTTGGGAATGTCACCACTGACAAGGCAATCTCCTACTGACTCACTATCTATACTCAGATGACACCATAAGGTGTTGGACCTTCCTTGTGGAACAGGGTCCAATTGTCGAGGTCAGTTAGCAAATGCACCAGGTTACTGCCATTTTCTTCATATCTGAGTTACAGGTAAATTCTCTGTTCTAGTAGAACATGTCGAAGAGAGAATACCCGGTGAGAGAAACCCGATTCAGACCTATTATATGTGAGTGTAGGCCGAAGGCCGTACTCAGACTTTAATATCTAGATCCTCATAAAACCAAACTCTGGCATAAGACAGAGTAGTTCATCACATTGGCCTGAAACGTGGTAATAGAAAGGAAAGACTAAAGGAAAATGAAGAAATCCCCCCAGCCATCCCAAATCTCACTGAATGTCATCCAATGACATTGGCCTTAACCTGCCGAGTTAAATCATATATCATTCGACCTAGTACAAGCAACGCATCAGCCTGCTGCTGCTGACGCTCCTAAAATAGGTTCACACAACCCACCATCATTACGCTCGATTCCTAATATCTGTCAAATAATAGAATACCGTATGCTATCTATTCCGGTTCAGAATTGGAATTCACAATTCACAACATGAACAAATGTCCGTGGTGTTTTAAACAACAGGGGACACAGTGATTCCATTTCTCCATTAGAACCAGAACAGACGAACACTCCCTTTATTAGTATTCCATCCTGCACACTGACTGCAATTTAGTTATTTTCAGACAGCCGAGAATTGTGTCCGAATGACGTCACTCACTTGGCCAGAAGCCAGGTGCTGATCGCTTCTCTGCTTTCATCCTCGTATCGGAGTAAATAATATTCCTACTTGTCTCTTTTGATGTGTGGAAAATCGCAAAGAATCCTAGTTTGCGTTTCATCATGGGACTTTTCCCCACAACAAAGGTTTGTGGCGGCCTAGACATGACTGTCCTGGGCCTTTAATCATTCTGGATCGGCATCTCCAGTGATTCCGTGACACTAACCCACACACAAAATGCAGTCCATCACTACTAAAATTAGTGTGTATGGACTACGCTTGAGTTCAAAGCGATCGAGCGCAAAAACATATACATTAGTGGCATGGTGCAATTACAAACCCATTGCTCGTATATCTTCCTCCACACACGTCACATGTTTTCCTCTCTCTCTCTCTCTCTCTCTCTCTCTCTCTCTCTCTCTCTCTCTCTCTCTCTCTCTCTCTCTCTCTCTCACTATGTTTCAAATGTTGAGTGTTGAAGATATTGCATTCAGCATGGTACATAAGTTTACACGCGTCCTGTATGTTTAGTGATTTATACTTGTAGCAACGTGCTTTGCAAGTCTAAAGTGAAATATGCGACTAGTTATTGCATTCTCTGCAATGTGTGTGTGTGTGTGTGTGTGTGTGTGTGTGTGTGTGTGTGTGTGTGTGTGTGTGTGTGTGTGTGTGTCTGTGTGTGTGAGTGTGATATTATTGTGTTTAATTTCATGCTTCCTTTTAATAAACCCACATTGGACCCAAATACATGTTTATATAGTCTCATTGACACCTGGAACATATATAGACTTAATGTTACATTGAAGTTAGGGGATGATGAAAGATTTTCTCTGAAACTAGAATTGTTCGAATTTAAACAAAATTAACAGTTTCACTAAGTGCATCTCTACTTGGTTATTTGTTGTGTTAAATGTTCTTACCTTGTATTGCTTGCATACATGTTCTGTAGAACTGTGGTAACGGGACATAATAATGTGGTGGGGTGTTATCTATTTCCTTTCGTCGGTGTATTCTAATTGCAATGTAGAATAATGCTAGGAAGTGTTGGTCTGGATGATTGATGATGTGTCATACATGGTTGATTCTTAATGCTTTTTATTTTGTAGTGCACGTCTTGTAGTGCTAGTCCTCCGTGTTTCTTATCTTGTATTAATGTTTTGTGTTGTATACTGTAAATTGTGTTGTTAGAGATGAAATTTATGGAGAGTTTGTTTATGTGTGTAATTGTCTATTCTCGGGTATCTAAAACTGTAGCTAAATATATTTTATGTGTTGTCTTTAGATATGAGTGTTATGTAGGACATGATGCCAGTGTTGGGAAGTTCTTGTTTGTGAAAAGTTTCTCGGTAGACGTTTAGAAGGAAATTGCCTAGGATAGGAGAGAAGTGTTGGTAGAATTCTACAGTGAGTCCACATGGTCCTGGTGTTTTATCTTTTTGCATTTGATTGAGTGCATGTGTTATACCTACTAATATACGCTCTGTGTCTACTATGTCCTTTTCTTTGTGTATTGTAAGAACCTATTTTGTATTTGTGTGTTGGTTGGTTCTGCTGTATATAGGTCAGTGTAGTATTGTTGGAATGTTTCTAATATATGAGTTGCCTCTGTTTGTGTGTTTCCCTGCATGTCTATTTTTGCTCCTATTTGTCTATTGCGTTTAAGTTTTGCTCTGTTGTCAGGTGTAATTTGCTGGAAGGTTCTTGTGATATGTTAGTGAGTTTAGTTCCTAGGAGTTAGGGTTGTGAAAGTGTGTTGCAGGTGTTGTTCTAATTGTGATTCTAGTGAAATATTAGGCCTGTCATTTTCTCTTTTTTAAAATGTTTATTTCATACAAAGCAATGCATATTTACAAGGTGTAATGTGTGTTTCCTTTGTTTGTGTATATCGCAGAGCGCTGCCGTTTGTTAGTGTTCAGTATCACATGTGTGAATAAAACAAATACATACATATGCATTTGCTATAATATGACATTTATGGCATAGTGCATGTAAAAGAAATGTTTTAGTTTTTTTTTTATCAAGGGCTAGCGGTTCAGCCACACGATAGTGTGACACTCTGAGGCCCATGCGTTCCCCTGTTATTATTGCGGACCCTTTAGTCCCACTATGAGCCATTGCCCACAGTGGTGCACCAAGGCCCACAGCTACTGTGTGGAGTTGTGAGGTTTGATTGAGCATCTCGGCCCCTGGCCTGACCTTGTGCTGTGTATTGTATTATTTATTTTTTTTTGGGGGGGGGGGGTGGGGTAGGGGTGGGGGGGGGGTGGCCTTTCAAAGGCCTGACAATTATTTTATGATAACGTTAGTCCTCCAGCTGCCATTAAGCCGAAAAAAAAAACTATTATTGTAATACCGTGGAGAAATGGCAAAATGTGTTATAAAATTATCACGCTTATAAAATAAAGCCATCACTTTTACAAAAAACTTTGAATATTACTTAAAATTAGTGTCCCTTCCTTTATGCGGCAAATAACTGTCTCTAATTTCTATGAAAATGTTTAACCAGATTTAGATACATACTATAATTATTTAAATAACGTTGACTTCCGGTCAAGATGGCGACGGACGGTCGTGTTGTTTTATGACCGTTAACTTTTTCGCTTATGAGAATGATTTTTTCATCTCTTGCTTGTAATTTGTATGCCAGGATGTAAAACCAGGAGTTTCTACTCAAGATCTGCTCCGATGCTACGGAGTTTCATGCATCGAGCGAAGCTATCCTTGACGCTTTAGAAACAAGGAAATGCTACGCATATAAAGTGCAGGAAAACCTGGTATATGTGAAGCGGGTTGAAAAGAGAGAAGAGAGAGATAGATAATGAAGATAGTGTGCGAGACAGAGATATGAGAAAGATGTGTTGAAAGACATAAAAAAGTGATAAAGACAAGAAAGAGAGAGAGAGAGAGAGGGGGAGGGGGTACTTTTGCTTTCTTTCACCCCAAACAAACTTTGCGAGCTATATTTAGAGTCACCAGCTATATTTAGCGCCGACGGTGATCTCCTCTGTGTTCGGCTGGAGTGCGTGTCAGTGCGTTTCAATTGCCCCATACCACAGTGTTGTTTCTTTGGACTGTGGCAACCGTTTCTGTCTCCCTTCGATCCTCATTTGCATCGGTCCTGCAATCACTTTCCGGTTAGGGTTAGGGTTAGGGGGTAGGATTAGGGTTAGGGGTAGGGTACACACACTAACCCTAAACCTAATCCTAATTCTAACCCTACCCCCTAACCCTAACCCTAACCGGAAAGTGAAAGAATTGCGCACCACCGCCGCCGCATAGAATTGCGCACCGAGCTACGGCGCAACACACGGAAACCCCCTGAATGTTCGGCGCAACACAGGGAACCCCTGGATGTGACGTCATACCCTGGGATTCCCTTTTGTTTGGGGTGAAAGGAAGCAAAAGTACCGGGGAGGGAGATAGAGAAGAAGAGAGAGAGATGTCTGTATACCTCTCTATATGTCCGCATGTCTGTATGCCTGCCTACCTGCCTACTTAACCACTTTCATGTCTAACTACCCACCTACCTAACCAACTATGAATATTACAAAGAATTATCGCCGAAGCAACGGAGTACGTGCTTTGTGCTCGATACTTTTGACAACAGCCAGCGGGGAGAGAATGAAGCGGAGGAGAAGAGGTAGGGGAGAGGGGGGAAGGAAAAGGAAGAAGAGGGCTGGAGCCAGAAGGGGTAGAAGGAAAACGGATCGTTTGGGACTCAAAAATGTGTGGGTTGGGTATTGGAATTGCCGTACTGCAAAGCAACGAGGACCAATACTGGAGAAACTGGTACTAACTAAATTACACTCACTTTAAACAACACAATTCTAAATACCCAAAGAGATGAAGGATTGACTTTCACCCAATGAATTGCTGAAAAATTAAAAAAAACTTTGTCCGGCAAGGAAACGAACGATTGACATTTGACTTTCATCCAATTAATTGCTGAACAATTAAACAAAAAAATGTCCGGCAAGGAAACGAACCTCGAGCTCCCGCCCATCTGGCGGGGACACTATCAACTATGCCACTGACGACACGTTTTCCAATCAACGAAAATATATAATATAGCCGCAAACTTACGTTAAATCACGTGACCAGCCGTGCCCTGTGAATAGACGCTTTGTTTATTCACAGGGCCCTACGAATAGACACTTTCATTCTCTTTTTTATTTGCCGGCTCCGTCCTGCATACCCCGTTCAAAGCACAGCTGCTGGCGCTTTGGCAACAGACCACCTTGCGTTGGGTTTAAAAAAAAAAATAAAATGGTGTTGGTACCGGTTGTTCAGAAAACAATGGCAAACTACTGAACGTAAACTTGCCAAGAGATCACAAACAGCCAAACAATGCTGGGGTTGACTGCTATGTTGTGAATAGATGCCATTTTTCAGCTGCCAGATGGTTTTCATTCATACAATATTAGTTTTGTTCCCAGTTGCTTGCTTGCTGTCAAAGGCTTCACTCAGTATATTTGTTTCTGTGTCTCATGTTTACAGATCTTCTTAGTCACATTTTCTGTTCATTTGTGTGACAATTTGTTTAATATGTTCCATTTGTGTGACAATTTGTTTAATATGTTCCATTTGTGTAACAATTTGTTTAATATGTTCCATTTGTGTGACAATTTGTTTAAAATGTTCCATTTGTGTGTTACGTTAGTTTGTGCAACACTTTGAGCCATATAGTTTTAAAAAAGAAAGAGTTTATACATAGTTGGAGTATGAATAAACGGAGTAATTTATACATAGCTGGAGTATGAATAAACGGAGTAGTTTATACAGAGCTGGAGTATGAATAAACGGAGTAGTTTATACAGAGCTGGAGTATGAATAAACGGAGTAGTTTATACAGAGCTGGAGTATGAACAAATGATGTAGTTTATACATAGCTGAAGTATGAATAAATGATGTAGTTTATACATAGCTGGAGTATGAATAAACGGAGTAGTTTATACATAGCTGAAGTATGAATAATTTGAGTAGTTTATACATAGCTGAAGTATAAAGCTGTTTAAATATCAAGAATAATTTTCCAGATTGGTATCCCCAATAAAAAAAATTGTGTCCCCATGCGAGTTAAAGAATTGTTAACTTGCGTTTCTGAACACTTACTGTTTACAGACTTCCATCTTTGTTGACATTACCGACCTACTATTTCCTGCTATTGGTGTCCTCATCATTCCGGTCCAAGCTGACAGTAATATGCGTCGCCTCAGAAAGACATGATTAGGCAATTCAAACACCAGGCTTCCGACTTACTGGCCTGATGAATTAACAAATAAACAAGGAAATGCTACGCACATAAAGTGCAGGAGAACCTGGTATATGTGAAGCAGGTTGAAAAGAGAGAGGAGATAGATAGATAACGAAGCTAGTGTGAGAGACAGAGATATGAGAAAGATGTGTTGAAAGACATAAAAAAGTGATAACTTTTATCTTATATATAAAAAAGGATCTCCGTCCAAATGTATGTATCTCTGTATGTCCTTTATACGTTCGCGAACGGCCCATCCGATTGAGATGAAATTTTCTACACGCCTTTCTTTCATTCCAGAGCTGCCAACTGTGATATTTTTTTAGTGTGAAATCGCATGCTTACCCAGTATTATTTCATTTTTCATTTTTCATCATAATTTCATATATCTCAGGGGACCTAACTCTATAAAAGTTATTTCAAGGGGCATAACTTTTCTGTATAACTTATAGTCATATTGTGGCATCGTTTTCAAAGATTTATAAACTCTTTGTCCATAGTTATATACCGGCATATGAGTTATAATAAATAGTGATACAATCTGTAAGGCATTTTCAAATTTTTCATAAAAATAATGCACAATGCATAACATTGTAACTCATCTTTTTTTGCTTAAGAAGTTACTGTAGTCATGCAGGTGATTAGAAAGCGTTTTCATTAAAAATAATGGATGGTGTGTGGAAGGGCATTTTTTTAAGTTACTTTTTTTGTTGTATGAATTTAATGAGACGCTACCCGCCAGGAGCTGGGCGAAGTCACGCCGGGTCAGATAGATAGACAGACCCACCTTTTCGCTGCAGTTGTCTACTCCTCCTTTTCCTTCTTCTGCTGATGCTGCTGCCGCCGCTCCATTTACCCAAGTTAATTGTTGGGGGAAGATGTAAAGATCTTTCAAGTGCTCTTTCTAATGCTTTTTGTAAGTTGGTCTTCGTTTATCTAAGGTTGTTCTAACTGCAACCAATAAATGATTAGACAGACAGGCAGACAGACAGACAGAGAGGGAGGGACGGACAGACAGACAGACAGACAGACAGACAGACAGACAGACAGACAGACAGACAGACAGACAGACAGATAGTCGGTAACGGGAACGGGAACTTATATGACTACTTATATGAATTAAATGAGATGCTCCCCACCAAGGACTGGGCGATGCCGGGTCAGACAGACAGACATACAGACAGACAGACAGACAGACAGACAGTCAGTAACGGGAACGTGAGCTTATATGACTACTTATATGAATTAAATGAGATGCTCCCCACCAAGGACTGGGCGAAGCCGGGCCGGGTCAGCTAGTATAATATAAATAAGATAATATAAGTGACAAAAAAGAAATAACTTCGATAAACAAATATTTAAAACATGTTCATGATCATAGTTCCTAATATTTTTTTTATTAAAAAGTCGCTTTCACCCAATTAATTGCTGAAAAATTAAAAAAAGAAAAAAATAGCGTCAGTGATCTGTATATCACTAACCCATGGATATAATAAGTGTCTCACTAAAGGGCACTTTCCATCAGCTCTCAAAATCACTAAAAATTGCTTAAATCTTGCTAATTGGACAATGGTCTCCCGAACAATCACAGACCCATCTCCTTACTATCATCACTATCTAAACCACTAGAAAAACACATCCATAAAGTAACATTAGAGTATTTAGTTCGCAACAAGCTTATTGTTGACAGTCGATCGGGATTTTGACCAAATTATTCTTGCCATACGGCCCTAACAAACATGATTGAAAATTGGCACCAGAATATAAACAACTACAGTCTATGTGGAACTCTGTTTATTGATTACAGGAAAGCATTTGATATGATAGACCATTCCATTTTAATTAAAAATCTAGAGACAATGAAAACTGGCATTAATGTAGTCACTCTAATAACATCTTTTCTATCAAACAGAAAGCAGGTAGTATCACACAATAAATCTCTGTCTCAAACCACTACCTTCAATACTGGAGTACCGCAAGGCTCTATTCTTGGCCCTCTATTATTGGCCATATATATTAACGATCTACCTTTGCATCTTTCGTCGTCCTGTGATCTATTTATAGACGACTGTATAGTGTATACAAACGCTGAAAACTGTAATTTGCTGGAGTCGTCTTTGCAACTAGAATTAAATAATGTAGTTAGGTGGAGCTATGCAAACTGTATGCAAATTAACATCACTAAAACAAAATCAATATTATTAACAGCTATACAAAGACTTCAAACTCTAAATTCACACACATCACTTCAACTTCACATTGATAACATGCCAGTAGAAAGTGTAATTGAGCACCAAACATTAGGCCTAATCACTGATAGAAACCTAACGTTTAATTCACACGTTCAGGAGCCCTTTAAACAAAAACCGAAAACAGTCTACCGACTCGAAAAATTTAAACATTTCCTAGATGAAGACACAAGGTAAATATTCTATACATCTCAAATACAGACACATTTTGACTACAGCTCTACAATCTGGGACAGTTGTTCTAATTCAAGCACCAAGTGACTTTACTCACTCCAGAAACGGGCTATGAGTTTAATATATAGAAAACCTTTATCTGACAATCCTAGCCTGCATAACGCCTTCAGTTACTACCACTCCGCAAACGCCTGCTTTTCAATAAGGCCAAACTAATTCACAAAATCCTACATCGGAATGCCCCAAATTACCTTTGGCCATTGTTATATATATAACATATATTTATATAATATAACATAAATATAATGCTAGACACAGTAAACGATTAAATATATTACACATTCCGAAGCCTAGGATTGACTTATACAAAACAATCTTAACGTACTCTGCAGCTCAGCTGTGGAACAATCTTCCACAAGAAATCAAAGCCATCACCAATCCCTACACAAATAATCGCAAATTATTCGAACACTATCTCAGTACGGATTACCTTGCCCCTTAATAATAGACATAATAATAAAAACAAAACTCTAGTATAACAGCCAGTTGTACCCTTTTGGTAGACCAGTATATTCCACAAAGTTAATAACAAGTGTAACACCATTATCAAACATTACTTAGTCGTGTAGTTTTGATGTTCGCATTTTGCCCATGTCTTTATAATGCATATCTTTTATATTGTTGCTGTTCTCTAATAGCCTTGAATGATGTGTGAATGAAATAATGTATGAAAGAGAGTGATAGAAGGGCAGAATGTTAGACGGGCCTGCGTGCACAATTCTTAACCCTTTGAAAATAAGGTTTGTTCGTTCATTCGTTCGTTCGTTTCTATGCGACAGAAGTGGCGCTAGTTGTCCATGGACCTGATTTGTCTTTGAACAACCTGTGTCGATTTCTCTATCTATTCTCCCGTCTGAAGTGAAGAGTGAAGAACCTTAGATCTTTAATTCGCTGGGTTGTTTTATTTTCAAGTTCTTTATTGTTTTTGGACAACACAAAGGGGAGTATATCCCAACATAAATACTTTATGACGAAAAAGGGCAATCTATACTAGGCCACAAAATGATGTTATACGGATGAAGACATTGTTAATTTAAGTCAAACAGACAAAAATGCACCAACAATGGCAAAACTATGAATAATATAAACGCAGAGAATAGGTGGCTGGGTCTGAAAACATCATTGGCAGAAGTAGAACAAGGGATATCTCATTTTATCTTGTTCCTCTTGTACCTTGCGGTGTCGAGGTGACGCCCCAAGAGAGTGCCAGTTTATGGACTTTATGTTTCGAGATTCCCATGGACTCCGGTATTCCCTCTGCCCATTCTTTACGTGGCCAGCTTCTTCTTCTGCTTCCAGTTGGTCTGTACACCAATGCTTGTTGTAGTATACTGTTCGTTGGTAATCTAGTTATATGGCCAAACCAATTAACTTGCTGTTTTCTGATGACATCTAGCACTGCTATAACCCCCATTTTAGTCCTGATGTCCATTTTTAGTCCATTTATGATTTTCTCTCTTCTTGATACATTGCGAATTCTCAGGAATCTTATTTCTGTTGTTGTGATTTTTCTTTTCTCTTTTTCTGTCATTGTCCAAGTTTGGCATTGGTAACATAGAGTTGGTAGGAAGATTGTGCTGTCGAGTGCTTTCTTGGTAACTATTGATACGTGTTTGTTCTTTAGTATTGGTACCATTTGTCCAATGAATTAGTTTGCCTCATTGCATCTATTTTCGATCACGACTTCTGATTTGCCATTTGAAGATATTATATTTCCTAAGTATTTGAAGCTCTTTACTTGTTTCAGGGGGTGTCTTTGAGGTGAATCTTTGTAGTTTTTGTCTTCTGTGGTTACAGTCAATACCTCTATTTTACTGATGCTAATTTTCATGTTATGTTCCTTACACGCTTCGTATTAGACTATTTATGTGGTCTTGTAATTATGTTTCTGATTTTGCTATTAATGCTTGGTCGTCCACAAATAGGAGTTCTTTAATGGTGCAATTTGCCGTTGGTTCTTCTTCTGTGTTCTTTTTTTCATGTGGTGTCGTTACGGTCTCCCTGTGGATGGTGTCTTTACATATGCTTTCTATATAGGCTATGAACAATAGCGGGGACACGACTCAATCTTGTCGTTCTTATGGAGAAGGGTTCTGAGTATTCTCCATTTGTTCTTACCATGCATTCACTGTTGTTGTATAAGCTTCTACAAACGTTTGTTAGATGCGTACAAGGAATTTTTTGTTAAATACATTTAAATGCGTGTCCTTTACAGGACGTTTCAGTCAACCCCACAATTTTAGCCTGATTGTTATTTACTTGGCAATTTTACGTTTAGTAGTTTGCCATTGCTGTCTGAACGGCCGATGCTCACACCGTCAACCCTAACGCAAAGTTATCTGCTATTAATTGTGAAACATCATTCACTAACCCCCCTAGGTCAGAGACGCCGGCGATATACGAAAACGAAACATCAAATACTGATTGGCGCATATAGCAAGCTGTTTGTATGGTTAACACGGCGTTGATCGCCACATCCACTGTAGAGCATGCATTATTTTTTTGGTTAAAACATATAGGGAAGAACTTTCGCTCGCTTTAAACTCAAACAAAGTCCATACGCTTGCTAATATTTCTAGTTGACTTACTTTTTTTTGCGCATGTGGATTAGTTTTCCCTATTACCAGTGTCACTCACCATCAGGCGAACCCACTCCGACTTCTAAAGTATAGTGTGTATTTTTAATGACTCTGTGGTTTTTGAAAATATTGCCGTTCCAAGTTTTGTATTCACCCTCTGTGGAGTTCACGCAACATAAAGGGTAAATACAAAACTTGGAACGGCAAAATTATCAATACACCCACAGTCATTAAAAATACACCCTGTACTTGTAGGACGAGAAGTCAACATTTTAGTCCAACTGACCGGTGTATGGGTTGAACTCGCAACCTCGCAATCAGCACACCGGAAGTTTAAGATCGAGTGTTGTTATCCACTCTGGCCGTATTGACCGCCAGAGAAACAGATAAAAACTATGGGACATAAACATGTAAAAGTGAGATCAGAAGGTAATAAACTACACTGACTGGCATCTAGTCCAAACTTAAAGATACAAACATTAAACAAAGTTTATTTTAAATGTGATAACAATCGACAACTCAAAGTCGCTCTGTTTCAAAAGAAAGGCTTTGAAAATTTCAGGGTGGGATGGATTAATGGAACTAGAAAAGCCATGTTAGAAGATTCAGAAAAGCACGTTAGAAGATATAGAAAAACCATGTTCTGAATATATAGAAAAGTCGATTTAGACGATGTAGAACAAGAATGTGAAGATGTAGAAAAGACATGCTAAAGTATGTAGAAAAGCCATGTTAGGAGATGTAGAAAAGCCATGTTAAGAGATATAGAAAATCTATGTTCTGAATATATAGAAAAGTCGATTTAGATTATGTAGAAACGCCATGATTGAAGATGTAGAATAAGAATGTGAGGATGTAAAAAAGACATGCTAAAGTATGCAGTCCATCACTACTAAAATTAGTGTGTATGGACTACGCTTGAGTTCAAAGCGAGCGAGCGCAAAAACATATACATTAGTGGCATGGTGCAGTTACAAACCCATTGCTCGTATATCTTCCTCCACACACGTCACATGCTTTCCTCTCTCTCTCTCTCTCTCTCTCTCTCTCTCTCTCTCTCCTCTCTCTCTCTCTCTCTCTCTCTCTCTCTCTCTCTCTCTCTCTCTCTCTCACTATGTTTCAAATGTTGAGTGTTGAAGATATTGCATTCAGCATGGTACATAAGTTTACACGCGTCCTGTATGTTTAGTGATTTATACTTGTAGCAACGTGCTTTGCATGTCTAAAGTGAAACATGCGACTAGTTATTGCATTCTCTGCAATGTGTGTGTGTGTGTGTGTGTGTGTGTGTGTGTGTGTGTGTGTGTGTCTGTGTGTGTGTGTCTGTGTGTGTGTGTCTGTGTCTGTGTGTCTGTGTGTGAGTGTGATATTATTGTGTTTAATTTCATGCTTCCTTTTAATAAACCCACATTGGACCCAAATACATGTTTATATAGTCTCATTGACACCTGGAACATATATAGACTTAATGTTACATTGAAGTTAGGGGATGATGAAAGATTTTCTCTGAAACTAGAATTGTTCGAATTTAAACAAAATTAACAGTTTCACTAAGTGCATCTCTACTTTTTTATTTGTTGTGTTAAATGTTCTTACCTTGTATTGCTTGCATACATGTTCTGTAGAACTGTGGTAACGGGACATAATAATGTGGTGGGGTGTTATCTATTTCCTTTCGTCGGTGTATTCTAATTGCAATGTAGAATAATGCTAGGGAGTGTTGGTCTGGATGATTGATGATGTGTCATACATGGTTGATTCTTAATGCTTTTTATTTTGTATTGCACGTCTTGTAGTGCTAGTCCTCCGTGTTTCTTATCTTGTATTAATGTTTTGTGTTGTATACTGTAAATTGTGTTGTTAGAGATGAAATTTATGGAGCGTTTGTTTATGTGTGTAATTGTCTGTTCTCGGGTATCTAAAACTGTAGCTAAATATATTTTATGTGTTGTCTTTAGATATGAGTGTTATGTAGGACATGATGCCAGTGTTGGGAAGTTCTTGTTTGTGAAAAGTTTCTCGGTAGACGTTTAGAAGGAAATTGCCTAGGATAGGAGAGAAGTGTTGGTAGAATTCTACAGTGAGTCCACATGGTCCTGGTGTTTTATCTTTTTGCATTTGATTGTGTGCATGTGTTATACCTACTAATATACGCTCTGTGTCTACTATGTCCTTTTCTTTATGTATTATAAGAACCTATTTTGTATTTGTGTGTTGGTTGGTTCTGCTGTATATAGGTCAGTGTAGTATTGTTGGAATGTTTCTAATATATGAGTTGCCTCTGTTTGTGTGTTTCCCTGCATGTCTATTATTGCTCCTATTTGTCTATTGCGTTTAAGTTTTGCTCTGTTGTCAGGTGTAATTTGCTGGAAGGTTCTTGTGATATGTTAGTGAGTTTAGTTCCTAGGAGTTAGGGATGTGAAAGTGTGTTGCAGGTGTTGTTGTAATTGTGATTCTAGTGAAATATTAGGCCTGTCATTTTCTCTTTTTTAAAATGTTTATTTCATACAAAGCAATGCATATTTACAAGGTGTAATGTGTGTTTCCTTTGTTTGTGTATATCGCAGAGCGCTGCCGTTTGTTAGTGTTCAGTATCACCTGTGTGAATAAAACAAATACATACATATGCATTTGATATAATATGACATTTATGCATAGTGCATGTAAAAGAAATGTTTTAGTTTTTTTTTTATCAAGGGCTAGCGGTTCAGCCACACGATAGTGTGACACTCTGAGGCCCATGCGTTCCCCTGTTTTTATTGCGGACCCTTTTGTCCCACTATGAGCCATTGCCCACAGTGGTGCACCAAGGCCCACAGCTACTGTGTGGAGTTGTGAGGTTTGATTGAGCATCTCGGCCCCTGGCCTGACCTTGTGCTGTGTATTGTATTTTTTTTTTGGGGGGGGGTAGGGGGGGGGGGTGGCCTTTCAAAGGCCTGACAATTATTTTATGATAACGTTAGTCCTCCAGCTGCCATTAAGCCGAAAAAAAACTATTATTGTAATACCGTGGAGAAATGGCAAAATGTGTTATAAAATTATCACGCTTATAAAATAAAGCCATCACTTTTACAAAAAACTTTGAATATTACTTAAAATTAGTGTCCCTTCCTTTATGCGGCAAATAACTGTCTCTAATTTCTATGAAAATGTTTAACCAGATTTAGATACATACTACAATTATTTAAATAACGTTGACTTCCGGTCAAGGTGGTGACGGACGGATGTGTTGTTTTGTGACCGTTAACTTTTTCGCTTATGAGAATGATTTTTTCATCTCTTGCTTGTAATTTGTATGCCAGGATGTAAAACCAGGAGTTTCTACTCAAGATCTGCTCCGATGCTACGGAGTTTCATGCATCGAGCGAAGCTATCCTTGAGTGAATTTTTCGCAGCGTGTGTGGTTCTGTTGTGTTCCTTTTTTTTCATGGCGGAACAACGTGTATTCTCCATTCGGCGGACAGTCAATCTAACAAGGCGACGTAGGCACCTGCAGGCAGCAAATGGCAAGGTAAGCGTGGTGGTTTAAGGCGTTTTAGACTGAAGTGTGACCGTCTAGGCCTCAGGAATTACCACATTCTATATTGGAACTTCGCTAACGTAAAACAACGTGGCCCTATTCTAGAAATTCTGGTTTACAGGAATGACATTGTAGCACTCCAGGAGACGAGATTCGGTGATCAGCTACTCCAAATTGCCGGCTTCAAATGTTTCTACAACAGACGACATCTGGGAATGACGATTATCATCCGAGACAGTATGGTAGAATCAGAGCTAGACATGTCCAGTTGGGACAATGACGACACACTATAGGTGGAAAGAGTTCAATCCGATCTACCATTCGCAACGCGAATATGGATTCCCAGAAGTGGCAGTGTTTAAGTGACATATTAGGTCACGAGAGAAATGTTATTTTCTGTGGTGATTTCAACGCTAAAGGCAGATCATGGGGAAACATATTCTCCAACACACAGGGGGAGGAGCTGGAGACTGCACTTGAAACCATTGACCTGGTCTGTGTCACCAGTGGCTGTGTCACCAGCACACAAGCCGTCCAAGGGATGAGGACAGTGCTATTGATCCGGCGCTGGTTTCTCCTTCACTCACTACATTGTGTAGATGGGGTGTCCTAGGGTACCACGGCAGCGACCACCACCCTTGCAGCATATTGGTGGAGAAAGGCAGAACCAGGCAGCTCAAGTTAACGGTCAAGACTTTCCAGTATGACAGTACAGGTCAAGATGTGGTGAGTAAAATAAGACGTGACAAGCGCAGAATGCTTCAGGGCAGGAAAAATAGCTGGGAGCAGGCACTTTTGTGGAATTTCGAGGTGGAGAAGGCCTGGGTGGATAAGCGTAGTGCTGTAAGGAGATGGCAAACAGCCACGAAGAACAGAGCTGGCCATCCTAGTCCCTGTCTGCACTTAGAAAGAGAGATGCACACAAAAGTAAGCTATTTCAAAAAACTGGTCAAGGTGGTTAAAAGCGAAAAATGGGCAGAGGTGTGTCAAAGAGTAAGCACAGACAAGTCACTAAAATTGTTCTGGCGACTACAAAAAAGCATGAGTGGGATAGTCAAGAATAATATAATTTCTGACTTGCAAGGTGCTGACCTCAGCTGGCAGAGGACTGACGAGGACATGGGCAAATCCCTCTTTAAACGCTACCTTGAGCAGAGCACCAGACAGACATGGGAGGCTGAAATCGTGCCAAGGAGGTCACCTCAGACAGGTGCAAGCACCAGAACATTTCGGATGAAGACACAGTGACAGTGAAAGAAATCAAAGCCTGTGCTTCGCCGATAAAAAAAAAAACAGCGCTCCAGGGTCAGATGGCATAAGACACGACGACATCAATAGGTGTACCGACAAGGAGCTAGAGAAACTAGCAGACATGTACAACAACAGTATAGGGAGTGCTATCAAGGAGGAGTGGTTACACAATTGTCTGATTCCCTTGCCGAAGTCTGGCAAAGACCACACAAAATTTCAGGGATGTCGTGTTATAATCATGCAGAATACAATAGGCAAGCTGCTGGAGAAGTTAATTGCCAGAAAAATATCAAGCCAGCTAGAGGGGCAAGGTGTTTTCCTGCCTACCCTGGGTGGGTACCGTCCAAAAAGAGAAACCTGCACCCAGTGCAGCAGATTTCGCTCTTGATGTCTATGAAGGTTTCCACTCAGGCATTGAAACCTTTGCTGCAGCGCTTGATCTTGAGCACGCGTACAACAGAGCACCATTGGATTTTTTAATGCTTCCGCTTCTTGAACTCAATATGAGTCCATTCCTCCTTAGTTGGATCGCTGCAACCCTCTTCCAAAGGAAAGTAGTTTTTAGATGTTGCAGTTGGACTTCGGAACCAACAACAATATATCCTGACCTACCACAGGGATCACAATCATCTCCAGTAGTGTTCAACGCCCACACTGTGAGAATCACCAGCGAGCTGATCAATGGACCGGGGAGGAGACTGTCATATGCCGACGATGTTTCAGAGTATCGTTAGGGGAAGGATAGGAATCAGGTTTCTGTGCAACTACAAACCGAATTCAATCGCATAAGTACTTGATGTGTTGAAGCTGGGGCAATGGTCAACTCAACAAAGGCAACAGTGACATAGTTCTCGTTGAATAATAATATTGTCAACACTCCATCACCAACTGTTAATCTGTGTTCAGAGACGGTGGAACTAACGCAGGCAAGGAATTACCTGGGGATACGTTTTTATCGAAGCCTTGCTTATAATGAGCACATAGACTAGGTGATAACAAAGGCCAAGCGTGATTTGGCTGCGATGCGGGTGATGGCGGCAGCAAACTGTGAGCAGCGCCATCTATGTCTTCTATACGAGGGGCTAGTCAAGTCAGTTTTTGAGTATGCAATGGCAATCCTGAATCTCAGCCGTAAGCAGATAGAAAGGATGGAAAGGATACAGAATGAAGCTATGAGCATTATTTTTTGATGTACAAGAAATTCCAGCTAGTTTGCCAACCAGGGCCGACTTAAGGGCAAATCCCACACCAGATTGGCGTTTTTCCTCGTGTTTCCTTCCACTCAAGAAGAATGTGTAGCCGGAACCTACTTCACAGATTTGGCCTTCTTCTGCAAGCCGTGTCTCGCTCAAGGCTGCAATGTCGATGTTGTACCTGCCCAGCTCTCTCCCAATCAGTGCTGTTCATCTCTCTGAGCCCGACTTGCCTTCTCTATCAAGTAGGGTGCGTAAATTCTAAGTTCCGATTGCCAATGGAATATGGTTTGCTCTTTTAGCTTTACCTGTTTTTACTTTGTTTGTTGTTGACCGCAGTAAAGGGTACCCATCAACTGCGGCTCGCTGGTTAGGTAATGATGGATCAGACAATGATTAGGGCATCTTTTCTAGCCCCTTCCTCATGCTATAGAGGTGAGCAGTGCTTTCCTATAGAGGGCTGCTCAGTCGCTCGTGGGGCTGCCGAATCCCACTGCTGCTCCGGTCAGTAGAAGTCGACCATATGGCCTGAGCCGCTTGTGTGCAGGTCTACGACTACGGCTGTTAACGTACCAACGCCTGCCGCTTCGCTTCTCGCCCATCGCCACAGGCCTTGAAGGTGATATATGAAGTTGGATGTATCATGACTTGCACGATAAACTGGATTAAAGTGATGAAATTTGCACATTTCGTCGACCTCACTCTTTCGCCTGAGTCCATCTGAGTCCAGTGGCAAGACAAGTCTAGACGACTGGAAACGAATACAGGCGAAGTGGATGACCAGAGCGCTCTACGTGCCTTGTAGTGCTCATCGTTCAACAACGCTTTGTAGGTATACGCCGTCTTGCCCGTTGAATCAAGAATGATTTCTTCCGCGCAGTCTACAGAGTCCTACATGCTGGGTATGTATACCATAGTTCACCGATTGGTTTCACACAAAATCGCCTACCCACGCCTGGTTTAGCCAGACTGTCACAGCTGTTGCCCCAGGGGAGGGGGGTGTGGCCGCTGTCGCATGCTGACAGCTACTAGGAACCACAGGCGTGAGCTGGATGTCAAGCGTGGACCAGTTGGGATGTGCCTTGAAAAGAGCCCACACAGTCATCCTTACCAAAGGTACTACCAATGCCTGAAACCCCGTAACCCCATCCCCCACCTCCTCCCTACCACCGGATAATGAAATTATAACATTATATACCACAATAAGAAAGAAGCAAACAGCTTTTTTTGGTCATGTGATGAGAAGCTGAACAGCGCATAAATGCCTTTGAATATAAATGTTATAGACGGGTTCTAAGAATATCTTGGGTAAAGAAAAAACATGCATATTGCATAAGATATATATAAATACAAATGCATCCATACTTCAAGAGCTGAATATTGGAGAGGGTTGGCTATTAAAGACGATAAAACAAAGAAAATTGATACATTTGGGTCACTTGAAACGCCATGAAAGTTTGGAGAGAACAACAATGGAGGGGTATATGCCAGTTAAGAGAGGAAGAGGAAAGCCAAAGAGAAGATGTGTGCAGGATGTGGCGGATGATCTCCAGATGGGTGTATAGGACGCGGGACATCTTGCTTGTGATCGAGAAGTTTTCCGGAAGGTTGTTATGGGAGCCAGGTTCTGCAAAGGGCATGCTACTGAATGAATGTGATGAGAAAAGAGGCATTGGAGAACATCGTGCCAACTGGAAAGATCGAGGGGAAGAGAGGTAGAGGCAGACCAAGAGAAATTATTCTGGATGGTTTGCGACGGTGACATGGAGGAATATCAACGGCAGAGTTGATCTAGGAAACCAAAGACCTAATTGTGTGGGAAATGATGAACGCCTACGCCGGTCGGCATGGCACTTGAATATGTTGGTCTAATTGTGATTGTTCTGAAATTGTTGGCCTGTTAAAAGCCGGATAAAAATTCATTAATATTCGTTATTCATCTTGCATAATATCAGCGAGGATAAAACAGTGAATGTAATATCGTTGAGAAATGGTAAAAGTCGTTATAAAATTATCACGCCTATAAAATAAAGCCTCACTTTTCTACAAACTTTGAAGATTACTTACAATTGTTATCCCATCATTTATGCTGCAGTCAATTGTCGATAATTTCTTAGAAAATTTTTGTAAAGATTTAGATAAATACTACTATTATTTAAATCACGTATTGCATGTATACCTCCGTTAGTTATGTCCCTTGATATAGCTGTTATGTTGTTATGTGTGTTCCTACCTCGGCATCAACACATCGGAAGTTTAAGCTTGTATCAATTCGGCCATGCTGACCTCAAAAAGTAGCCTTCACTTGGTAGACATTTATAAGGAAGCTGCCGAGGATAGGACAGAAGTGCAGGTAGAGTTCTACAGTGAGTAGTCCGTATGGTCCTGGTGATTTGTCTTGTGATGATGAAATCATACTGTACCTCATAAAATTCTACTAAACGCCGAGAAGGTGTATATATAAATATAGCATTATGTGTTTATCAGTTTTACTTTAGATTTTGTTATCCCATATTCGATGATATTCGATTATCCATAGCCCGTTCAACCTCAGAAGACAAGTTATACCAGGATTCATCCCTGGCTCAGATTAATAATCCTGTGACCGAGTGACCACAAATAGGATATTAATAATAATAATAATAATAATAATAATAATAATAATAATAAAAGCTTTCCGTGTGTTTGTATATATGTGTGTGTGTGTGTGTGTATGTATGTGTGTGTGTGTGTTTTTAAAAATTGTATTTTGTACACAACAGTGTATTTACAAGGTGCATTGTGTGTTTTCATTTACATTTGCAAATCCAACAGATACATTCACATACACAAGAGGTATAATATCCATTAATAGGCCTGCATGGCCGAATGGATAAGAACGTGTGTTCTTAAACATCCGGTGTGCTGATGCCGAGGTTAGCGGTTCAACCCCTACACCGGATAGCTGTACTAAAATGTTGACCTGTCGTCCTTGTCTTGGGGACGTTAATTACAAGTACCTCTGAAGTCGGAATGGGTTCGCCTGTTGGCGAGGGACACTGTAAATAGGGAAACTTAACCCACACGCAAAATTCAGTCCATCACTGCTATAAATAGTGTGTATGGACTACGCTAGAGTTCAAAGCGAGCGAGCGCAAAAATAAATAAACATTAATGGCATGGGGCAGTTACACACACATTACTTGTATATCTTCCTCTACACACGGTGTATGTTTTCCTTCTCTCTCTCTCTCTCTCTCTCTCTCTCTCTCTCTCTCTCTCTCTCTCTCTCTCTCTCTCTGTCTCTGTCTGGTTTGAAAATGTTTATTGAGTGTTGAATATATTGCATTCTGCATGGTAAGTAAGCTTACACGCGTCCTGTATGTTTAGTGATTTGTACTTGTAGCAACGTGCTTTGCATGTCTAAAGTGAAATATGCGACTAGTTATTGCATTCTCACCAATGTGTGTGTGTGTGTGTGTGTGTGTGTGTGTGTGTGTGTGTGTGTGTGTGTGTGTGTGTGTGTGTGATGCTTGTGTTTACCTTATTTCGTGCATCCTCTTAATAAACCCACATTCGACCGAAATTCTGACATATTTTATGTAGTCTCATTGATACCTAGAATATATATAAACTTAATATTACATTGAAGTTAAAGGATAAAGAAACATTTTCTCTAAAACTAGAATTGTTCGAATTTAAACAAAATTAACATTTTCACTAATTATTAGTATATCTGCTTGGTTATTTGCTGTGTTAACTGTTCATTACCTTGTATTGCTTGCATACATGTTCTGTAGAATTGTGGTAACGGGACTTAATAATGTGGTGGTTTGTTATCTATTTCCTTACGTCGGTGTATTCTAATTGCAGTGTAGAATAATGCTAGTGAGTGTTGGTCTGGATCATTGATGATGTGTCATACATGGTTGATTCCTAATGCTTGTATTTTGTTGTGCAAGTCTTGTAGTGCTAGTCCTCCGTGTTTCCTATCTTGTATTAATGTTTTGTGTTGTTTTACTGTGAATTGTGTTGTTGGAGATGCAATTTATGGTGTTTTTGTTTATGTGTGTAATTGTCTGTTTTGGGGTATCTAACACTGTAGGTAACTATTAGGAATGAAGAAGGTGATTACAACTGTGCTTCTTCCAAAAATGGGTGACTTGTATGTATACCTATGTAGTATATCTATAATTTGTTTTGTCAGTTTATAATTTTGTTTGTCAGTGAATGCCATGTTTATCTGCATTTTTCAGGGATCGCATGGAAATGTGATTCCAAATATTTTCATTATGTTTGTGGCTGTTAGATCTGTATGGAAATCCGCTTTATTCTTCCACTTTTCCAGACCTATTAATTTAGACTTCCCTACGTTTCTTTTGTACCCACTTCCTTTACAAACTAACTGTCTTAAGGTGTTAAGTATGTTCCTCATGGATGTGTTGGTTTTAGAGAAGTAAAAGGTGTCATGTGCTTAAGCAGTTAGTTTCCTCTCCACTAACATTTGTATAAATGTACCTTTACGGTTGGTGTCCCGTCTAATTGCTTCTAAGCGTGGTTCTAGTGTGAGTGCATACAGGATTGGTGATAGTGGACACCTGTCCCTGGTGCAAAAGGAAAATTTTATGTCGGTCCACAATAGTGAAAAGTTTGGGAAGCACTGATGTAGGACATGATGCAAGTTCTTGTTTGTGAAAAGATTCTCGGTAGACGTTTAGAAGGAAATTGCTTAGGATAATCAAATCAAATCAAATCAACTTTATTAGGGTCACAAATTGGGCGCGCAGGCCCGTCTTACATTCGGCCCTTCCAATCACTCGTCTTTCGTTCATCAAGAGCATTATACATTTACATAGGAAGAAAAATAAACATTGTGAAATGAATGTTGTAAACATAAACAAGGCTAATTACCATGTTATGAAGCACATCTCCCACCTATCCATACATCACCCCACCCACACAACAACCCCACCTACCCACACACACGCGCACCAAGGGACACATACACACCCCCACCTACCGACACACACGCACACCAAGGGACACATACATACCCCACCAACCGACCCATCCCCCTCCCGCACATCCCCCACCCACACACACTGCCCTCACCTGATCCCCCAACCAAAACACACTCGCCACCCACATTCCCCCACCAACCCACACATCCTACCCCACACATCCTCTCCCCACCCACACCTCAAACCACCCATCCCCCAGCCACATCTCCATCGACAACATATTCCCCACCCACATACACAATCCCCCACCAACCCACACATAGCACATCCACTCACACATCCCCACCAACTGACATGTCCCTACCCCCCCCCCCCCCCACACACATCTCCCTAACCACCCATACATCCCCAATCCACTCACACACACCCCACCACCCACACATACAAATTCCACCCACCCACACATGCCTTAACCTAATCCCCCACCACACAATCCCCCACCCGCACATTACATACACCCCCTACCACGCACTATTCCCAACCCACGCACAATCCCCCACCCAGATACCACACAATATTCCCACCCACACCCACACAGATACCCTTACCCATCCACCCCACATACCCCCACTCACACACCACAAAAATCCCCCACCCACACACACATACCTCACCCATACAATATCACCAACCAACACACCACAGACCTCTCCCCACCCACACACGCATTCTCTACCCTTCCACCAACACACACTCACTCACGCATACATCCTCCACTACGCACCCACACACCCCCACCCACCCACCCCCAACCAAACATCTTTCGATCACAATACCCCTACCCCCACACACATCCTCCACCAACTCACACATCCCACCCCGACACATACAACTCCCTCACCCACCTACACATTCCTAAGCCACTCACACACCCCCACCCACACATTCCCCATCCACATACACACATCTCCCACCCACACTCCCCCACATACTTCCCCCAACCACCACAATCCCCTGCTCAACCACACATATACCCACCCATACGCACATTCCCCACACCCATCACACACATCCCCCACACCACACACTATCCTCCACCCATACCACCACAAACATACCCTCCACCCACACATCATTCACACATCCCCCACCAACACACCGCACACATATCTCAAACCCACACACCATACACTTCTCCCCACCCGCCCTTCCATCCCAAATCCACCCAACACAATCCCCTACCCATACAACCCCGCCTCCCACACATACTTCCTCAAACCATCCACACATCTCCACCCACATAAACACACATCCCCTGCATCCGTCCCATACACATATCCTCCACCCATACACACATCCCCCACACCCATTCCAACACCCCTACTTTCACCCCCACACATCCATCCACACATCCCACCAACACCCACAAATACCACTACCCACCAAAACCCACACACCACAACCCATCCAAACGCATCCACCCACACACCCCCCACCCACACATATCCCCACACTTACACACATCCTCCACATACACTCACACTTCCTCACATCTAGACACATACAAAATGTCTCACGTTAGTATTGAAACTAGTATGAACAAACTCCCACACTTTACTCACACACATACACTGACACTTGTCATGAGCAGTCTCATAAAAATGTTAAACATGGAGAAAAATGTGTACATAAAATGTATGTGACGTAAAAATAGTGATGCTCTCTCTCTCTCTCTCTCTCTCTCTCTCTCTCTCTCTCTCTCTCTCTCTCTCTCTCTCTCTCTCTCTCTCTCACACACACACACACACACACACACATTCACTCTTCCGCTCATTCATTCACTCTCACGCATTCACTCTCCCGCTCATTCACTCTCACGCTCACTCATTCACTCTCCCGCTCACTCATTCACTTTCCCGTTCACTCATTCACTCTCCCGCTCACTCATTCACTCTCCCGCTCACTCATTCACTCTCACGCTCACTCGTTCTGTCTCTCATTCACACTCATTGACTCACTCACTCAAACTACAGTAATGAACATGAGTTTATATTATGCATGATAAAATCAAATGGTATTTAACTGATAATATGACAGATGAGAATACACAAACATATGGATTCGCGTGTTACATAACATGCGTGTTACATGACATGCATCTGCTCAGCTCTCTCTCTCTCTCTCTCTCTCTCTCTCTCTCTGTATTCTTTCATATACACACACTCACACGCATGCGCGCGCTCACACACACACACACTAACACATCAACTCTCCCACTGTCTCACTCTCTAACACACAATCCTTCACACACACACTCACTCTCTCAATCACACTCTCTCACACATACACATACACATGAACGCATGCACGCACGCATACACTCCCTCACTCACTCTCACACATACACGTACGAATGCATGCACTGACACATTCCCCCACCATTTCTCGCTCAATCACTCTCTCCACACACACGCATGCACGTGCGAACACACGCATTCACTCTCTCCCTCTCACTGACACCCACTTTCTCTCTCTCTCTCTCTCTCTCTCTCTCTCTCTCTCTCGCTCTCACATGCAGATTGTTGTGTTCTATTACGTATTGTATTATTTTGAAGATTCTCAGTTTGTGTTATGTTGTCGGTGTGTTTACTATTAGTGTATGTTAGAATAAGGTGTTTTATGTGTTGCACATAACCTGTGTGTTGGAGTTGTGTGTTGTTGAATATCCAATGTGGGGATCGTTTTGAGGGCTGTGCATTTGTATGTCTGTAGTGATATATGCCAGTACTGCTTTGTGATCTATATCTTTTAATGTTTCTTGTATGTGTTTTGTGTGTATTATGATGTGTGTTGCAGTTGTGTATATTCTGTCTAGGCTGATCTATTGTGATCCCTATTGCTGTGTGTCTGAAAGCGTCTGATAAAGTATGTGTGTCTAAGCTATTCTGTAGTATATAAAGTTGGTGTATTCTATTCTTGTCACTTCTCCTTAATTTTGTATTGATTCCTGCTTTGTCTGGTTTGTGTTTGCTTATAAGTGTGATGATGTGTTGTAATTGTGTACGTATATAACAAATGTTTAAAGTAAAAATAATTAAATCACTAGTCACTGTAATGTTAGTAAAAACAAATAAATGAGGTATAATTACTATATAAATTCACACGCAAAGTTATTATCCATGATGGGCACGTCTAGACGAGCATGTTGTCAGTAGCAAAAGTTTTTGCGAGAGAATCATCTTGATCCTCGTTCTTATCACTTGTGTCGGTGTCTACAAAGAGCGTGTCTTGTATGCTGTATGTGTCTTCTTCTCTTGTACTTGTTTCTCCTCTTGTTCTTCTTGTTCATTTTCCTTTGTCTTGTATGTGGTGTCTTTGATTTTTTCCTTTTTTTTCTGGTATGTATCTAGTCGGTGATAGATCGCATGTTACTGTGTCAAAGCTGTGTTGACTGCAGTAGTCTTCTGTCTGCCCGTTTTCTCTTTATTGGATTGCTGACGATTTGAAAACTGTTAGTTGTTATTCTTAGGGTTGTATTCTTGTGTGCTATTTTCATGTGTGCTCCTGTCCTCTTGTGTGTTGACTTGACTAGTGAAAGTTTGTGTCAGTTCAGTTCGTTTCTGTGGAAGAGTTTCTCTTACGAGTGGCGGGAAATCTTCTTGTCTGTGTACACCAATTGCTGCTGCTGTTGGTGTCATCGGTGGTCGTCTACTAGGACATTTATTTACCCAGTGGTTGTCTTGGCCACACGCCGGACAATTGGTCTTTCTCCCCGGCATTGTTATCAACACTCTGTGATTATTACTCGTAATGCCAGGAATGTAGATCTGTATGTAATGGGGGACTACCTTGTTTTGGTTGCAGAGTGAACCCCACTTGCTATCTCAAATTTTTAGCCGGCAAACTTCAGCCTTGTCATTCCCTGTAAAGCTGTGCACCGGTTTATTTAACTCATTCCAGAGTAATCGTGATAGGTAATCAGTGAATTGTCAGCTGGTGTTGATTTAGCAGCATCCCCAGGAAAAGTAATCGAGCAAACTTTCGTACCAGGCTGGTGAAGCCATTCAGCCATGTTGACCTCTACAAGTAGCCTTTACTTGGTAGCCTTTTAGACGTAAATTGCCCAGGATAGGACAAAAGTGCTGGTAGATTCTACAGATAGTCTTTTAGGCCCTGGTGTTTTACCTTTGATTGAGTGCATGTGTTATGTCTGCTAATGTAAGCTCTGTGTCTAGTATGTTCTTTTCTGTGTCAGACAGTGTCTTTGTGTGTTGTGAGAACCTATTGTGTATTTGTGTTTTGGCTGGTTCTGCTGTATATAAGTCAGTGTAGTATTTTTGGAATGTTTATAATAGATGTGATGCCTCTGTTTTTATTTTTTTTTTTTTGTGTTTCCTTGCGTGTCTATTATTGCTCATATTTGTCTGTTGCGTTGTATGTTTTGAAGTATTGCCATGTGTTGTTTGCTGGGAGTTTCTTGTGACATGGTAGTGAGTTTAGTTCTAAGGAGAGCATCACATAATAGTGTTGTTCTAATTGTGATTCTTTATTGTTATTTAAGAACAGACATAGGTTTTATTTTGTACTGTGGTGCTGGATCGCATGCAGCCTACAACATGATCATCTGGCCCTTTTTCTTCTGATCACCTTCCAACTCGAAGTGCTTGCATCGCTTGATGCGGAGCTGATTTCTGTATTGCATTCTGTGCAATCCGCAGTCTGTACAATCTCCTTTTTAATTTTAGTCTTCTTTCTAAACACAGGCTTAGACTGACCACCATAACCACTATGTTGTCTGTCATAACGCCTTTTACCCTGTGCTTTGAGTGAGGATTTTCCTGCTTTGTACTGGGTGACATTTTGTACTTTTTGCACTTTTTGTGCTTGCAAAATTTGCTGCGCTGTTTCGGTACGTTAATGTTTTGGTTCTTGTTCGCATATCTTTTACAAGACATCGCTGTCAGTATCAGCATCTTTCAGCTGATTGTTGATTTCTTGGAAGGATTACGCTCAGTAGTTTGCCGTTGCTTTCTGAGCGACCGGCTCATATACCCCGTAAATTACCGACGCGGAGAAAACCGCTACCGATTCTCGCTCAAGTCACGTTACTCACGAAGTATACGGGATTACGGAGAAAGTCGTTAACTCCTAGACTAGGTAGACTTCGATACGTTAACCAGGGTGAAATCACATATGAAAATGTAAGTTTTCGATTCTAATTGTGATTCTAGTGAAATTTTGGGCCTTTTACAGGCCGGACAAAAATAATAGATATCACATTGTAAACTTAGTGCGAGAAAAAGGATAACACATTTAATGTAATATTGAGAACAAATGGGAAAATGGGTTATAAAATTCTCAATCTTGTAAAATAATGCCATAACTTTTACAAAATCTTTGAAGATTACTTAAAATTGTTATCCCACTGGTATTTGGCACATAACGGTCGTTACTTTCTAGGAACATTTTATAAAGAATTTAGATAAATACTATAATTATTTAAATCACAGAATACATTTATGCTTCCTGTAGTAATGTCCCTTGAAATAGCTGTTATGTTGTTATGTCTTTTTCCACTATTTTATTTATATGTGTTCCTACAACGGCATCAACACAACGGAAGTTCAAGAATGAAAGCTTGCATCCATTCGGCCATGTTGACCTCCAAAAGTAGCCTTAACTTGGTAGACTTTTATAATGAAGCTGTCGAGGATAGGACAGAAGTGATGGTAGATTTCTACAGTGGGGTCTGTATGGTTCTTGTGATTTGTCTTATGATGAAATATTTATGTACGTCATAAAAGTTTTACTAAACGCTGAGAAGATATATATATATATATATATATATATATATATATATATATATATATATATATATATATATATATATATATATATATATATATATATATATATATATATATATAGCATTATGTTTTAAGGAGTTTTGGCCCTTGACAGACCGGTCAAAATTAGAACAGTTAGCTTACCCGGAGATATTTTTTTTCCTCTACCGATTCCATTATACCATTATCCATAGCCCGTTCAACCTCAGCAGTCAAGTTATATCAGGGTCCATCATTGATACAGATTAAAAATCCTGTGATCGAGTCAGCCACACTCTCTGTTTGTGTGTGTGTGTGTGTGTGTGTGTGTGTGTGTGTGTGTGTGAGTTAGTGTGTGTGTGTGTGTGTGTGTGTGTGTGTGTGTGAGTTTTTTTTTTTTAAACTTGTAATTCGTAGAAATCAATGTTTATTTACAAGGTGTATTGTGTGTTTCATGCAAAATAAGCGGCGCTGTTTCGGTAAGCTCACCTTGGTGAAATCATGTATGAGAAATGAAGTGTACGTTTCGAATCCTGATTCTAGTGACATTGTGCTTTGAGTGAGGATTTTCCTGCTTTGTACTGGGTGACATTTTGTGCTTTTTGCACTTTTTGTGCTTGCAAAATTTGCTGCGCTGTTTCGGTACGTTAATGTTTTGGTTCTTGTTCGCATATCTTTTACAAGACATCGCTGTCAGTATCAGCATCTTTCAGCTGATTGTTGATTTCTTGGAAGGATTACGCTCAGTAGTTTGCCGTTGCTTTCTGAGCGACCGGCTCATATACCCCGTAAATTACCGACGCGGAGAAAACCGCTACCGATTCTCGCTCAAGTCACGTTACTCACGAAGTATACGGGATTACGGAGAAAGTCGTTAACTCCTAGACTTGGTAGACTTCGATACGTTAACCAGGGTGAAATCACATATGAAAATTTAAGTTTTCGATTCTAATTGTGATTCTAGTGATATTTTGGGCCTTTTACAGGCCGGACAAAAATAATAGATATCATATTGTAAACTTAGTGCCAGTAACCTTCCTTCCATCCAATTTGAAAAAAAAACAAAAATTTCCACCTTGTTTCAACCAGCCCGTACGGCAACGGTTATAGTAGCGGTGGTTCATGGTGCTTAGATTATTACTATATTTATGTGCCAGTAAAATCTGACTTATGTTGTGCAAACAATTATTACTATATTTATGTGCCAGTACAATATGACTTATGTTGTGTGCAGACAATGTCTGTGACGTTGGGTGAAGGGTCCGGTTGTCCGGCAAGTCCGTTGTTTTGTTATTATAATTAAGTTTTATTAGGCCTAGGTCCTATCCCTGGTTCGTTTGTCCAGGCCGTCGTCAACCCATTCCTGTTGATTGTCTCATATGCAACCTCAACATATCGGTGCCGATCTTTTCCTAGTCTCTCTCGTTCCCGCCCGTGATAGTGCTATTGCCACCAAGAGGGATCGCTCATCTCGTCCCTCTCCTTCCGGGTCCTCCAGAGTGGAGCCAAACCACACACATCCCGCCCAGATCACGCCGCAGCCCACTGTGTCCCCAGGGCACCCAGGACATCCACCACAATGGAAAAAGGTGGATGTCCGAAAAAAAAGGAATTTAGGTACACAGAACGTGGACAGTAAAGGTACAAACTAACATTCATTATTTTTTTTTTTTTTTTTTTTTTTTTTTTTATTTTTTTTTTTGTAAAATAAAATACCAACCAACAATTACCGGAACAAATATTGATGGGAAGAATTTATTATCTGTATTTTTCCTATTTAATCCACCACTTTATCTACCTAGTTGGATTATGGATTTGTGTAATTATCACATTTGTGATAATTATTTATCTTATCTATTCTGTTGCGTATTTATTTATTTGCTTTATTTGATTAAGTTGAGTTGTGTCTGGCTGTCCAGTTTGTTGGTTTAATTTATTTGATTTATCAAAGTAAATATTTATATGTTCTTCTTTTTTAGAGACTTTGTTGTATCTTTTTCTATTCCCATCCTGATGTGTAGTCCGTGGCTTCTCTTCTCCGGTGCCCGAGGGTCTTTCCTTGTTTCTTCGTCACAGCTGTTAGTTGTTTCAATGAATTGGCGGATTCCGTCCTCTTCATTCGGTGTTTGTATTTTTTGTGTCATTTATATATCCTTTCCAGTTCTTGCTATAAATTGGTTGACCATTTTTTGCAGGTCTCTATCTCCATCTGTCCGCAGACACTCCTTCATTGTCATCATGGTATCCCTTGCTTGAAAGTAGTATATCAATTTCTGGCGATCCTGGTCATATGTCTTGCATGATATGAGATAGTTTCTATCGTGCTGTCTTCCGCGCATTCCACGCATCTGGGGTTGTTTGTTTTGTCTTTCCAATATCCGAGTCTCATCCTCCATAGTTTTTTATAGGTTGGGATTTTCGTGTTGTTTTTAATTTGGCTTTTCATGCTGGGTTCCTTAAGGATCTGGTATGAATGTCTTCCTCTGTTGCTATCTTTCCATTGTCAAATATTGAGAACAAATGGGAAAATGGGTTATAAAATTCTCAATCTTGTAAAATAATGCCATAACTTTTACAAAATCTTTGTAGATTACTTAAAATTGTTATCCCACTGGTATTTGGCACATAACGGTCGTTACTTTCTAGGAACATTTTATAAAGAATTTAGATAAATACTATAATTATTTAAATCACAGAATACATTTATGCTTCCTGTAGTAATGTCCCTTGAAATAGCTGTTATGTTGTTATGTCTTTTTCCACTATTTTATTTATATGTGTTCCTACAACGGCATCAACACAACGGAAGTTCAAGAATGAAAGCTTGCATCCATTCGGCCATGTTGACCTCCAAAAGTAGCCTTAACTTGGTAGACTTTTATAATGAAGCTGTCGAGGATAGGACAGAAGTGATGGTAGATTTCTACAGTGGGGTCTGTATGGTTCTTGTGATTTGTCTTATGATGAAATATTTATGTACGTCATAAAAGTTTTACTAAACGCTGAGAAGATATATATATATATATATATATATATATATATATATATATATATATATATATATATATATATATATATATATATATATATATATATATATATATATATATATATATATATATAGCATTATGTTTTAAGGAGTTTTGGCCCTTGACAGACCGGTCAAAATTAGAACAGTTAGCTTACCCGGAGATATTTGTTTTCCTCTACCGATTCCATTATACCATTATCCATAGCCCGTTCAACCTCAGCAGTCAAGTTATATCAGGGTCCATCATTGATACAGATTAAAAATCCTGTGATCGAGTCAGCCACACTCTCTGTTTGCGTGTGTGTGTGTGTGTGTGTGTGTGTGTGTGTGTGTGTGTGTGAGTTAGTGTGTGTGTGTGTGTGTGTGTGTGTGTGTGAGTTTTTTTTTTTTAAACTTGTAATTCGTAGAAATCAATGTTTATTTACAAGGTGTATTGTGTGTTTCATGCAAAATAAGCGGCGCTGTTTCTGTAAGCTCACCTTGGTGAAATCATGTATGAGAAATGAAGTGTACGTTTCGAATCCTGATTCTAGTGACATTGTTTTTATTTGGCCTTTTACAGACCGGACAAAAATAGTACATGACGTGCCAAACTTCATGCCATTAAGGGATAAAACATTTAATTTAATGTCAAGAAGAAATGGCAAAATGGGTTATAAAATTCTCAAGCATTTAAAATAAAGCCATCACTTTTACACAAACTATGAATAGTATGTAAAATTATTATCGCATTGCGTATCCTGCCCATAACTGTCGCTAATTACTATGAACATTTTATAAAGGATTCAGATAAATACTACAATTATTTAAATCACACAAAGAAAAAAATCCCATTTATGCTACATTTAATAATGTCCCTTGAAATAATTGTTATGTTATGTCTGTTCACTATTTTAATTACATGTGTTCCTACATCCGCATCGACACACCGGAAGTTCAAGAGTGAAAGCTTGTATCCATTCACCCATGTTGACCTCCAAAAGTCATCACTTGATATACTTTTGTAAGGAAGCTGCCGAGGATAGGAAAGAAGTGATGGTAGAATTCTACAGCGAGTCCGTCTACTCCCGGTGATTTGTCTTGTGATGATGAAATATTTATGTACGTCATAAAAGCTTTACTAAACGGTGAGAAGATATATATAAATACTAGCTGACCCTGCCCGGCTTCGCCCAGACCCTGGTGGGGAGCATCTCATTTAATCCATATAAGTAGTCATATAAGTTCTCGTTCCCGTTATCGACTATCTGTCTGTCTGACCCGGCCCCGCATCGCCCAGCTCCTGGTGTGAAGCATCTCATTTAATTTATATAAGTAGTCATATAAGTTCCTGTTCCCGACTGTCTATCTGTCTGTCTATCTGTCTATCTGTCTGCCTGACCCTGTCCGGCTTCGCCCAGTCCCTGGTGGGGAGCATCTCATTTAATTCATATAAGTAGTCATATAAGTTCTCATTAAATTCATACAACAAAAAAAGTAACTTAAAAGAACGTTCTTCCACACACCATCCATTATTTTTAATGAAAACTCTTTCTAATCACCTGCATGACTACAGTAACTTCTTAAGCAAAAAAAGATGAGTTACAATGTTATGCATTGTGCATCATTTTTATGAAAACTTTGAAAATGCCTTACAGATTGTATCATTATTTATAACTCATATGCCAGTACATAACTATGGACAAAGAGTTTATAAATCTTTGAAAACGATGCCACAATATGACTATAAGTTATACAGAAAAGTTATGCCCCTTGAAATAACTTTTACAGAGTTAGGTCCCCTGAAATATATGAAATTATGATGAAAAATGAAAAATGAAATAATACTGAGTAAGCAGGCGATTTCACACTAACAAAATATCACAGTTGGCAGCTCTGGAATGAAAGGAAGGCGTGTAGAAAATTTCATCTCAATCGGATGGGCCGTTCGCGAACGTATAAAGGACATACATAGATACATAGATACATAAATACGGACGGAGATCGCCTTTTATATATAAGATAACATTATGTGTTAATCTGTTTTGACCTTTGACAGGCCCCACAAAACTAGAACAGAACAGTTAGCCTACCCGGAGATATTTAATTCCCCCCCCCTTCCACCGATTCGATTATACCATTATCCCTAGCCCGTTCAACCTCAGAAGAGAAGTTATATCAGGATCCAACGCTGGTTCACATTAATGATACTGTGATCGAGTCAGCCACAAATAGGATATTAGGTTTCAATAATTTCCGTTTTATGTATGGTGTTTTTGTTTTAAAATCGTATATTGCATAGAAATCAGTGTTTATTTACAAGGTGCATTGTGTGCTTTCATTTACATTTGCATATACAACAAATACATTCATATATACATATGATAATATACATTAATGGGACAGAGTTGTGTCAAAGAATCAGCAAAGACAAGTCACTGAAATTGTTCTGGCGACTACATAAAAGTACTAATGGTATAGTCAAGGATAAGAGTATTCCTGACTTACAGAGTGCTGACCTCATCTGGCAGAAGACTGACGAGAAAAAGGGCAAAGCCCTTTACGAACGCTATCTAGAGCAGAGCATCCAGAAAGACACGAGAGGCCGATATTTTGCTAAGACGGTTATCTCATATAGATGTAAGTCCCAGAACATTTCAGAAGAAGACATGGCGACAGTAAAAAAGATCAGGGCAGCACATCAGGGCCAGATGGTATAAGGTATGATGACATCAATATGTGTACAGACAACGATCTAGAGGAACTAGCAGTTATGTACAACAACAGTATAGTAAGTGCTAGCATCAAGGAGGAATGGTTACACATCTATCTGGCTCCCTTGCTGAAGCCTGGCAAAGACCACACACAAATTCAGAAACATTTATGTAATGTACACCTTATAATTGTATTAACGTCCCCACGCTTACATTTACATGTGGAGAGCATCTTGGAGAGAGAAGAATAGATTGTTGGCGCATTTAATACATAAGGAAAGACAAGTTAAATTTATTGGATGGAATTGAAGGTTCGTTTACAGCCCTATAAGAAACAGAAGAAAATAGTATAGAACATCGTTACTGTGAATAACGTCTCTGCAATATAATCATATTTTTAAATATTGTTTATTCATTAACACGTTCAGTGTGTTCTGCATATTAACCTGCATCACTGTTTTGTATACTATTCCCTCATTAGTATTACTTTAAACAAAATATATTAACGCCCTCACACACCACTCTCACTCTCTCTCTCTCTCTCTCTCTCTCTCTCTCTCTCTCTCTATATATATATATATATATATAAATATATATATATATATATATATATATATATATATATATATATATATACACACACACATAGGCTTTGTGCTATGGAGAAGCAATAACTTCATCCCTGGTCTTAACCGGTCTCGGAATCAAAGCGAGAGGTAACTGTTACGGGTTATAAGTCCTGGTCAATTGGCGTAGACATGAGTGCCACGTGTTACCTCAGATGGTGGGAGACACCTACAGGTGTCATTGATCAGCTACCGCCCGCCTCAAGCTGGGCAGTCCTCAGCCAATTGGTTGCTGATCCGCCACAACCTGCCTGCTTCAGTGGGTGCTTGGGGCTATGACAAAATCTTAATCGCAGGCTGTAAAACAAATGTACCAGGTACAGATAGAAAGTAAAATAGAAACCCCAAGCTACGGCTTGCAGCCTGGAACGTCAGAACCATGTGTCCAGGATTTTCAACTGACTTGACCAATATTGACGATGTGAGAAAAACAGTTGTGATTGATGTCGAACTCCATCGTCTTTACATTGATATTGCTGGTCTGCAGGAGACTCACCTCGCTGAGGAAGGGTTACTCAGGGAAAACAATTACACCGTTTTTTGGGAAGGGTAAAGCGCAGGCAGAAAAATTGCAACATGGTGTGGGCTTTACAGTGAAGAATTCGCTACTGGGAATGATTGAAATTCCAGCGGGAGGTAATGAAAGACTATTATCCTGCGCTTGGCAACCTCTTGTGGTTTTGCCACCATTATTACTGCATATGCACCGAGACTCGATTCCTCTGATGATGTGAAGGATTCGTTCTATGAGGAGTTAGACTCTGTGATCAAGGCAGTTCCAAAATCTGACTACATGTATATACTCGGTGATTTCAATGCTCGTGTGGGCAAGGACTCGAGTTCATGACCAGTGTGCCTTGGAAAATACAACAACGGTCGCATGAATGAAAATGGGCAAAGGCTGCTGGAGCATTGCACCAGAAATGGCGTATGTATTACAAATGCCTTTTTTAAAACAAAAGAGCTGCATAAGGTCACATGGAAACATCCATGATCCGGCCATTTTCATCAACTGGACTTCATCATCACACGGAGACAACATCTGAACCATACATCATTGACTCGAAGTTACCACAGCGCTGACTGTGATACGGATCATTCTTTGGTTGTTGCAAGGTTTAGACTGAGACAAAAGAGAATCTACACAGCTAAACACAAATCTAGCCCCAGGATTAATACTATTGACACTCATGTTCCTGAAAAGTGCTTTCACTTTCAACAGCAACTTGAAGACGCTTTCACTGATAAACAAGAAAATTGTACAGTAAATGAAAAGTGGGGTAAACTTTAGGAACCCCTTTATAAAACTGCCGTAGGGGTTTACGGCACTGTGGATCATAAGAGGCAGGACTGGTTTGCGGCACACAGCCAGACACTGCAGCCCTTGATTGATAAAAAGAAGATAGCTCTCTTAAGAAACAAGGAAATTCCAACGCGTAACACTCTGAGTGAGCTGAAGCTAGCTAGGAAGGATGTGCAAAAGGCTGCCAGGCAGTGTGCAATGACAATTAGATCAAGCTATGTGAGTTCATTCAAAGTGCAAGTGTTAAGGGAAACATCAGAAACATGTACGAAGGGATAAAGAAAGCCTGTGTTCCAATGATCAAAAGAAGTGCACCATTGAAAACTTTGACTGGAGAAATCATCACTGATAAGAAACAGCAGATGGACAGATGGGTAGAGCACTATTTGGAGCTTTACTCAAGTGAGACCAAACTAGCAGATGATGCCCTCAACGAAATAGAGGCCCTACCAACTCTTGACCACCTGGACACACTTCCCACCATAACAGAAGTTAAGTGTGCTATAATGAACTTGCATCTGGCAAGATTCCAGGTAAGGATGGGATTCCAATAGAGGTTATCATGAGTGGGCAAGACACACTCACTCTACAGATCCACCAGCTAATAGAGCTATGCTGGCGAGAAGGAGAAGACCCACAGGATTTCAAAGATTCAAGCATCATAACACTGTACAAGAACAAGGGCGATCGGAGCGACTGCAACAACTATAGGGGTATCTCACTTCTGTGTATTGTTTGAAAAGTATTTGCCAGAATTGTTCTGTGCAGACTTCAAGTCCCGGGAAATCAAGTCTACCCCGAATCACAGTGTGGCTTTCGACAGAATCGTTCTACCATTGATATGATATTCTCATTGCGGCAAATGCAGGAAAAATGCCGTGAACAGAATCAACCACTGTTTATTGCCTTCATCGATTTCACAAAGGCGTTTGATTTGGTGAGTCGTGAGGGTCTGTTCAAGGCACTAAAGAAGATTAGCTGCCCACCAACTCTTCTGTCCATTGTGGAATCGTTCCACACAGGCATGAAGGGTATAATCAAGTTTGATGGCGCAACTTCAGAAGAATTTGAAATCAAGAGTGGAGTTAAGCAAGGTTGTGTACTAGCTCCCACCCTCTTTGGAATATACTTTTCACTTCTACTGAAATATGCCTTTCGTGATCAGGATGGTAGTCAGGTCTTAGTCAGATATGACTGAGCTACCGTATAACAGTAGACGGTACTACCTGGTTTCTGTTAGCGCTGAACGTTGGGCGGCGCTTACCAAACCCGACACCCCACATTGTGCCAACGGCTTCGGGCGGAAGAGCGCAATTGGGAGGGTACAAGCCTTACCCTGGTGCGAGGAAATGCAAGCTAAAGACAAAATGTCATGGCAGGGCAGACCAGGCCCTAAGCCTTGGTTGGCGACTGGTCTAGGATCGAAGCTCCGACAGGCGGACAGTTAGAGCATTGCTTTGCTGATCCGGCAGCTTCTGCAGCTTGTCTTGTTCCAGATGTAGGGGTGTTACCTTTCCTCTGGAGTAAACTAGGCAGGCCGAGAGAGGTATCATGCTGCATAGGCAACACATGATCTCTATATTTTAGCCCAGGCTTTGTGCTATGGAGAGGCAAAAGTCACACACCAAGCGTTTGAGACGTAAGATGGTGCATGATGGTGGAAATGACCACGTGTTCACATGCACCCACTGTGAACGGACATTTACAGCGCAAATTGGCCTTATCAGTCACACTCGCTACCGCCATAGTTAAAAGTTATGCCTTTTTAAAGCACACACTATCGTCTGTCAAGACGGCAAGGTGCCAATGCAATGTAATGTGTGATCAGGCTGGTGGTATACTCACTCACGCTCAGATCGCGGCCTCTACAATGATCAGAGATTGAAGGCCAAGACTAAAATTAGGATGGTACTGAGCAGAGAGTTGCTTTTTGTAGATGATGCTGCAGTTACGACATACTCTGAGGAAGAATTACAATCTCTACTATCTGCATTCTCGAATGCTTGTTCTGAATTTGGTTTAACAATTAGCAAATAGAAGGCACAGATTATGTCACAAGGTTCACATGGTGTACCATCAATCTTTATTGACGACGCCGAACTAGAGATGGTAGACCATTTTACATATCTAGGATCAGTGGTAAATAGAAAATTATCCCTAGATCAGGAAATCAACATCCGGATTGGTAAGGCAGCAACAACATTGAACAGGTTAAGAAAAAGAGTCTGGGAGAACAGGAAGCTTACTGCCAAAACAAAAGTCCTTGACTATCAAGCCTGTGTCATTAGTACTCTTCTTTATGGCAGTGAAGCCTCGACAATTTACTCACACCAAGAGAAACGTTTAAACAGCTTTCATATGCGGTGTCTGCGAAGAATTCTTGGTATTAAGTGGCAAGAGAAAATCACAAATACTGAAGCATTGGAAAGATCAGGTTGTGTGACGGTCTATTCAACGCTCAGTCTTCGTAGACTTAGATGGATAGGACATCTTAGGAGGATGGATGATGGTAGAATACCAAAGATATCTTGCTTGGTGAATTATAGATGGGTAAGAGATCTCAGTGTCGGCCTCTACCATGATACAAAGATATGTGTAAGCGGGACATGATTGATGTAAATATTGACAATTCACATTGGGAGCAAGTCACCGCTGAACGTGTTGCATGGAGGTCAAAGATCAGAAATGGAATAAAGACAAAGGAGAAAATTATTGCAGATAAGTCACACACCGAGCGTATGAGACGTAAGATGGTGCATTATGGTGGAAATGACCACGTGTTCACATGCACCCACAGTATTAGAACCTGTCTATAAAATTTAAATGTATTTATGTTTTAGTAAATATCCGGGTCTCACAGGCGTATGTCTCAACAACCGCTTCTATTACATGTTACAGATACTGGTCATTGTCTGCAATCAAAACTGTATCATCAACATACCTAGCATTGTTGTTGTTACGTCAACAAGCCCGATTCATCTCATAGCGGCAACATTTCTCATAATATAGCAATTTTCTGTGTGTTATCGGCTTTAGTAGCCAATATTCTTCAACAGTCGGCTCTTGTCGTATGAAGGCATTTGTTCTTTTCTGTACCCAAGATATTCTTAGAGTCTGCCTATAACATTTAAAGGCAGTGTACGTTACAATGAGAAAGATGCATGCTCTTAAAAAGCTAATTTTGTGTAGTTGTATCTGCCCCACCCCATAATTATTAAGTTGTTTTAGTATTTGTAGAGCAATAAATCGTCGTCTTTAAATTTAACCATATATATATATATATATATATATATATATATATATATATATATATATATATATATATATATATATATATATATATATATATATATATATATATATATATATATATATATATATATATATATATATATTCTTCATATTAGTTTCATCTGTATGCATTATCTATTTTGTTTTTGTTATGTTAAGTTGTAACTTGTGATGTTCACTAATCATTTGGGTTGAAGTCATTAATTTTTCTATTCCATCCTGTGATGTGGATAGTACTATTATCTAGTACACAGCGAATGGCTGGTATTTTCATACATACATAGTCTCTCTCTCTCTCTCTCTCTCTCTCTCTCTCTCTCTCTCTCTCTCTCTCTCTCTCTCTCTCTCTCTCTCTCTCTCTCTCTCTCTCTCTCTCACCCAATTGGTGAAGTTGTGAGGTTCAGTGGGTAAGTTGATAGGTCAATTAGACAAATTGTGAGAGCAAGTGGGGAAGTTATTAGGGCAACTGAGTAAGTTGATAGGTTGTTATGAGAGAAAGTGAGGAATTTGTTAGGGCAAGTGAGTGTGTTGTCACGGCAAGTCGGCAAGTTAGCAGGGCAAGTGAGCACGTTGTTAGAGTAGGTGGGCAAGTTGTTACGACATGTGGCTAAGGTGTGATCGTAAGTGAGCAACTTGTCAGGCCAAGTCAACAAATTGTGAGAGCCGGTGGGTAAATGTGTAAGAGTAAGTTATTATATTTGATGCAATGTTAAATGACTTCCTTGTAACCATTTCGACTTGTATATCATAACAAGTAAAGCATAACAGTATACATATTTTGTGTAAGTATTAATTCGTAGTAATGTAATTATTACATACTTGATACTTTAATAACTTATTATAATTTTGTACTCTCATATTCACATCTAACCATGTGTACCTCATAATAACTTATATAACATTTTAAATGCCTATGACAATGTAACTATTGTAATCTTTCATGGTTTAATTTAAAAACATGTGCCTAAGAGATAACATGTAGACTATTTTTTCTATTTGCTTCTATAATTAAAGATTTTTCGCCTCCAAAGTGTCTATAACACACATACACTCTATGAAAACATTTAAAATGCAAATAGACATGACGATTAAATTATGAATGGATCATGTAACTACACAACAAATGAAAATAATAAGAAATAAAATAACACCAGCGGTCGGAGATGAGCGATGTGGGTTTGTGGAAGGTAAAAGCATAAACAATGGTATATACAACTTAAGAACATTAACAGAAAGAATGCTTGCAATAAATGCATATTTATGTTTGTGTTTGATTGAGTAGACTACGATATTTGATAAGGTAAAACACGAAGAAGTGCTTATGATGATGGGAATGTTAAGCGTTGCTGGTAAAGATCTGAGCATAATACAGTAAAATACCGACACTCTACCAATTAACAATCAGTATTTGAGTAATATTTTTCCACTACAGATACTAAGCAAGTTAAAGTTAGTTACATATCCTTTACAGGACGTTGCAGTTAACACCAGCATTTTTTTTTCTTTTTTGCTGTTGTCATCGCTTGGCAAGTTTACAGTCAGTAGTTTGCTATTGCTTTCTGGACGAGCGGCACCCATACCAATTCGTAAAAACACTAACGCAACGCGGTTTGCTGCCAAATCGAGCGAAGCTGTGTTTTGAACACGGGAATGCGGGATCACGAAATGCGTCCGAAAACCCTTCACCACGGAGCCGGCACAAAGCAAGTATATTGTTAAAATATACCTCTAGTTTCAGTGCTCGATTTCTGACACATAGGGCGTATGTTATACCATCACTCAGCGAACATAATTTATAAGCTATGGCGTGAGGAGATATTTTTGGTATATAATGAGAAATATACCATCACTCAGCGAGCATATTTTAGAAGCTATGGCGTAAGGAGATATTTTTGGTATATATTGAGAAATATACCATCACTCAGCGAGCATATTTTAGAAGCTATGGCGTAAGGAGATATTTTTGGTATATAATGAGAAATATACCATCACTCAGCGAACATATTTTATAAGCTATGGCGTGAGGAGATATTTTTGGTATATAATGAGAAATATACCATCACTCAGCGAACATATTTTAGAAGCTATGGCGTAAGGAGATATTTTTGGTATATAATGAGAAATATACCATCACTCAGCGAACATATTTTAGAAGCTATGGCGTAAGGAGATATTTTTGGTATATAATGAGAAATATACCATCACTCAGCGAACATATTTTAGAAGCTATGGCGTGAGGAGATATTTTTGGTATATAATGAGAAATATACCATCACTCAGCGAACATATTTTAGAAGCTATGGCGTAAGGAGATATTTTTGGTATATAATGAGAAAAATAAACTTGCAAACAACTGACAAGATTGAAGTGAAAATAAGTCACAGATGTAAATATTAATCTTTTTAAAATTAATTTTTTGTTCTCTATGCCTTTCAATATACGATGTAGTTTTCCGTGTCAGTTTCCATATATATATTATGAATCGAAACAAATAGGTAGTGGTTTCCAAATACTATGCAATTTGACAAATAACTACATTGCTTCTGAAAAGTTTGAGAACTATAAAAAAACATTTGAAATATTCAGAACTTGAAAATATGCTGTCCTTCCTTTAAAAAAAAAATCGGATAAAATTATCATAATGAAACAAGAAGTAGCAATGAAATTAAACCAAACCCAATATTAGACTGTATCAAAACTTAAAGCCGACGATGGATAAAATGCTTAATGTTACGCATGGAATCAGCTAATTTGTCTAGTAGTTTGAATCTTTACAAATGTTCTTGTTACCCTTGTGGGGAGATGTGTGGGTGGGTGGGGGGATATGTGTGTGGATGAGGGATTTGTCTGGGTGGGGATGTGTGTGGGTCGGGGGAGATGTTTGGGTGAGGGATGTTTGTATGAGTGGGTAGGCATTTGTGGGTGGTGGCGTGTGGATTTGTGGGTGGTGATATGTGGGTGGGTGTGTGGGGATTGTCGTGTCCTCCTTTACAGTGTCGTCCCTGGAGTGAAGAGAGTCGACACCCACATTATAATATTTTTTTCCTCTCAATATTCTGGAGAATCCACCAGCTTCCGTCCAACACACTCCATCAGCCTATGGACACCTTTTCCTATCACTCTCTCACTGTCGTACTATGCCCCCTTCTCATACTTCCCCAACGCAACATACTCAACAACTCTTGCTTCTAAAAATTAATAAAGATTACTTTATTAAAAGAAAAGTGTAACGTATATGAGACGTGTATGTGAAGAAAATGTGTGACATGTTCTATAAAGTGTGTAGAATCGGACTCTCAGACAACAACCCAGTCAGCTGATCCCAGCAAGGATAGACCACAGCACGTTACGTCAGAACATGTACTTCTCACCCAGCGCCGAAACCATCCTGCTGGATACTGATTTGCCTCTGTAGACCTCTGGTAATCCCATTTCATGAACATCCGAAATAGACACCGGTGGTATTAACAGTTAATCATGGACCGGTTGCACTCTACACAATGTCCGTTCCTATCGTTCCTTAAAAAAAAATGCACAAGTCCTTTGTAGTGTGTACACAGTTACTAATGTTAATTGTTACTGTACTGGATCCTCCCTCGTGTCTATCTAGCATCAAGTACCAAGTCTTGTGTTCTATTACACGAGATTATATCACACTATGTAATTATTAGACTTAATGTTTTTCAGTTCGTTACTACTGCCTGATGCTGTGTTGTGCATCAGTACGCATCACTCTCTTTGGTGAATCAACTTCCTTCTAGCTTTAGTTACGTTCTGTATGCAACTTTATTGATTGTTGAACTGGTGTTCTTCCGAATGGGATGTGATTCTTTCCCAAAAACTTGTTGAGTTTCCTTGGATCTGGTAGGGAACCTAGGATAGAAACAACACATCTGGTGATAGTACTAGTCACTGATCCTTTCGGCTGAGTGTAAGCCTATCGCCTTGCTTAATGATCTTTAGCTAACTAAACTATGTCCTAGAGCAGATTAGCTACCCACCTAGGGCCGAATCAGGCTATGACAAAGAAAAAATCAGCAAACAGAATGCGGAACCCCGCCCACCAGGGACACCTACGGGAAGATCCCAATTATCCCTCATTACTCAATTCTCAACTAGTAAAGCTTATAAACACTTCACTAATCTATTCTTAACTAGCAGAGTTAATATCACTATTCTACTCTAACTAGTTTCCACTAACAGTGCTAATCATCACACTATAGTTTAACAAGGCCACAGTCTATATTAATTAGAACTAATATTATAATAGGTTATACCTTAAATGGCACTACTGCAGTCCTATCAATCATATCTACATCTGCCATTATAGGCACGTGTAAAATTAAGTCACTAATTAACACACGGTAGATATTATTTCCACTAAGCACTGCAGTGCCTTTCACTCCGACTAGAGCCACATTTTCAAGTCCCCCTAGTTGGCCCCAACTCGGGTTTATATGGCAACCTACCAAAGTTGGCCACGTGACGTTCTCCTTTATTCCCCCACACAGGTGGCACAGTGGCAGATCATCCCCTGTCAGGGATCCATCCTCCCTCTGGCTCCCTCCATGTTAGATCTGTCATCACTGGTTTAGACATCCAAAACACGCCAGCGAGTTCCTGTATACTCCCAACACAGTTGCCAGTAACCAGCCGTCAATCTTCTTGATGTTCCGGAACTAAGACTTGACAGATGCACTGTTTTCTCCCTAGTCGGGCACTTCCGACCTGTTGATAAACTGTCAATCTTCTGTTCAGTGGTGACAATCCCAGCAGCCATTTCGCCTGATGTCCGGAACTATAACTGACAGACAGGGCTGTTCCATGTACTGAGCCGGGCAAGGCTATGTGATTCTAAATGTTTATAAACTGCCAACGCGGTGTATCCATTCATTCTCACTCACCACCAAATGTGTATATGTGCTGCCCCGATGTAACCCGTGCAGCTGTGTTTACTCTGGTAGTACGACTGTTGTGGCCTAGAAAATATACGCCAAGCAAACGTCGGTATTATTATCTGGTTAACTCATGGCGAGCTCGTGACATAGGCCCACTCTTAAGAGAGTAGTCCATCTCACTCTTCTCCACCATGAGTTAAATCCAGATGATTCATTCCTCTTCTTCAGGAGCTGGGTGTCTTGACAAGAAGTCCGCTCCAACATTTTCCTTCCCAGGAATGTACTCTACTGTGAAATTATACGGTTGAAGTAACAACGACCACCGCATCAAACGGGCGTTGAGCTTCTGAGAAGTAGCCAAGAACATCAGGGGCTGATGATCCGACTGGACCCGAAACTTAACTCCATACAAATATGGCTGAAATTTTTGCACTGCCCATACAAGGGACAAGCACTCTCTCTCGACAGTTGAATAATTCCTCTCCGCCTGTAGAAGTTTCTTACTTGCGTATGCCACAGGTTTCAAAACCGAAGCATCGTCTTTTCCTTCCTGTAACAAAGCGGCTCCAATTCCAATCGCACTCGCATCTGTTCTCAACACAAATTGTTTGGAAAGGTCAGGGAGCTGTAATACAGGTTTGCTGACCAAGGCCTCCTTTAACTGACTATAGGCATTCTCACATTCTGGTGTCCAAATGATTTGGTCCGGGAATCCCTTTTTCAAGGTTTCCGTCAACGGAGCTCCCAGTTCAGTGAAATGTGGGATAAATTTGTGGTAGAACCCACACAACGAGAGAAAAGATCGCACATCCTTCTTCGTTTTTGGCCTTGGTGCATTTCTGATTTTCTCCAGGTTCTTCTCTTCTGGGACAATGTGTCCTGGAGTGATGGTGTGACCTAGAAATTCCAGAGTCTGGTAACCAATCATGCACTTGGTTGGACGAGCGGTAAGCCCTGCTTCCTTGAGCCTATTAAACACTCTCTCCAAGGATTGTAAGTGGTCATCCAGGCTGTCACTGGAAATCAGAATATCATCCATGAATGAGATGACGGACGGATCCTGTAACGGATCTACTAAAGTCCTCATCATGCGTGTAAACACACTAGGTGCATTGCTGAGTCCAAAGGGCATGACCTTGAATTCGTAGTGTCCACTGTGTGTACTGAAAGCTAACAGTGGTCGAATCTCCGGTTTGACTGGTATCTGATAGTACCCCCGACTCAGATCCACCTTTGAAAAGTACCGAGCCTTATGGAGCCTAGCGAATAACTGAGTTGGATTCGGCAAAGTTTCCACCTGAAATTGTGTGTGACTGTTCAGAAGTCGGTAGTCTATACACAACCTGTGTTCTCCACTTGGTTTTCGTAACAAAACCACCCCCGCATTGTATGGGGATGTGGATGGTGCAATCACGTCATCCTCCAGCAATATTTGTATTTCCTCCTCCATGGCCTTTTCTTTAGAGAATGGCACTGGGTAAACCTTTTGGCGAACAGGCTCCTGTGTGGTCAAAGTCATCTCGAACTCAACCAACCTCGTTCGTCCTGGTTTATCAGTCAGTATCTCCTTATGAGACTTGAGAACCTGGGTTATCCTTTCCCTCTCCTGGGAGGTCAGATCAGGGTTCACTTGCACATCCCTATAGGTTTCCTGGTGTACTAAGGGATATTCCCTGCCCTCGCGGGTTCCCACTTCAGTCTCCACTGCAACTGCCATTGCCATGAGGTGCGCTGCCTTGTCTCCGGGTCTCTCTTCGTATTTCCGCAAGAGATTGATATGGAAAATCTTCGACTTTCCCCGGATCCGGATCTGATAGTTGGTTCTGGATATTACCCTTTCCACGGGAAATGGTCCTTGCCAACCTATCTCCAGTTTGTTGTTTCCCGTTGGGAGTAGCAACAAGACTTTATCTTCCACCTCTAGAGATCTTTCTTTAGACCTACGGTTGTAGTAAGCCGCATGTCTTTTCCTGGCCTTTTTCAAGTTTTGATTTGCCAGAGTCCATCCCTTGTGGAGTTTTTCTTTCAGTTCCTCCACGTATTTATAGGATGAGATCACTTCTTCTGACGTCCCCTCTTCAGTCCAACTCCTCAACATGGCTTCCAACGGTCCTTTGATTGGACGACCAAACAGCAACGTAGCGGGTGGTAGTCCTGTTGAGCCATGAGGAACTTCCCGATAGGCAAAGAGTGCTGCTGGGATATATTCATCCCACCTATCAGGTTTTTCCTGCGCTAGTTTCCTGAGCATTGTCATCAACGTGCCGTTGAAACGCTCTACTTGTCCATTGGCTTGAGGGTGGTAAGGGCTGGTATGTATGTGGTTAGAGTGAAACACCCTAAATACCTCCTCCATGAGTTTTCCACAAAACTGAGATCCATTGTCCGTCAGAATTTGATCCGGAAAGCCTAATCTTGTAAAGGCCTCCATCAGTGCGTCCGCCACTCTTTTCGAGTCAATCGTGGTCAACGGTATGGCTTCACCCCACATTGTACAGCAATCCACCATTGTGAGTATATACATGTTCCTCTTCCTAGTCCTGGGAAGTGGACCCACGATATCGATGGCTACCCTCTCGAAAGGAGAGTTCATGATGGGCATCTCACCCAACACCACCGGTGCTGTCCAGTGTTTCGGTGCCACCCTCTGGCACTCAGGGCATGACTTCACATACCGACCGCACATCATCTGTCATTCCCGGCCAATAGTAATGGCAGGAAATCCGCTGCATTGTGGCGGCAATACCCATGTGTCCACTAAAGGAGATGGTATGCCCCATATGAAGAATCTGGGACCGGTGAGCTTTCGGGACGACCAACTGACCGTATAGGTTGTCTCCCCTTCCTGCTCTCCTGTAGAGTATCCTATTCTTCATGTAGTACTGCCCCCGTCCTGGTGGATCAGCACTTTTCTGCAGCTTTTTGTAGCAAGGACGTAAAGTATCATCCTCACTCTGGGCAGTTCGTAGCTCCCCCGGCATTGGGTTAGTCACAATTGCGTCTGCCTCTTCCGTTTTCGTCTGAGAGCGAGTCTGCATTGCTCCCATATGGATTGGCTCCCTGGGCATTCCCAGAAAGACATACCGGCAACCTAGGATGACTGGAAAAATGGGATCGGTCAATACAGCGGCCTTGATGGTGCCGGTGACGTACCTTGACCGAATCTCCACATTAGCAATGGGCAACTTCATGGTTACAGCACTCTTCTGTGCAGGCTGTATATCCAATGTCTCACCTGTGAATTGTTCTGGATGTACCAAATCCGCAGAAATCACGGCCTCCCCGTCCAGTCCTGTGTCGTATAAACACTCCACTTGACGACCGTTAACCTCTACCAATTCCACTACAGGTGGTTTTTCCTGGTCTGGAGTCTCTTCCTCGGCCTCGACCTGTTCGGTGGGCTCCACCTTAGGTTTTCCTGAGCACACCACGAATTGAGTGTCTCCTGACTTTCCCTTGCAGTCAATAGCATTGTGCGTATTCGACTGGCATTGGTTGCACCATTTCCCTGTCCTAGATTTTCTATTGCCAGACTTGAGTGAGCTCTCCTGGTGGCGAGCTTCCTTGTTGACCTTGGCATTTTCCGTGACAACCTCCTTGGAAGTCACTTGACATGCTGCGAAGTGAGGGTTCTTAGCCTTCGATTTGCAGTCCCTCGTAATGTGAGAGGGTGACTTACAAATTGAACACCACTTCTCCGACCATGGTCGTTTAGGTGTAGAGCTTGAAGTGCTCTTGCTTCCCTCCTTCTTCTTCTCTGAACTATCCTCTGATTTTTGCACATAAGGTTCCCACTTTTTGGTTATTGAGTTTTTGGCTTTCTTCTTGTCATGTTTCTCTTGACTTTTGGTGTTGGTGGAAAGGTTTTCCCTTGCCTCCCCATGTACCTCGACGAACCGTTCTGCTAATTTAGTCACGAGGTCAATACGTTCCGCTCCTTGTTCTCCCAGGAACGCCCTGAGAGGTTTAGACATTTGCTTCTTCAGCTGGTCGACCACCATGAGCTCTTCCAGACTCTCATAGTCATGTGCGAACCCAGCCAAATCCATCCACTTGTGGAGATAAGATTTTAGACGCAAACTGTAGGCGGCAAACAACTCTCCCGGTTCTCGTTTCGCTGCTCGAAATTTTTTCCGGTAGGTATGTGACGTAACCTCGAATCGTTTCAACAGAGCCGTCTTTAACTCGTCATAATTGTTCTCATGTCCTGGTGGCAGGCGAGAATAAACCTCGTAACCGGTCCCGCGTAAACCCTGGGATAGCTTAAGATTCCATTTGTTACGCTCCAGACCCATAGCAACTGACATAGCCTCGAAGCGTTGAAGGTACTGGTCAATCTTCTCTTTGTCCTCCTCGTAGACCGCCAAAGGAAACTTCATGGCCTGGTACCCATGTCCACCTACTGGTGTTGAGCCTGGGATGGAGGAACCTCCAACTGCTCCCTCAGTTTCTCCATTAGATTGACTCTTCAACTCGAGTTCCCTCATCCGGTACTCGTGCTCCCTTTTCTGTGCTTCCTGTTCAGCTTCTAATTTCCTAGCTGCTTGCTCAGCTTCAAATTTCCTAGCTGCCTGCTCAGCTTCCAATTTCTTAGCTGCTTGCTCAGCTTCCAATTCCATCCTTCTCAATTCCAACTCGGCCTTTCGATCTTCCCTTTCTGCTTGACGATACTCTCTCTCCACTTCCTGTATGTAATCCGTTAGAGCAGACCCCGACAGTCCCATGTCTTCCCCATTTGCCCTTAATTCTAACGTGGTAAGTTTAGGGGTGGCCATTATACAGAGAGGTAAGCTAGCAGGTCGAGTACAATATAACTGCAAATTACTCTACAGACATATGAACAAGTACTATAAATCTAGATATTACCACGCACAGCACATTCACTCAGTGACAAGAGTAGAATCAGGACCACAGACCTATGCAGACGTGTGAAGTGTGAATAGGTAAGATATTAGTCCTAACCCCTATCCACATTCACTCTAGCTGGATTCTCCAAAATGATATCTCCCTCTTATAACTAGGGATCCCGTGTCAAAAGACCCCGTTGTCAGAAGATCCCACTGTCAAAGGTTCCTGCTTGCAGGAGATCTCGCTGTCCAAGGATTCCGTTTACGGGAGATCCCGCTGTCCAAAGATTCCGTTTACGAGAGATCCCGCTGTCCAAAGATTCCGTTTACGAGAGATCCCGCTGTCCAAAGATCCCGTTTACGAGAGATCCCGCTGTCCAAAGATCCCGGACGAGCCCCCAATAATGTCGTGTCCTCCTTTACAGTGTCGTCCCTGGAGTGAAGAGAGTCGACACCCACATTATAATATTTTTTTCCTCTCAATATTCTGGAGAATCCACCAGCTTCCGTCCAACACACTCCATCAGCCTATGGACACCTTTTCCTATCACTCTCTCACTGTCGTACTATGCCCCCTTCTCATACTTCCCCAACGCAACATACTCAACAACTCTTGCTTCTAAAAATTAATAAAGATTACTTTATTAAAAGAAAAGTGTAACGTATATGAGACGTGTATGTGAAGAAAATGTGTGACGTGTTCTATAAAGTGTGTAGAATCGGACTCTCAGACAACAACCCAGTCAGCTGATCCCAGCAAGGATAGACCACAGCACGTTACGTCAGAACATGTACTTCTCACCCAGCGCCGAAACCATCCTGCTGGATACTGATTTGCCTCTGTAGACCTCTGGTAATCCCATTTCATGAACATCCGAAATAGACACCGGTGGTATTAACAGTTAATCATGGACCGGTTGCACTCTACACAATGTCCGTTCCTATCGTTCCTTAAAAAAAAATTCACAAGTACTTTGTAGTGTGTACACAGTTACTAATGTTAATTGTTACTGTACTGGATCCTCCCTCGTGTCTATCTAGCATCAAGTACCAAGTCTTGTGTTCTATTACACGAGATTATATCACACTATGTAATTATTAGACTTAATGTTTTTCAGTTCGTTACTACTGCCTGATGCTGTGTGGTGCATCAGTACGCATCACTCTCTTTGGTGAATCAACTTCCTTCTAGCTTTAGTTACGTTCTATATGCAACTTTATTGATTGTTGAACTGGTGTTCTTCCGAATGGGATGTGATTCTTTCCCAAAAACTTGTTGAGTTTCCTTGGATCTGGTAGGGAACCTAGGATAGAAACAACACATCTGGTGATAGTACTAGTCACTGATCCTTTCGGCTGAGTGTAAGCCTATCGCCTTGCTTAATGATCTTTAGCTAACTAAACTATGTCCTAGAGCAGATTAGCTACCCACCTAGGGCCGAATCAGGCTATGACAAAGAAAAAATCAGCAAACAGAATGCGGAACCCCGCCCACCAGGGACACCTACGGGAAGATCCCAATTATCCCTCATTACTCAATTCTCAACTAGTAAAGCTTATAAACACTTCACTAATCTATTCTTAACTAGCAGAGTTAATATCACTATTCTACTCTAACTAGTTTCCACTAACAGTGCTAATCATCACACTATAGTTTAACAAGGCCACAGTCTATATTAATTAGAACTAATATTATAATAGGTTATACCTTAAATGGCACTACTGCAGTCCTATCAATCATATCTACATCTGCCATTATAGGCACGTGTAAAATTAAGTCACTAATTAACACACGGTAGATATTATTTCCACTAAGCACTGCAGTGCCTTTCACTCCGACTAGAGCCACATTTTCAAGTCCCCCTAGTTGGCCCCAACTCGGGTTTATATGGCAACCTACCAAAGTTGGCCACGTGACGTTCTCCTTTATTCCCCCACACAGGTGGCACAGTGGCAGATCATCCCCTGTCAGGGATCCATCCTCCCTCTGGCTCCCTCCATGTTAGATCTGTCATCACTGGTTTAGACATCCAAAACACGCCAGCGAGTTCCTGTATACTCCCAACACAGTTGCCAGTAACCAGCCGTCAATCTTCTTGATGTTCCGGAACTAAGACTTGACAGATGCACTGTTTTCTCCCTAGTCGGGCACTTCCGACCTGTTGATAAACTGTCAATCTTCTGTTCAGTGGTGACAATCCCAGCAGCCATTTCGCCTGATGTCCGGAACTATAACTGACAGACAGGGCTGTTCCATGTACTGAGCCGGGCAAGGCTATGTGATTCTAAATGTTTATAAACTGCCAACGCGGTGTATCCATTCATTCTCACTCACCACCAAATGTGTATATGTGCTGCCCCGATGTAACCCGTGCAGCTGTGTTTACTCTGGTAGTACGACTGTTGTGGCCTAGAAAATATACGCCAAGCAAACGTCGGTATTATTATCTGGTTAACTCATGGCGAGCTCGTGACAGGGATGTGTGTATGGGTTGGGGGATGGGTGTGGCTGATGTGTATATGGATGGGAGAAGTGTGTGTGGATGTTCGATCGGTGCCTTCGGTTGTTAAATTGTATCTGAAATCGGAATGTTTTGTTTGATAATGTCTTTTTAAATTGTACTCCTTGAAGACAGCCACTGACTCACGACACAACAAGCAAGCTGATTTGCTACCAACTTTTATAAAACAGTACTTAGTTGTCCATTCATCATTAAAAACACGGCATTCATCTTCACTCTAACGTTTGTATTGACACTCATTGTTTTAATAAAATTCTAACAGTTAGAATTGTACAAAACTTTAAAACGGAAAGGAAACAAAACCTATTTTTGGCTGTGTGGGAAAATAAAATATTCGGAAAACAAGTAGTAAACTCAGAATAAATTTCAGAAATATATCATGGCTACTACAACAAATAAATTAACTTGAACATTGTAAATGTGGAAATAATTTATAACAGCAAAAAAAAACTTTTAAATATAATATTTTCTTGCAAAATAAATCATTTTATTAACCCGGAGAAATATCTGTTTTTCATAAAATCATCCTTATTAAATTTTTACATGTCGATAAATATTCCTCTGTATGAAAATCGACAAATTCGCATTTTAGCATTACACAGATCCAAATGTTGCTGTATGTAGCCAGGGGCGGGGTTGGGGTGAACGCCGAACCTTGCATAAATGGGAATATTCTTAAGCAAGTGAATCGATACAGTTATCTCGGAACAGTAATAACATCTTGTGGGAGATGCCTTGAAGAGGTTAGAACAAGTATTGCCATTGCGAAGGTAGCCTTTTGCAAAATGAAAAACATACTGAACAATAAAAAGATATCAACTGAAAGGAGAAAAAGAGTGTTGAAGTGCTACATAGAACCTATACTTTTGTACGTATGTGAAGCGTGGACAATGAGCAGTCAAAGTGAAAAACATCTGATGGCTGTGGAAATGTGGTTTCTGAGGACAATGCAAAGAATACCATGGACAGACAGAAAAACCAATGAACAAGTCCTTGAAGAAACAAATGAAGATCGTAATATGATTAGAGTCATTAGACGTAGACAGTCAAAAGTTCGTGGACATGTCATGAGAAGAAATAACTTGGAGAACTTGGTGACAACTGGCAAGATCGAAGGGAACAGACCAAGGGGAAGACCGAGAAGTAAATACCTGGATGGCTTGGCCACATGGCATGGTCGAGACAGGAACACGGAGCTGATCCACGACTCTGGTGATCGAGTGAGATGGCAGAACATGACCGCCCACGCTTATCGGCATGGCACATGATAGATGGATGGAAGCGTGGAAAATGAGCAGTCAAGCTGGAAAAAAAAAAAACATCTGATGGCTGTCGAAATGTGGTTTGTGAGGAGAATACAAAGATTACCAAGGACCGACAGAAAAACCAATGACCAAGTCCTACAAAAAAGAAATCAGAATCGTAAACAGATTAGAGAAATTAGACGTAGACTATCAAAGTTGTTGGACATGTTATGAGAAGAAATAAAGTAGAGAACTTAGTTACAACTGGCAATATCGAGGGGAAGGGAACAAGGGGAAGACAGAGAAGTAAATACCTGGATGGCTTGGCCACATAACATGGTCGAGACAGGAACACTGAGCTGATCCACGACGCTGGTGAATGAGTGAAATGGCGAACAGGACCGCCCACGGTTTCTGGCATGGTTCATGATGTATGGATGATGTTGTTCTAATAGTAATTCTAGTGAAATTTTGGCCTTTTAGGGGCCGGACAAAAATGTTATGTTTCTACCTTGTATTGTCTACTATTGAAAGGAAAAAAAAATAATTATTGTAGCATCGAGAAGAATTGCAAAACGCATTATACAATTCTCCACCATGTAAAATAAAGCCGTCATTTGTACACATACTTTGAAGATTACTTAAAATTACTATCCCGTCATTTATGCTGCACATAACTTTCCTAATTTCCAAGAAAATTTTATAGAAGATTTAGATACATACAACAATTATTTAAATCACATAATACATTTATGCCTACGTTAGTAATGTCCCTTGATATAACTGTTAAGATGTCCACTATTTTAAATACATGTGTTCCTTCCTCGGTATCAACACACGGGAAGTTTAAGAGTGAATACTTGAATTCATTCAGCCATACTGACCTCCAAATGTAGCTTTCACTTGGTAGACTTTTATAAGGAAGCTGCCGAGGATAGGACCGAAGTGATGGTAGAGTTCTACAGTGAGACCGTCTGGTCCTGGTGATTTGTCTTGTGATGATGAAATCATTATGTACCTCATAAATTTCTACTTAACGCTGAGACGATATATATATATATATATAATTGTGTGTTAATCAGTTTTACTTTAGATTTTGTTATCCCATATTCGATTATACCATTATCCATAGCCCGTTCAACCCCAGAAGATTCATCCCTGGCTCAGATTAATAATCATGTGACCGAGTCAGCCGAAAATAGGATAATAATAATAATAATAATAATAATAATAATAATAATAATAATAATAATAATAATAATAATAACTTTTCGTGCGTGTGTGTGTGTGTGTGTGTGTGTGTGTGTGTGTGTGTGTATTTACAAGTTACAGTGTGTGTTTTGAGGGGGGGGGGGGGGGTGTGTGTGCGTGGTCACGAGATATGGTGTCCGCCTCGAGTGCTGGAGGTCCCAGGTTCAAGCCCCGGTGAGGACCGGGATTATTTTTTTTTCACGTGGACTTCTAGTAATAAAATGTCCCCTGGTCTCTGGGTAGTGAGATCGGACGCCCGTGTGTATTGTTGCGCACGTAAAAAATCTCTTGGCAGTTAGAAATCGGGCAAAATTTCGAGTTAAAAATCTACTCAAAGTATTTTTAAGAGCCTCGCCGGTGCTACGGAGTTCGTGCACTGAGCCGATTATCTCCAGACTCAGATTTGATGTAGGAGGAAAACTGAACACTTATGGGTTACACCCGTGTGCCGTGATGTTGATCCATCGACTAAACTAAACTATTTTGTGTTTTGATTTACATTTGCAAATATAACAAATGCATTCACAGATTCATTTACATTTGCTAATGCAACAGATACATTCACATACACAAGTGATATAACATACATTAATAGGCCCGTATGGCCGAATGGATAAGAACGCGTGTTCTTAAACATCCGGAGCGTTGATGCCAAAGTTAGCAGTTCAACCGCTACAACGGACAGTTGGGCTAAAATGTTGACCTGTCGTCCTTAACATGGGGCTGTTAACCACAAGAATCTCTGAAGTCGGAGTGGGTTCGCATGATGGCGAGGGACACTGTTAATATGGAAAGCTAACCCATACACAAAATTCAGCCCATCACTGCTATAAATAGTGTGTATGGACTACGCTTGAGTTCAAAGCGAGCGAGCGCCAGAAGAAATATACATTAATGGCATGGGGCAATTACACACACATGACTTGTATATCTTACATACACATGACTTGTATATCTTACATACACATGACTTATATATCTTACATACACATGACTTGTATATCTTCCTGTACACACGGTGTATGTTTTCCTCATCTCTCTCTCTCTCTCTCTCTCTCTCTCTCTCTCTCTCTCTCTCTCTCTCTCTCTCTCTCTATTACTTGTATATCTTCCTCTACACACGGTGTATGTTTTCCTTATCTCTCTCTCTGTATCTCTCTGTCTCACTCTCTCTCTCTGTCTCTCTCTCTCACTCTCTCTCTGTCTCTCTCTCACTCTCTCTCTGTCTCTCTCTCTCTCTATTTTACAAATGTTTATTGAGTGTTGAAGATTTTGCATTCTTCATGGTACGCAAGTTTACACGAGTCCTGTATGTTTCGTGATTTGTACTTGTAGCAACGTTCTTTGCATGTGTAAAGTGAAATATGCGACTAGTTATTGCATTCTCACCAGTGTGTGTGTGTGTGTGTGTGTGTGCGTGCGTGTGTGTGTGCGTGCGTGCGTGTGTGTGTGTGTGTGTGTTATTTCGTGCATCCTAGTAATAAACCCACATTTGACCGAAATTAATGTAAATATGTGTGCAGTCTGGATAAGTAGAATTTCGGATAAGTAGAACAAATTCCTTCGGCCCCTGCAACTTCTACTTATCCAGACTCCACTGTAGTGGCTTTGACTTCTTTTCCTTCTTTTCTGGTATGTATCTAGTCGGTGATAGATCGTCTGTTTCTGTGTCAAAACTGTGTTTTGACTGAAGTAGTCTTCTGTCAGCCCATTTTCTTTTCATTGGATTGTTGACGATTTGAAAACTGTCAGAGTCTATATTCTTTGGATTGTTTTCTTCTGTGTTATTTTCTTGTGTGTTCCTGTCTTCTTGTGTGTTGATTTGACTATTGAAAGTTTGTGTAAGTTCAGTTCTTTTCTGTGGAGGAGTTTCTCTTACGAGTGGCGGGAAATCTTCTTGGCTGTAAACACCAATTGCTGCTGCTGTTGGCGTCATCGGTGGTCGTCTACTACTGTAGGACATTTATGTACCCAGTGGTTGTCTTGGCCACACGCCGGACAATTGTTCATATTTTGTTCATAATATCAGGAGTGCACACTATTTGCCAACCCCATTCTTTAGCCTGAAAACCCCCGCTTTGTCATCCCCTGTAAAACTGTGCACCAGGTTTTTAAACTCCTTTTGGAGTAATCGTGACAGGTAGCCAGTGAATGGTCAGCGTGTCTCTTTCTTTCTCTAGGTGTTCTAGAGATATATCTATCCCTAGGCTTGTTAAAGAGAACTTTTTACCTTGTAACTTTTCATACACGGCCTTCTGCGCCTCTGCGGACAGGTGACAGTACCACCTAGTGGGAACCTAGAACCTATGCAGGTCGACGATTCCCCCAAAAGGCCAGTTAGGGCACTAACAATGTTGTGGTGTTGATTTAGCGGCTGTCCCAGGACCAGTAATCGAGCAAACTATCGTGCCGGGCTGATGAAGTTGCTGGACTTCATATTCGTCTCCTGGAATTGCAAATGCAATAATATTGAAATACGTGTCGATAATTTGTTATTTTCGGTAATAATAATTCCAAAGAATAACGCACCTCAAAATTCGTTTCAATGTTTTACGCTGACAAGCTTCAATTAAAATTGCAGTTCACATTTGTGAGCAATATAATCTATATTCAGGATTTTGGGCCTTTCATAGGTTGGAAAAATATTATTGTGTTTGTGCTTTGAATTTGCGTGTTAATGAAAGGTCTGGATATTTAATGTAATTGATGTTTTGCGTATCCTTTTACAGGACTTAGCTGTCAACAGCAGCATCTTTCAGCTGTCTGTTGATCTCTTGGCAAGATTACGCTCAGTAGTTTGCCATTGCTTTCTGAGCGGCCGGCTCAGTATCCGCAAGTCACGAGCGGGGGTCGAACCACCTCAGTTCTCGCTCCGCTGCGAGACTCTGCGTGATAAACGGGATTACAGAGAGAAAGTGTTGTAACCCCACAGCCAGAGAGACCGGCCATTTAATGTAATATCGATGATAAATGAACAATTGAGTTATACAATTCCCACAAATCTAAAATAATGCCATAACTTTTACACAATCTTTGAAGATTACTTAAAATTATTATCCCGTCATATATATAAAAAATGTTTGGCAAGATTACGCTAATTGTTCTGAACAATTTATGAAAGATTAACATAAATACCACAATTATTTAAATCGCATAATACTAGTATGCTACCTTTGGTAATGTCCCGTGAAGAAAAAAACTGTAATTTTGATATGTCCCTTTCAACAATCGTAATTGCATGTTCCTTTTAATGTTTTTCTATTGATATAGTTTTGGTATATTATTGTTATATAGTATTGCTTATTTGATATAGTTGTGGTATATTATTGTTATATAGTACATACAAATACCTGGGTACAAACTTCAACTGCTCCAACATCATAAGGGAAGAAATACAAACTAGAATCAATTCTGGAAATAAGATATACTATGCACTACAACATCTACTAAAATCCAATGCGCTATCTCGTAACACCAAAATCACAATATACAAAACACTGATCAGACCAGTTGTGCTTTATGGCTCTGAAACCTGGAGTACAACGAAAGGAGACGAAGCCTTGTTACAAACCTTTGAGAACAAAGTTTTTAGACGCATCTATGGACCCATTAGGGATACACAAAGCGGAGAGTGGAAAAGAAGAAGTAACAAAGACATTTATGATCTGTTTAAGTCCCCACTAATCACTGGTATCATGAAGGCTAATAGACTACAATGGCCTGGGCATTTAGAAAGAATGGAAGATAATAGGGAAACAAAACTTGCTTACATTCAGGAAATAAATGACCGTAGACCCCGAGGTAGACCAAGAAGACGGTGGAGAGATAATATATATACAGACCTACAAGAACTTGGAATCAACGACTGGCAAGAGAAGGTCAACCAGAGAGACGAATGGAGCCGGATTGTATCTGCAGCAAAGAACACCAATGACTCGGAACGCTGAAGAAGAAGAAGAAATATTGCTTACTTTATATAGTTTTGGTATATTATTGTTATATAGAATTGCTTGCTTGACATAGTAGTAGTATATTATTATTATACAGTATTGATTACTTGATATAGTTTTGGTATATTATTGTTATATAGTATCGCTTGTTTGATATAGTTTTGGTGTATTATTGTTATATAGTATCGCTTGTTTGATATAGTTTTGGTATATTATTATACAATATTGCTTAGTTGATATAGTTTTGGTATATTATTGTTATATAGTATTGCTAACTTGATATAGTTTTGGTATATTATTGTTATATAGTATCGCTTACTTGATATAGTTTTGGTATATTATTGTTATATATTATTGCTTGCTTGATATAATTTTGGTATATTATTGTTATATAGTATTGCTGACTGGATATTAATTCATTCATTCAGTATCATACCCTTTGCAGAACCTTGCTACCATAACATCATTCTGGAAAACTTCTCTGTCATAAGCAAGATGTTTCGCGTCAGATACACCCATCTGGAGATCATCTGCCACATCGTGCACCCATTTTCTCTTTGGCCTTCTTCTTCCTCTCTTCCCCTGCAAATACCCCTTCATTATTGTTCTCTCCAAAACTTCATAACGTTTCAAGTGACCAAAATATGTCAATGTTCTTTGTTTTCTCGTCTTTTCTCTTAAATATTCAGATCTTGTCGCATGGATGCATTTGTTCTTTTCTGTATTCAATATATTCTCAGAACCCGTCTATAACATTTATATTCAAACGCATTTATGCGCTGTTCAGCTTGTTTAGTAAGTGGCCAGGTCTCTCAGGCGCATGTTGCAATGGGAAAGACCCTTGCTCTTACAAATTTTATTTGTATAGGTCTGTCTGTCCCACTCCATAATTTATTGAGTTGTTTAAGTTTTTGAAGAGCAATAGATATTCGTCTTTTAATTTCTTTCATTGTGTCATCATTGTTAGTAATTAATGACCCAAGGTATTCAAAATGTTCCTCCACCTCCTATTTTCCTCATTAACATATATTTATTTTTCCATATGAGTTCAATCTCTATGCATTATCGTTGTTTTTGCTATGTTAAGATATAAGTTGGGATTTTCAATATTGTTTTTGGATTGAGGTTATTAGTTTTTCTGTACCATTCTGTGACGTGGATTGTAATACTGTATCACCAGCATATCGAATAACTTGTATTTAATGATCACCGATATTCAGGGCGTTATATTGCTCCTTGGTTATACAATCGCTTGTCTTTCTAATTATATTTTCGGCGTGCAGGTTAAACAAATAGGGGGACAGCACACATCCCTGGCGGACTTCTTGCTTGATGTCAAACCAGTCTGTCTCGCTATCTATTCTAACCGATGCTTATTGGTCTAGGTAAAGCATTTTTAGGAGTTGTACTACATGTGATGGAAAGCCCATTTTCCTAATGATTTCCCAAAGTTTCTGATGTTGTACACAGTCAAATGCCTTTGAACAATCTACAAAACATGAGAATATGTTTACATTAAATTCTCTGCACTTCCCTATTATTAAAGCATGTTGAGTATGTGATCTCTTGTTGCTCTTCCTTGTCTAAATCAAATCTTTTGGCAATATACCATATTGCTTGATATGGTTTTGGTATATTATTGTTATATAGTATTGCTTGCGTGTTGTAGTGTTAAGAAAAATGCTCGCGGTCCTTCAGGTGACTAGAGCCGCCCTCACGTCCCTCTACGTCATTCAGATGGCCGCCTCTGCTGCTCTCTTAGTTAAAAGGCCGCGCTTTTTGGCCTTTTGCAGGCCTGACAAAATGTTGTTTACTTCCTGTTTTATTAAACAACTTTGGCCTTTACAGATTGCATTCTGTGCATTCCATACGCCGTACAATCGTCCTTGTGGTTTTAGCCTTCTTTCTAAACACAGGCTTAGACTGGCCACCATAACCACTCTGTTTTATATCGTAACGCCTTTTACCCTGTGCTTAGAGTGAGGCTTTTCTTGCTTTGGGTGACCTTTTGGACAGTGCTTTTTGTACCTTTTGCCCCTGCAAAATGTTCGGCGCTGTTTCAGTCCGTTCAACATGGTGGAATCACATATGAAAAAGTAAGTTTACGATTCTAATTGTGATTCTAATGAAATTTTGGGCCTCTTACAGGCCGGACAAAAATAATCGAAAATTTCTGAGTGAAATTATGCTATACAAAGGATAAACCATTTAATGTTAAATTAAGAAGAAATAAGGAAATGGGTTATAAAATTCCCAAGCTTGTAAAATAAAGCTACCAGTTTTACACAAGCTTTGAAGATTATTTAAAATTCTTATCAATTGTCATGCAGAAAATAACGATCGTTGCTTTCTAACAAGATGTTATAAAGGAGTTAGATAAATACTACAATTATTTAAATCACATTATACATTTATGTTTCCTTAAGTAATGTCCCTTGAAATATCTGTTATGTAGTCATGTCTTTTCCCACTATTTTATATTTTACTTACATGTGTGCCTACATCGGTATCAACACACCGGAAGTTCAAGAGTGAAAGCTTGTATCCATTCGGCCATGTTGACCTCCAAAAGTAGCCTTCACTTGGTAGACTTGTATAAGGAAGCAGCTGACGATATGACAGAAGTGATGGTAGAACTCTACAGTGAGTCCGTCTGGTCCTAGTGATGTGTCTTGTGATGATGAAATATTTATGTACGTCATAAAAGTTTTACTAAACGCTGAGAAGATGTGTATAAATATAGCATTATGTTTTAAGGAGTTTTGGCCTTTGACAGAACGGTCATAATTAGAAATGAACAATTAGCCTACCCGGAGATATTTTTTTTTCCTACCGATTCGATTATACCATAACCCACAGCCCGTTCAACCTCAGCAGTCAAGTTATATCAAGGTCCAACACTGGCTCAGATTTAAAATCCTGTGATTGAGTCAGCCACAAGTAGGATATTAATCTGTTTAAAATTTCTGTGTGTGTGTGTGTGTTTTATAAACTTGTATTTCGTATAAATCAGTGCGTATTTACAAGGTGCATTGTGTGGTTTCATTTACATTTGCAAATACAACAAATACATTCATGTATACATGTGATAATATACATTAATGAGATAGAGTTGTGTCAAAGAATAAACAAAGACAGGTCACTGAAATTCTTCTGGCTACTACTTAAAAGACTTAATGGTGTAGTCGAGGATAAGAGTATATCTGACTTCCAGGGTGCAGACCTCATCTGGCAGAGGACTGACGAGGATAAGGGCAACGCCCTTTTCGAACCTTATCTAGAGCAGAGCATCCAGAAAGACATGAGAGGCCGACATTTTGCCAAGACGGTTACCTCAGATAGTTGTAAGTCCCAGAACAATTCAGAAGAAGACATGGCGACAGTAAAAGAGATCAGGGCTGTGTTTCGACGAACAAAGAACGGCGCATAAGGGCCAGATGGTAAAAGGTTTGACAACATTAGTATGTGTACCGACAACGAGATAGAGGAACTATGTACAGCATCAGTATAGTGAGTGCTAACATCAAGATGGAGTGGTTACACAGCTATCTGATTCCCTTGTCGAAGCCTGGCAATGTCCACACATAAATTCAGGTATAGCGCGTTATTACCATGTACAATGCAATAGGCAAGCTGCTGGAGAAGCTGATTACCAGAAAAAAAATTATCAAACCAGTTACAAAGAGGCAATGTTTTTTCCCACCTACCCTTAGAGGGTACTGTCCACAGAGAAAAACCTGGTCCAACGCAGCAGTTTTTGTCTATGATGTGTATGAAGGTTTCCACCCAGGGACACTAAACATGTGCTGAAACAATTGATCTTGAGGATGCATACAACAGAGTACCGTTGGAATTCTTAATGTTTCAGCTTTTTGAACCCAAGATAAGTCGATTAATCCTTAATTGGATCGCGTCAACCCTCTCTCTCCCAACGGAAAGCAGTTGTTAGATGTGGCAGTTGGGCTTCTGAACCACCGACAATATATCCTGGCCTGCCGCAGGGATCACCATTATCGCCGGTGCTGTTCAATGCCTACACTGTGAGAATCACCGGTGAGTAGATCTCAAGAACGGGTAGGACATTGTCATATGCCGATGATGTGATAGTGTATCGTGAGTGTAATGATAGAGATCGGGTTGCTGTAGAACTACAAACCGAACGCTATCGCATAAGCACTCAGTGGGGTGAAGCTGGTGCAATGGTCACCCCAACTAGGGCAGCAGTGACATGGTTATCTTTGAACAACCATATTATCAACACTCCAACACCAACTGTACATCTGTGCCCAGAGACTGGAAAGAACGCAGGCAATGAAATACCTGGGGATACGATTTGATCAAAGCCTTGCTTATACTAAGCACATTGACAAGGTGCTAATAAAGGCCAAGCGGGATTTGGCTGCGATCTGGGTGATGGCGGCGGCAAACTGTGAGCAGCGCCACCCATGTCTTCTATACGAGGGTCTAGTCCTTTCTGTTTTTGAGTATGCGATGGCGATCCTGACTCTCAGCCATAAGCAGATGGAAAGGATGGAGAGGATACAGAACGAAGCTATGTGTATTATACTTGGGTTTACAAGAGATACAGCATGTAGGGCGATGCGCTATCTTCTTGGTTTTCCACCCATCGGGGACATAATACAGATTTGCCGAGCACAGGCCTACCCCAGAGTCAACGCACATACGTAACATCCACTGCATAGTGAAATTAAGAAGGTAAAGAGCAGCAAGTTAAAAAGAGGAAAATCGTGGATGGGTAAATTTGGAGACATTCTTCAACATGTGTGTTCACTTGAAGACTTGGAAGAGGAATGGATACAAGTGCCAGCAGAGGTCTGTACGTCCTTTTCAGTTTGTATCCAAATAGACAGAAAATGTAGACAAGAACACAGATGGGCATTTACGGCTCAAGCTGGAGGTAGAATTGTGAAGGAGGATTCTGGTAGTAGTTTGACTTTGGAAGTCATGGCAGTAAGAAAAGTAACTACATGGCTCGAGACACAGACCTTCACTCGGGCATGTTTCCTTAGTGACTCAATGAGTATGCTCAGGAAGATAGCGATGGGGTAGGCGGGAGACAATGGTTGTTGTCTATGGAGAGGTCACGGCTGGCAATTTCTTGCCAATGCATGCGGGTGTACAACAACAACAACAACAAAAACAACAACAACAAAAACAACAACAACAACATTCTATGTAGACAATCTTCATGTGTGTGTTGATTCTAGGTGAGTGAGGCGTCGGTCCAATATCTTGAAGTAGTACCGTGATACACGAATTGCTGCTTCAACGTCTCTATCAGCCAGCGACAGTGTCTCAGTGACGACCTTGATTACTGGAATGACGTTCACAAATGCTCGACTAACTTGTAATGGCGACGCAATGTGTACGACGTAAGATTCAAGAGCATGTTTACTTTCCAGTGTGCATCCTGTCCTAAATAAGCAACGAGCAACAGAGTGTTCCTGTCGACGACAATGCCTTCCTTGTGACGACAACACGAATTACGTCGTCTTTCGTGAGCAATAATTCCTACCTTTTGTTTGTGCGCGACACAAGAAAATATATAATATTTTGAGCACACTTTCCAATTATATGATGTTTTCACAACTGCAACGTTTGTACTTGACTGCAGTTTGCGGCTTCCGCTATGTGTGAAACGGTGCGCGTAGTTGGTTATTGTTGCGAAGCTTATTTCTTGATGTGCAATTTTCTAAAGCTAGAGGCGGGGCAGTCATTCGTCCATTAACATACCGGACTATCTGCTCCAAATTTCTCGTAATGTAATGGCGCGTATGAATAAATGTCCGTCTTATGTATTCATGTAGTTAGTACTCCCGGAACGAGGCCACACGTGCCTTAAAGCTGAATCCATTATTAAGTATAATCTGAATAAATCAACAATAAGTCAATGTTGGGTTTCACGGCTCAAACTTAACAGGAACTCATAACTGCAATGGATCCATAACGATGAAGGAATGATGCGGTAGACTAGTGTTGAGAAATGAGAAATCATCGCTGTTTATTATGCAGCTGACATACAGTAAATGTACTCACATCAAATAGTCCTCTACTGTCGCAGAACTCAGTGGGTCCGCCTCGTGATGTTTCTGCTTGAGAAAATGCCCGTTGAGACATCGGGCAGTCGGGTGACGAAAATTTACCAATGAAAGGGAAGTAACCAGTAATTTGACTCAACCCGACCAGAGTCGTTGCTCGCCCTTTAAGAATATTTAAGTAGGTGGGTGGCGGAACAGGTTTTCGGGCAAGACAGACTGCGTATGTCCGACGCAAGCGCAGTCGATTGTCCTGGAACAAATCAGTTGGAGACGAAGGTTGCTGGCAGGCAGTCGACATTTTGGCCCAGTGCTAAGGGAGAGAGAGAGCGGGACGCCGTGTCTTGATGAAGATTGAAGACTTCTGACATAATGTCCAGTTGCAGTGACAACGATTCTCTGATCCACTGTCGTGCTGTTTGTGTGAAGGTATGTGTACAACCTTGTTCTTAACTAGTGCAGTGTCGGTGATTCGAATTATGAGATTTCGCTAACGCGTGTACTGACGGGCGCGGGAAAGGAGGTCACGTGTGAACAGTTGTAAGCTTGTGGTTTACGACTGTAAAATTAAGCCTGTGGCAAACGCGTGTGTAGCAGCATTGTACTGCTAAGATATTTCATAGGTTAGCAGCGCGCGGCTTATTTACAGCCCCTGTTGATCGGGGAAATCGGGTTCAGGGAAGTGAGACCTATAATTTGAGTTCACACATGGCCAACTTTATAACCTCGAGCGTCGGCGTGGCCAGCGTGGCCGAACCGTTACTCACAGCGCTACCGGAAGTAGATTAAGGAGTCGCTTCGGATATATCGAGTGATACATCGATGAACTCGGGCGTGTGCAACGAATCGAATGCACCGGTCGACCGAAACCTCCGAGGTCGTTTTAAGGCCGTACAGGGAGTCGAGCTTCTGATTACATGGTGGTGAGACCACTGGCTTTCTTCTGGGCTTTCCTCATCGGTCTTTAAATTAGTTCCCTCGATGGAAGGCCAGCTTAATATATAGTGGATTCCTGAGAGGTTGATAGAGGGAGAAGGGACCATTGCGACAGAATTGTTCATATTGAACAGGACACCGTTCTAAATGCCCCGACCTGGGACCAGGGAGGGGGCAACGGGGTGTGGATTTCTGCTACAGGGGGATCACCCTGTATATTTATTTGGAGTTATTGGATTGTGCCTACGGCATGGTACGACATCAGCGTTGGCGGATAACAGGAAGGGGGGAGGAAGTACTGCCATCGGCCCTACTTCAGGACCCTTCTATCTATACGTACAACTAACTCACTAACCGTATGTGTTGTCTAGCTATGTTTCAGCAGAGACCCATATCTCAGACACCAACCTTGGCCCAGGCCTACGTTCGTCTGAGAAAGAGGATGTAGGTGGACAGCTGCCACTTTGGTTCTAGGTCCAGTCTGTCCTCGACCATTTGAGCAGCCAGTGAAGGAGTGCCGGCCTTATGGGAAGGGTCCACACGTCTGAGTAAGGGGGACTTAAGTGTATCTGCTGTGGGTAAGTCTGATTCATGGTGCTCTCACTGAGTGTTATCCTCCAGAGGTTGTATCTTGTTGAGAGCAGAGCGGCGACCTGTGGACGAGTCCAGTGATCCGGACTAGGGCGAGAGCCGGTGGGAACAGCTAGGAAGTCCACCACCTCAGCGAGCAGTACTTACAATCGAGAGTACGTCTCAGGATGGGCTCCAGCTAACTCATCGCCCACTCCACGTCTGATAGCCCAGGTTGTTCGCCATGACCGCACCATATCGCCTTGTTCATTACTTCAGCTGGGCAAGTATCTGGTTGTTGTTAGTGTCCCAATTGTGAGACTGACTGACTGCCTTCATGCCAACTAGTGCCTGGTATCCTGTGGTGCCTGATATTGTGGAAGAACTTTTGTCTGTTTGGAACTCTATCTACAGTGCCACGTTTCAGCGAGGGAGGTATCTGTGCTGTGATATCTGTGCTATGAGTCGGGAGATCTGCGCGGGTTGCATAGACAGTTGGGACTGCTACTACCATTGAGTGAGAGATCACCCTCTTGCTATACCCGCAGTACCATCGATACTTCCAGACGCTTCAGAGGAGTGTTCTAGTTCCTCAGCTCCCGAGAGACAGTCTTTATCCCTACTCTAAGGTGATCCAGACTTCAGGGACGTCATCCACCGGAGGTTCCAAGTACCAGTAAGTCGACTCGCCAGCCATCCTATCCAAGTGGAGAAACATATACCTGGAGGGAAGCCTGAGATACTTGGTGAGCGTGTCTGACTTACCCAATAGTGTGACTTGAGGCCCTGACGATGATGACACTTTCTTCAGGAGGCTACTCGATCTTTGCCACGTCTTATCTCTCATAAATACTGCAAGGACTATCTCGGAATCATCAGTATCATTCTCATTCATCTTGTATAATACACCATATTGTTAACATAGTTAGCAGCCAGAGTTGCGTCATGAGTTCAGGACGAGGTTGAAAGGGGTAACGTCCCTTGGTTGAGAGTGAGGGAGATAGGGTTCCAAGGGCCGAAGGGGTTTTGTGGACTGAGGTCAACTATGTCCCAGGGCTAAAGGTATCCCGTTGTCAAAGTGTGATAGCAGGTTCCCCTCACCCCAGGGAGTGCTATGACATCTACCTGGCCTGTGACACCAGGCCTGTGGTAGAATGAATAAATAACTATTTACGCTTTTATTTGTGGCTGACTCGATCACAGATTTAGATATATACTACGATTATTTAAATAACGTTGACTTCCGGTCAAGATGGCGACGGACGGTCGTGTTGTTTTGTGACCGTTAACTTTTTCGCTTATGAGAATGATTTTTTCATCTCTTGCTTGTAATTTGTATGCCAGGATGTAAAACCAGAAGTTTCTACTCAAGATCTGTGCCGATGCTACGGAGTTTCGTGCATCGAGCGAAGCTATCCTTGAGTGAATTTTTCGCAGCGTATGTGGTTCTGTGGTTTTCCTTTATTCAACATGGCGGAACAACGTGTATTCTCCGAGCGGTAGGCAGTCAATCTAACAAGGCGACGCGAGCGCTGGGCAGGCCGCAAACGGCAAGGTAAACATGGTGGTTTAAGGCGTTTTAGACTGAAGTGTGACCGTCTACGCCTCAGGAATAACCACACTCTATATTGGAACTGCGCTAGCGTAAAACAACGGGGCCCTATTCTAGAAAACCTGGTTTACAGGAATGACATTTTAGCGCTCCAAGAGACGAGACTGGGTGATCAGCTACTCCAAATTGCCGGCTTCAAATGTTTCTACACCAGACGACATCTGGGAATGGCGATTCTCATTTGCGACAGTATGGTAGCGTCAGAGCTAGACATGTCCAGTTTGGACAGTGACGACATACAAATAAAGGCGGTAAGAGTTCAATCCGGTCTACCATTCGTGTTGGTTAATGTTTATGCCCGCGACGGGAATATATCTTCCGGTAAGTGGCAGTGTTTAAGTGACATATTAGGTCCCGAGAGAAATGTTATTTTCTGTGGTGATTTCAACGCTAAAGGCAGATCATGGTGAAACATATTCTCCAACACACAGGGGAGGAGCTCGAGACTGCACTTGAAACCATTGACCTGGTCTGTGTCAACAGTGGCTGTGTCACCAGGACAGCAAGCCGTCCATCTGATGACAGTGCTATTGACCTGGCGCTGGTTTCTCCTTCACTCACTACAGTGTGTAGATGGAGTGTCCTAGGACACCACGGCAGCGACTACCACCCTTGCAGCATACTGGTGGAGAGGCAGAACAATGCAGCACAAGTTAACGGTCAAGACTTTCCAGTATAACAGTACAGGGCAAGATGTAGTGAGTAAAATAAGACGTGACAAGCGCAGAAAGCTTCAGGGCAGGAAAAATAGCTAGGAGCAGCCACTTTTGTAGAATTTCGAGGTGGAGAAGGCCTGGGTGGATAAGCGTAGTGCTGTAAGGAGATGGCAAACAGCCACGAAGAACAGAGCTGGCCATCCTAGTCCCTGCGGTGCACTTAGAAAGAGAGATGCACACAAAAGTATGCTATTTAAAAAAATAAATAAATAAACAACTGGTCAAGGTGGTTAAAAGTGAAAAATGGGCATATGTATGTCAAAGAGTAAGCACAGACAAGTCACTGAAATTGTTCTGGCGTGTCATGGTCTTGTTTGTAAGACCAAAGGCTCGTGTAAACTAACAGGCGTGAAAACAATCACTCACTGAGTGTAGCAACACTCGGCGATATAGCTCAATCACTTTTAATCGCACTTCTCACACAGCAAACATATCAGGCATCGCGCAAAGTCCGCGATAATGCCATTGCTCGAAACATTCAATGTACATACATCAATACATAAATGCAATAGAATATACACCCAGGCACCCTGTATTCTAACTCAACAAAGCACACAGCCATCAAGCATCGACTCATACACCGCAGCACACTTTCATGTCCGTCCAGTCTGAAGTCCTAGGATCGTCTGAGCTACTGGCCCTGATGCCTCGTTGGCCCGGCTGTCCGGTCTCGTGGCTTCCGTGTCCCACGCTGACCTCTGGCCATGCACTGCGCAATAACGCGAGTCGAGTTCACAGTCGTACCTGGTATTTATTGCCAGGCGCGCGCGATGAAGACTCGGAGATTTTGACATGGCGACTACATAAAAGCATGAGTGGGGTAGTCAAGAATAAGAGAATATTTGACTTCAAAGATGCTGACCTCAGCTGGAAGAGGACTGACGAGGACAAGGGCAAAGCCCTCTTTGAACGCTATCTTGAGCAGAGCAACCAGACAGACATGGGAGCCCGAAATCTTGCCAAGGAGGTCACCTCAGACAGGCGCAAACAACAGAACATTTCGGATGACGACACAGTGACAGTGACAGAAATCAAAGCTGTGCTTCGACGATCAAAAAACAGCGCTCCAGGGCCAGATGGCATAAGATACGACGACATCAATACGACAACGAGCTAGAGAAACTAGCAGACATGTACAACAACAGTATAGCTATTTAATTACCCCGCCAAAGCCTGGCAAAGACCACACAAAAATTCAGGGATATCGTGTTATAATCATGCAGAATACAATAGCCAAGCTGCTGGAGAAGTTAATTGCCAGAAAAATATCAAGCCAGCTAGAGGGAAAATATGTTTTCCCACCTACCCTGTGTGGGTACCGTCCAAAAAGAGAAACCTGGACCCAGTGCAGAAGTTTTCGCCCTTGATGTCTATGAAGGTTTCCACTCAGGCATTGAAACCTTTGCTGCAGCGATTGATCTTGAGGACGCGTACAACAGAGTACCATTGGATTTTTTAATGCTTCCGCTTCTTGAACTCAATATGAGTCCATTTCTCCTTAGTTGGATCGCTGCAGCCCCCTTCCAAAGGAAAGTAGTTTTTAGATGTGGCAGTTGGACTTCGGAACCAACAACAATATATCCTGGCCTACCACAGGGATCACCATTATTTCTAGAAGTGTTCAACGCCTACAATATGAGAGTCACCAGCGAGCTGGTCAATGGACCGGGGAGGAGACTGTCATATGCCGACGATGTTTTAGAGTATCGTCAGGGGAAGGATATGAATCAGGTTGCTGTCGAACTACAAACCGAATTCAATCGCATAAGTACTTGATGTGTTGAAGCTGGGGCAATAGTCAACCCAACAAAGGCAACAGTGACATGGTTCTCGTTGAATAATCATATTGTCAACACTCCAACACCAACTGTTAATCTGTGTTCAGAGACGGTGGAAATAACGCAGGCAAGGAATTACCTGAGGATACGTTTTGAATGAAGCCTTGCTTATAATGAGCACATAGACCAGGTGATAACAAAGGCCAAGCGGGGTTTGGCTGCAATGAGGGTGATGGCCGCAGCAAACTGTGAGCAGCGCCATCTATGTCTTCTATACGAGGGGCTGGTCATGTCATTAGTTGAGTATGCAAAGGTAATCTTGACTCTCAGCCGTAAGCAGATAGAAAGGATGGAAAGGACACAGAATGAAGCTATGCGCATTATTCTTGGATGTACACGAGATACATCATGCAGGGCGATGCGCTACCTTCTTGATTTTCCAATCATTGAAGACAGATTACAAATTTGCAGAGCACGCGCCTACCTAAGAGTTAACGCAAAAACATAACATCCACTGCATAGTGAAATTACGAAGGTGAAGGGAAGCATGTTAAAAAGAGTTCGGTCGTGGATGGGTCAAGCCGAAGACATTCTTCAGCAGGTGTGTTCACTTGAGGACTAGAACCTGGCGAGGAGTGGTTACGAGTGCCAACAGATTTCTGTAATTATTTTTCAGTTTGCATCCAACTAGACAGAAAATGCAGACAAGAAAATCCGGCTGCTGTGGAGGCGGTAGTACAAGCGTTGATTTTCGAGAATTCGCTAGACGGTAGTGCTGTCATTTACACAGATGGGTCGGTCGTCCGACATGTAACAAGCTCATGGGCCTTTACGGCTCAAGCCGGAGCGAGAATTGTGAAGGACTATGGCGCTTTGGTTGAGACCACAAGTAGCCAGACTATGGAAGTCATGGCAGTAAGTAAAGCAATAACATGGCTCGAGACACAGAAATTCACTAGGGCATGTTTCCTTAGCGACTCAATGAGCATGCTCAAATGGATAGAGATGGGGTGGATCCGAAGAGAATGGTTGCTGTCTCTGGAGCGGTCTCGGCTGGCAAAGACTAGCTTTATCTTCGTGCCAGGGCATGCGGGAATACAAGGAAATGAGCTGACAAGCTCGCAGGTAAGGCTACTATGGAGGGCGGACGCGCCATGGACCAGGCTGACATTTTGAATGCTCTACGAGAAGTAAGACTTTTGCGAGAACCAAGTGATGACTGTGAATCTACAACCATGGCCAGACTGCGAGTACAGGAAATTAATAGAGGGGTGGCCAAACAAGAACTCTACGCAGGAAGCCAAAGAAGACTGATAAACCAACACAGAACTGGTGTCGTTAGCCGCTACACGCTGCGGGATTTGCTGATGAGGGGATCCGAGCACTTATGGACTGAATGGTTCGATGTGCAATGAGGATGATCTTTCGACTAACTAACTAACGTCCCTGCAATTGAAAGCAAGGAGATGCCTCGATGGTTGTCACAAGATTGGCGGTTTCCTTTACGTTTGTAAAGGTGGACTATTGACGCATCCTTGAAATCTTGTGGCATGGTCTCGTTCACCCATATGTTTGTAAAGATTTGGTGACACTGCTCTGTTAGGACCGGCCCACCTGTCTTGTATATCTCTGCTGGGATGGAGTCAAGACCAGGCGCCTCGCCGCTGGAGAGTTGCTGGATTTATTTGTTTACTTCCACTATAGTTGTCAGGTCATCAAGTGTATCATTAGTGAGAACTTGAGGAAGGCAGTTGATGGTATCCTCATCGAAGAATTAAGTTGCATTTAAGATGTTGCTGAAATGCTCTGCCCAGCGTTGAAGGACTTCTTTCGTATCGGTGACCAATGTTTCCCCATCTGCACTGAGGAGGGGAACTATGCCTGGTGATGTAGGACCATAGACCGCTTTCAGTGAGTTGAAGAAATGTTTCATATCATGTCTGTCAGCAAAGCCATGAATTTCATTCAGACTTCGGGTCATTTAAATGTGCCTTGAGGAGATGTTTTTCGGCCAGCAGTTCGTTGATGTCTTTGGAATTTTCATCAAGCCAGTCGTTATGCTTTCTGGGTGCTTGACCCAGGATTTCCAAAGCAGTGTTGTAAATTATGTCTTTTTGGGCTCTCCACTCTGTTTCAGCATCCTGTTTAGCTGCAGCATTGTGCTTGAGGCGGTCTTCCAGCATATTTTCAAACGACAGTGGTTTGATGTGTATGTTTATTTTCAAGATAATGAGACGACAGTTGTGCGCGCCTTTATGGTCCAGGCTCGTACGAGGCCCTCACCTGTGGGACTTGGCTAATCGTCTCTAAGCCGGGTCCCTTGGGTGTCAGGGTCTGGCCATCACTCGCCACCTGCTCGTGGTGGCGAGGTCTCGGAGGTTTTGACGCTGTGCTGCCAGCGTCTGCAGCCTACCTTGAGGCCAGACGTATTGGTTACCCATTCCTATGGAAAACACAAGAATTAGGCCGAGAGAGGGATCATGTCGTTTGGACACCACATGTTTCTCTTAAGCTCTGCCCAGGCATTGTGATGGAATATTGGCCACATTCCAACTCACATACTTTAGTCTGTCAAGACTGCAAGGTTTACTCACAATGATGCGATGGTCTGTCCAACATTCAGCACCACACATGGGTTTTGTCACCCGAACGTCTTGTCTGTCTCTCCTCCTGATGATGACATAGTCAAATAGGTACCAGTGTTTCGAGCGACGGTGCATCGACGATATCCTATTTCTCATGGAGAGACGGAAAATTGTGTTGGTAATCAGGAGATCGTGTTCGGCATATGTCTGAAAGAGGAGGAGGAGTCCATTGCTGTTGCAATTTCCGACTCCGTGTTTTCCAATAATGCCTACTCTGGCATTGAAATCCCCAAGGAGTATACGTTTGTCTTCTTTGGGAACAGATCTTAATACATTGTGCAGGTCCTCATAGAACTTGTTCTTGACATCATCTTTATTGGTCATAGTTGGTGCGTAGACACTCACAATGGTTGCATGCTTCCTTCCATACAGTAGGGGCAACATAGTGGTCATAAGCCTGTCGTTTATAGCCTTTGGAAATCCAGCTAGTTTGCCAACCAGGGCCGACTTAAGGGCAAATCCCACACCGGATTGGCGTCTTTCCTCGTTTTTCCTTCCACTCAAGAAGAATGTGTAGCCGGCACCTATTTCACAGATTTGGTCTTCTTCTGCAAGTCGTGTCTCGCTCAAGGCTGCAATGTCGATGTTGTACCTGCTCAGCTCTGTCCCAATCAGTGCTGTTCATCTTCCTGGGCCCGACGCGCCTTGTCTATCAAGTAGGGTGCGTACATTCCAAGTTCAAATTGCCAATGGAATATGGTTTGCTCTTTTAGCTTTACGTGTTTTTACTTTGTTTCTTGTCGACCGCAGTAAAGAGTACCCATCAACTGCAGCTAGCTGGTTAGGAAATGATGGAGCAGACAATGTTTAGGGCATCTTTTCTAGCCCCTTCCTCAAGCTATGTAGGTGAGCAGTGCTTTCCTATAGAGGGCTGATCAGACGCTCAGGGGGCTGCCGAATCCCACTGCTGCTCCGGTTACTAGAAGACGACCATATGGCCTGAGCCGCCTGTGTGCAGGTCTGCGACTACGGTTGCCAGCGTACCCACGCCTGCCGCTTCGCTGCTCGTCCATCACCACAGGCCTTGAAGGTGATATATGAAGTTGGATGTAGCATGACTTTCGCGATGAACTGGATTAAAGTAAGGAAATTTGCGCCATTCGTCGACCTCACTCTTTCGCCTGAGTCCGTCTGAGTCCAGTGGCAGGACAAGTCTAGACGACTGGAGACGAATACAGGTGCAGTGGATGACCAGGGCGGTCTACGTGCCTTGCCGTGCTCAACGTTCAACAACTCTTTGCAGGTAAACGCCGTCTTGCCCGTTGAATCAACAATGATTTCTTCCGCGCAGTCTACAGAGTCCTACATGCTGGGTATGCATACCATAGTTCACCGATTGGTTTCACACCAAATCGCCTACCCACGCCTGGTTTAGCCAGCCTGTCACAGCTGTTGCCCCGGAGGAGGGGGGTATGGCTGCTGTCGCATGCTGACAGCTACTAGGAGCCACAGGCGTGAGCTGGATGTCAAGCTTGGACCAGTTGGGGATGTGCCTTGATAAGAGCCCACACAGTCATCTTTTCCAAAGGTACTACCAATTCCTCAAACCCCGTAACCCCCCCCCCCTCCCCCCTACCACCTGCTAATGAAATTAGAACATCTTGGGTAAAGAAAATAACAAATGCATATTGCATAAGATATATATAAATACAAATCCATTCATACTTCAAGAGCTGAATATTGGAGATGGTTGGCTATTAAAGACGATAAAACAAAGAAAATTGATACATTTTGGTCACTTGACACGTCACGACAGTTTGGAGAGAACAATAATGGAGGGGTATATGCTAGTTAAGAGAGGAAGAGGAAAGCCAAAGAGAAGATGGGTGCAGGATGTGGCGGATGATCTCCAGATTGGTATATAGGACTCGGGACATCTTGCTTGTGATCGAGAAGTTTTCCGGAAGGTTGTTATGGGAGCCAGGTTCTGCAAAGAGCATGCTACTGAATGAATGTGATGAGAAAAGAGGCATTGGAGAACATCGTGACAACTGGAAAGATCGAGGGGAAGAGAGGTAGAGGCAGACCAAAAGAAATTATGCTGGATGGATTGCGACGGTGGCATGGAGGAATATTAACGGCAGAGTTGATCCAGGATGCCAAAGACCTAATTCTGTGGGAAATCATGAACGCCCACGCCAGTCGGCATGGCACTTGATGATAGTGGTGATGTTGGTCTAATTGTGATTGTTCTGAAATTGTTGGCCTGTTAAAGGCCGGAAAAAAATTCTTTGATTATGGATTCCTCTTGCCATATATCAGCGAGGATAAAACAGTTAATGTAATATCGTTGAGAAATAGTAAAATTCGTTAAGAAATTATCACGCCTATAAAATAAGCAATCACTTTTCTACAAACTTTGAAGATTACTTACAATTATTATCCCATCATTTATGTTTCATTCAATTGTCGTTAATTTCTTAGAAAATTTTTGTAAAAATTTAGAAAAATACTACAATTATTTAAATCACGTAATGCATGTATACCTCCGTTAGTTATGTCCCTTGATTTAGCTGTTATGTTGTTATGTGTGTTCCTACCTCAGCATCAACACACCGGAAGTTTAAGAATGAAAGCTTGTATCCATTCGGCCATACTGACCTCAAAAAGTAGCCTTCATTTGGTATACATTTATAAGGAAGCCGCCGAGGATAGGACAGAAGTGATGGTAGAGTTCTACAATGAGTCAGTATGGTCCTGGTGATTTGTCTTGTGATGATGAAATCATACTGTACCTCATAAATTTCTACTAAACGCCGAGAAGGTGTATATATAAATATAGCATTATGTGTTAATCAGTTTTACTTTAGATTTTGTTATCCCATATTCGATTATACCATCACCCATAGCCCGTTCAACCCCAAAAGACAAGTTACACCAGGATTCATCCCTGGCTCAGATTAATAATCCTGTGACCGAGTCAGCCACAAATAGGATATAAATAATAATAATAATAATAATAATAATAATAATAATAATAATAATAATAATAATAATAATAATAATAACTTTCAGTGTGTGTGTTTTTTTTTTCCCTTTAAACTTGTATTGTGTACAAAACAGTGTGTGTTTACAAGGCGCATTGTGTGTTTTCATTTACATTTGCAAATACAACAAATGCATTCACAGATTCATTTACATTTGCAAATACAAAAGATACATTCACATACACAAGTGATATAATATACATTAATAGGCCCGCATGACCGAATGGATACGAACACGTGTTCTTAAACATCCGATGTGCTGATGCCTAGGCTAGCGGTTCAATCCCTACACCGGACAGCTGGACTAAAATGTTGACCTGTCGTCCTTGACTTGGGGACGTTAATTACAAGTACTTCTGAAGTCGGAATGGGTTCACCTGATGGCGAGGGACATTGTTAATAGGGACAGCTAACCCACACGCAAAATTCAGTCCATCACTGCTATAAATAGTGTGTATGGACTACGCTTGAGTTCAAAGCTAGCCAGCGCAAGAAGGAAATATACATTAACGGCTTGGGGCAGTTACATACACATGACTTGTATATCTTACACATATATGACTTGTATATCTTACATACACATGACTTGTATATCTTACATACACATGACTTGTATATCTTACATACACATGACTTGTATATCTTACATACACATGACTTGTATATCTTCCTCTACACATGACTTGTATATCTTACATACACATGACTTGTCTATCTTAAATACACATAACTTGTATATCTTACATACACATCACTTGTGTATCTTACATACACATAACTTGTATATCTTACATACAATTACTTGTATATCTTCCTCTACACACGGTGTATGTACTCCACATCTCTCTCTCTCTCTCTCCCTCTCTCTCTCTTTCTCTCTTTCTGTCTCTCTCTCTCCTTCTCTCTCTCTCTCTTTCTCTCTTTCTTTCTCTCTCTCTCTCCCTCTCTCTCTCACTCTCTCTCTCTCTTTCTCTCTTTCTTTCTCTCCCTCTCTCTCTCCCTCTCTCTCTCTCTCCCTCTCTCTCTCTCTCCCTCTCTCTCTCTCTTTCTCTCTTTCTGTCTCTCTCTCCTTCTCTCTCTCTCTCTTTCTCTCTTTATTTCTCTCTTTCTTTCTCTCTCTCTCCCTCTCTCTCTCACTCTCTCTCTCTTTCTCTCTTTCTTTCTCTCTCTCTCCCTCTCTCTCCCCCTCTCTCTCTCCCTCTCTCCCTCTCTCTCTCCCTCTCTCCCTCCCTCTCTCTCTCTCTCTCTCTCTCTCTCTCTCTCGAGACCCCGAGGTAGACCAAGAAGACGGTGGAGAGATAATACATGTACAGACCTACAAGCACTTGGAATCAACGACTGGCAAGAGAAGGTCCACCAGAGAGACGAATGGAGACGGATTGTATTTGCAGCAAAGAACCTCAATGGCTCGGAAAGCTGAAGAAGAAGAAGAAGACTTAATAATGTGGTGGTTTGTTATCTATTTCCTGACGTCGGTGTATTCTAATTGCAATGTAGAATAATGCTAGTGAGTGTTGGCCTGGATGATTGATGATGTGTCATACATGGTTGATTCTTAATGCTTGTATTTTGTTGTGCAAGTCTTGTAGTGCTAGTCCTCCGTGTTTCCTATCGTGTTTTAATGTTTTGTGTTGTATACTGTGAATTGTGTTGTTGGAGATGCAATTTATGGAGTGTTTGTTTATGTGTGTAATTGTCTGTTTTCGGGTATCTAACACTGTAGCTAAATATATTATCTTAGGAATGAAGAAGGTGTTTACGACTGTACTTTGTTCCCAAAAATTGGTTGACTTGTATGTGTACCTATGTAGTATGTCTATAATTTGTTTTGTCAGAGAATGCCATGTTTCTGTGTGTATTTTCTGGCATCATATGGAAATGTGATTCCATATATTTTCATTATGTCTGTTGCTGTTAGATCTGGATGTAAATCCGCTTTATTCTTCCACTTTTCCAGACCCATTATTTTAGACTTCTGTATGTTTATTTTGGCCCTACTTCCTTCACCAAACTGTCTGAAGGTGTGAAGTATGTTCATAATGGATGTCTTGGTTGTAGGGAAGAAAGGGGTGTCATGTGCATAAGCAATTAGTTTCTGCACCCTTAAACATTTGTATAAATGTACCTTTATTGTTGATGTCCCGTCTAATTGCTTCTAAGCGTGATTCTAGTGTGAGTTCATACAATACTGGTGATAGTGGACACCTTTGTCTGACAGATCTTGTGATCCTTAAACAGGCAGTTAGTAAATGATTCATCAGTACCTTACTTTCAGAACTTTTATACAAGATTTGTATCCACTGTCTATAGTATTGTCCTATGTTGCAGTGTGCTAGTGTTTTGTGTAAGTATGAGTGTGACAACGGCCTTCTCCTGGTCTAGCGATAAGAGAGAGGATTAACAATCTTGTGTTTGTGTGTGATGAAATGTCTAATGAAGTGTGTATATGTTTCTGTGCTGAATGCTGCACTGTTGGCTGGGTTTATGAGTGATGGCATAAATATTTTTAATTTATTTGCAAGAGATTTTTGAATGTTGTAGTCTGTGTTTAATAATGAGATGAGTCTATAGTTTCTCAGGTGTGGTGAGTTTAGTTCTAAGGAGTGCATCACATAATTTGTGTTGCTGGTGTTGTCTTATTGTGATTACTGTTTTGTGTTTAGAACTGACACAGGTTTAGTTTGTACGGTGGTGCTGAATCTTATACGGCATAGAACATGGTCATCTGCCCCTTTCTCTTCTTATCACCTCCCAACTTGAAGTGCTTATATCGCTTGATGCTGAGCTGTTTTCTAAATTTGCATTCTGCTAATTCCATACGCAGTACAATCTTCCTTGTGGTTTTAGTCTTCTTTCTAAACACAGGCTTAGACTGACCACCATAACCACTCTGTTTTCTCTCGTAACGCCTTTTACCCTGTGCATGGAGTGAGGCATTTCCTGCTTGTACTGGGTGACTTTGTGTGCTGTTTGCACGTTTTTGCCCTTGCTAAATGTGCGGCGCTGTTTCGGTACGTCAACGATGGTGAAATCACATATGAAAAGGGAAGTTTACGTTTATAATTGTTATTGTAGTGAAATTTTAGGCCTTTTACAGGCCGGACAAAAAATAATAATATATATGTCCAGTCATGATTCTATCAATAAAAGGATAAAGCATTTTATGTAATATCGAGACGAAATGCCAAAATGGGGTATACAATTCTCAAGCATGTAAAATAAGCCACCATCTTTACACAAACTCTGAAGATTACTTACAAGTTTTATCACATCGTGTATGCTGTACATATCTTTGTTTAATTTATATAAACATTTTATAAACGATTAGATAAACACTACAATTATTTCAATAACATAATACATTTATGCTAACTTTAGTAATGTCCCTTGAAATAGCTGTTATGTGTCAGAGTCCTACTGCCATTAGATCCATGAGACAGTATAAGGGCTGCTTTATTCTTCTACTTTCTAAGGCCCATTATTTTAGATATTTGTATGTTTATTTTGACCCCACTTCCCTCACCAAACTGTCTGAAGTTTTGAAGCACGTTTATTATGTTGTGGTGGTTGTAGGGAAGAAAGCGGTGTCATCTGTATAAACAATTAATTACCGTTCCCCAAACCCGTGTATAAATGTTTCTTTAATGTTGGTGTCCTGTCTGATTGCTTCTAAATCTGGTTCTAGTGTGAGTACATACAGGATTGGTGATAGTGGATACCCTTGTCTGACAGATCTTGTGATCCTGAAACTGGCAGTGAGTGAATGATTCACCAATACCTTACTTTCAGGATTTTAATACAATATGTATAAATAAACTGTCGATAGTACTGTCCCATGTTGCAGTGTACTAGTGGTTTTTGTAAGTATGAATATGACATTTTGTCAAAGGCCTTCTCTTGGTCCAAACGACAACAGTCTTTCTGTTGGGTGTATGTAATGATATCTCTAATGAAGTTTGTATGTTTTGTATGTTTCTGTGATGTATGCTGCACTGTTGACCTGAGTGTATTAGTGACGGCATGAACGTTCTTTTGTTTGTTTGCACGTGATTTTGCTAGAAATTTATAGTCTGTATTTAATAACGAAATAGGTCTATAGTTTTTTCAACTGTGTTTTTAATGTGCTGTCTTTAGGTAAGAGTGTTATGTATGCCACGTTGCAACTGTTGGGGAGTCCTTGTTTGTGAAAAAGCTTTAAGGTAGACTTTTAGAAGGCAATTGCCTAGGATAGGAAAGAAGAGTTGGTAGAATTCTACAGTGAGTCCGTCTGGTCCTGGTGTTTTACCTTTAATTGAGTGCATGTGTTATACCTGCTAATGTAAACTCCATTTCTAGTATGTCTTTATCTGTGTCAGACAGCTTCTTTGTGTATTGTAAGAACCTACTTTATGTTTGTGTGTTGGCGGGTTCAGTTGTATATATGTCAGTGTAGTTTTGTTGGAATGTTTCTAATATATGTGTTGCCTCCGTTTGTGTGTTTCCTTGCATGTCTATTATTGCTCCTATTAGTCTGTTCCGTTTATGTTTTGCTCTATTTTCAGGTGTTCTTTACTGGAAGTTTCTTGTGATATATTATTGAGTTTAGTTCTTATGAGTGCACCACAGAATGTGTGTTGCTGGTGTTGTTCTAATTGTGATTCTAGTGAAATATTTGGCATTTAATTTTTTTTCTAAACGTTTATTTCATACAAAGATATGTATATTTACAAGGTGTAATGTGTGTTTCTTTTGTTTGTGTATAATACAGAGAGTTGCCGTTTGTTAGTGTTAAGTGTCACATGTGTGAATAAAACAAATACATACATATGTATTTAAGATAATATGACATTTATGGCATAGTGCATGTAAAAAAAAATGTTTTTTAAATAAGAACTAGCGGTCCACCCCCCCCCCCCCTTTTTTTTTCCAGGCCGTCTTCCTGGCCTAGAGGTTCAACGTCTTTCTCCGTAATTCCGTATAATCTCGTGAGTAATGTGACGTGCATGCGAATCGGTAGTAGTTGTCTCCGCGTCGGTAACTTACGGAGTATGTAAGCCGGCCGCTCAGAAAGCAATGGCAAACTACTGAGCGTAATCTTGCCAAGTCATCAACAATCACTTGAAAGATGCTAATATTGACAGCGATGTCCTGTAAAGGATATTTTTTTTCCCGCATTTCCATCCATTTCAAAATATTGCGGTCAACATCAGCAACTTTCAGCTGTATGTTGATTCCTAGGCTAGATTATGCTCCTCAGGACGCCACAACTTTCTGAGCGACCGGCTCCATACTCTCATAAGTCACTGGCGCGACTCGAAACGCTTCCAATTCTCGTGCACTCACGTCAACCACGAGAGTATTCGGGGTTACGGAGAAAGCTGCTAACCCCTCGAACAACCTCGTTTCAGTATGTTCGAGAAGCTCTTACAAGCGCGAGCAATCGCTATGGTCTGAATTGGGTAAACTAATGGTTCCGTCCCATAGACTACAACCAAATTGCACAAGGCCGAACGACAATTTCGTGAAACGTATGCAGCCTAGAACATGATCTTCTTGCTCTTTTTCTTCTGATCACCTCCCAACATGAAGTGCTTGCATCGCTTGATGTGGAGCTGCTTTCTGTATTTCCATTCTGTACATTACATACGCAGCACAATCTTCCATGTGGTCTTGGCCTTCCTTCTAAACACAGGCTTAGACTGGCCACCATAACCACTCTGTTATCTGTCGTAACGCCTTTGACTCTGTGCATAGAGTAAGGCTTTGTCTGCTTTGTACTGGGCGACTTTTTGTGCTTTTTGCACTTTTTTATTCCTGAGATGAATGTTGCGAATTCCTTGGACTGCCAAAGTAACTAACGACGACTGCCTGAAATAGGCTAATGAAACTAGAACATTATATACAACAATAAGACAGAGACAAACATCTTTCTTCGGTCACGTGATGAGAAGGGAGGCATTGGAGAACATCATGACAACTGTAAAGATCGAGGGGAAGAGGGGCAGAGGCAGACCAAGAGAAATGATGCTGGATGGATTGAGACGGTGGCATGGAGGAATATCAGCAGCAGAGTTGATCCAGAAAACCAAAGACCGAGATCTGTGGAGAGCCATGAACGTCTACGCCAGCCGGCACAGCACTTGATGATGATGATGACCTTTGCAAAATGAGCGGCGCTGTTTCGGTAAGTTCACCTTGGTGAAATCATATATGAGAAATGAAGTGTACGTTTTGAATCATGACTCTAGTTAAATTGTTTTATTTGGCCTTTTACAGACCGGACAAAATTACTAGATTGTGGCACATTTCCTGGCATTAAGAGGATAAAACATTTAATGTAATATAGAGAAGAAATGTCAAAATAGGTTATAAAATTCTCAAACATGTAAAATAAAGCCATCCCTTTTACATAAACTTTGAATATTATGTAAAACTAATATCAAAATGCGTGTGCTGCACTTAACTGTCGATAACTACTATGAAAATTTTATAAAGGATTCAGATAAATACTACAATTATTTAAATCACAGAATACATTTATGCTTCCTTTAGTAATGTCCCTTGAAATAGCTGTTATGTTTTGTCTTTCTCCACTAATGTATTTACATGTGTTCCTACATCGGCATCAACACACCGGAAGTTCAAGAGTGAAAGCTTGTATCCACTCGGCCATGTTGACCTCCAAAAGTAACTTTCACTTGGTAGACTTTTATAAGGAAGCTGTCGAGGATAGGATAGAAGTAATGGTAGAGTTCTACAGTGAGCGTATGGTCCTATTATGTGTTTACTTTTGTCTGCCCCAATGTAAAATTCCATATCTCAGTAACCAACTGAGGGAAAATGATGAGATTTAGCGTATAACCTTATCATTATGTCAACCCGAAAAAAAAAAAAAAATTTTTTCTGGAGTTTGTACAGCAGATTTCAATGTTTGTATATATGCGGTATATAATTTATGGCTCAGAGATTAAGTCCATAATTTTAAAAGTATTACTGCTTCACCAAAACACATCCGCGCTTTCTTAAAAATTGTCTCGTGGTTTCCGTTTTGGCACAAACTGCGCGCAGTTAAATGGGATTGTTCAGCGGTGTCTTCAGTGTTGGTTCTTTCATGAAACGTGAGTATATAAATACACATATAAATAAATCTTACCATTAATATAATATTAATAGCTAATATTTGAATGTGTGAATATTGTTCAATGGGATTGAATGTGAAATTGTGTACAATTCAAAGCATCGCTGTAAAGTTGTACACATATTTTTGTCAAGAAGCTGATCGCAGGAAACTGTTTCATACTGTTACAAATCCCGAGAAAAGAACAGTGCATGCATCGGTTTTGAGTAAACGGTCATTTCGTCGATGGGTGCAAGAATCTGGAATGAACCCAACACGCGATAAGCGAACGGTAGGTAGAAAGGCAATTGTAGACAGCTTTGACAAGGATGTCATCCGGCGAGTTATTATAAATCTGATGGATGCCAAAAAAACAGTGACTGTAAGAAAACTGAGGGTTTGGTTGAGAAAGAACAATAACATAGAGCTATCCAAAACAACTTTGTGGAAAATTATAAGGACATTAGGCTTCACTTTTAGAAAGTACAAGGGAGGTAGAAATATCTTTTGCGAGCAACCGCATTTAGGAGCCATGAGAAGCAGATACCTAAGTGAAATAAAGGAAATGCGCAAAGAAAATTATGACATAGTGTATCTGGATGAGACGTGGATCAATGCGGACCACAAAAGTGAAAAGGAATGGCAATCAGTGGATGGAAAGATAAAGCGTTATGTGCCCAGTAGAAAAGGACAGCGTTTGGTTATAGCCTATGCTGGTAGTACTCATAATGACTTACTACAGAATGCTGGGCTCTTGTTCGTATCAAAGCGTACAGACAATAGGGATTATCATAATGAGATGAATGGTAATGTATTTATAGGTTGGCTCGAGATTACAGTACTTCCATCTCTTGATAGCCCGTCTTGTCTAATCATGAACAATGCATCATATCACAATGTTGTTGCCCAAGAAGACAAAATACCTACGGCATCGAACACAAAGGAAGCAACACAGATATAGCTCCGAAGGGAAAATATACCATTTCCAGAATCACATTTCAAGCTACAGTTGTTGTCCCTTGTAAAACATTCGCAAAAAAGCAAGAAATATCAAATCGATAAGTTGATAGAAGAGCATGGCCATAGGTCCTTGAGACTTCCGCCGTATCATTCTCATTTAAACCCTATAGAACTTGTGTGGGCTAAAATTAAAGGACAGGTGGCAGCTGCCAAAACTACATTCAAATTGTCTGACGTAAAGATACTAACCCAGTCCGCGCTATTAAATATTGATAAAAGTTACTGAAAAAAAAATGTGAGGACCATGTGTTAAAAGAGGAAGAGGACTATTGGAGAAAGGATGGATTGAATTTTATGCAACCGAAAGCAATCATCAACCTACTGGAATCGTCCGACACATATTAAGGTCTGAGCAGATCGCAGACCTTAATCTACGTGTACACTTACTGGAATATTTTGCTCCAACTATTCAGACGAATTGCAGGCCCTAAACATTACAGCATCTGCATAATGCCAATGGCAACAGTTTGTATTTCACAGTGATGAATTTTTAATTCCGCAAGCCCTCAGCGGTGACAAACAACTGTATTGGAAAATAAAAACACACACACACCTTAAATGCATTGAATCTCCCCCGATGTGTCTCCACCTTGACGTGGTGGGGGAGCTTGCGTGTCCCATCGACCCCATGTGCTTGCCGATGGGTGAAAACTACATATCGGACGGCTCGTGGGATAGGGACCAGACTAAGAGAGACACAACCTGCTGCTCTGCAGGTAAGACTGAGGATAGCAGTCAAAATCAGGCAAACGATCCCTAAATCTCAGTTCGGGCATAACCTCTAAGGCTCCCATCCGAGGTGTATGGCTGAACGTCTCTAAGCCATAAACTCTCGGAAGTGAGAGCCTAGCCGTCACAAACCTACATCAAAATTGTGATGATGTGCTGAGAACGCTACATGCTCGGCGCAGATTCGTTCGATGGCTCTTAGCTGAGGGATATGAGGTATCCCCGGATGAAAGGGCCTGACCGTCACTCGCCCACAGACGCACGGAGGTAAGGTGCTGAGCCGGCAGCACATGTAGCCTACCTCGTGAGTGAGTACAAAAGGTGGAAAAACACCCCGGTCGCACGTCTCGCAGACGTCCGATAGTCTGTAACCACACTCATGGAGTGAGTGTAGTCAAAAGTGGAAAATTGTCTCGTTGACACGAAATGGAACGCCTGTCTTGCGAATCCATTACGTGGCAGCCCGAAGTGAAAGCTTGCTGTGTGGAAGCCGAAACAAAAGTCTCGAAACCCGAGGAAGGCTAACCTCATTAAAAAATGCCCGCCGGAAGCCGGAAGTGTCGTCCTACGGGTGGCAAACTAAAAATTGACACTACGCATTTACGTCCGAGTGAAATGTCTTGTCCGAATGTCTCTCGTGCTAGGAACAGCTCTGACTACCTAGTTTCCGAATGCCGCTCTTGTTCGGAACAGCTCTGACTAGGTAGTTTTCCGAATGTCTGTCGTGCCTGGAACAGCTCTGACGGGCGCAACGACAAGCACATGTCCGAAAACTCGCTGAGTGGATACCGTCTGCAAACCTGTCTGGTTTGTGCGGGAATGGCCCGGGGCAAACGAAATGACCAATATATTGAAGTGAGGATTTAAAGCAGCCATGAGCAGGACGTGACGATTCCCTCGGCTAGCCCAGAACCAGGGCGTTATGTGTCGGCCCTGCAACTATGGAAGCAACCTTGGATGGCGGAAAATGCTATGGACTGTCCCTGCCTTCCTTTGAGGGATGACCGTTGTCTTCGACCGTTCTAACTTGGCCAGCATGGTCGTAGATGGCACCACAAAATTGAGAGTCTCCCAGGAATGCTACCTGGTCAAAAAAGCACGCTAAAGTCGATGTGTTGGCCTACGGGTTTCGGCCCAAGGGCGCATAACAGACACACCGCAATCACATCTGAAAAAACACTCCGGATGAACGAAAAGAAGAAGAAGAAGAAATGCATTGAATACCAACAGAAGAGTAATATTGCGGTGGAAACTGACATATTATGGCATAACAAGAAACGTGAGAGCAAACACGTTGTCAAATTAGGGGACAACACACGGGCTTACGAATCAATCTATAAACTTCAATGAAAAGAGGATCAACATCTTGGTCGTTAAGAAGAAAGCCCACTACAGAGACACTGACAACTAGTTTCATAGTGCAAAACAGGTAATCATGTTCCGTCTCTGAACGGTAAACAGCAGAGTAGACAATCTTTCACGAAGACTCAAAGCGGGTCTGTCACCCATGTGTACGTGTGAACAAACTACACAGACAGCTGAACAGATCCTTAAAAATGGAAACATGATGACTAAATTGCGGTATCATTTCTAGTCACTCCATACGCACATTAACACACAGCTGTTTGGAAGATTTCACGAACTCAATATAAAAAGCTAACACGAATACTTGTGTACACATTATTAACCAGCAGCTGAAGAAACAAGAAGGAAATGAAAAATAAGGTAAGAGATATTTTCCTTCTACTTTCCTGTCAATTTACAAATTATTTACCCCATGCATCTGTAAATTCTCTGTCTTTACTAATATTACTCATTACACCCCTCTCGGGATTCTCCGTTGTGAAGTCGTCAAGCCGTCTGACTCGGGCTCCGAAGGTTGTATGTTCGATTCCGGGCCGCGTCCTTCATTTCACGAGTGCATTTTTTCGGAGAATTCCGAGGGTCGTCGCTGGAGGTACGGAGTTCGTGCTTTGTGCGACGCTTTTCAAGCTGCGGAAAGAGAGTGAGTCATATGGGTTAAAAACCCGGTGCAATGTAGTCGACCCTGTCGACTATTAATCTACTTCTTTTATTGCATCCACTCCCATACGAATCCGGATACGCCTTGTGTCGTCATCTGAATTGGCGGTGCATTCATTACTGTAAAATAAGTTTGTTAGCGAGAAATCACTAGTTCTTCACCAAAACATCAAAGAAATGTCGCCGCATTCGATGATTTAAGTTGCTTTTGGCCTTTGCCAGACCGGTCAAAATTAGAACTGAACAATTAGCCTACCCGGAGATATTTTCCCCCCTACCGATTTTACCATTATCCATAGCCCGTTCAACCTCAGCAGTCAAGTTATATCAGGGTCCAACACTGGCTCAGATTAAAAATGTGATCAAGTCAGCCACAAGTAGGATATTAATTTGTTTTAAATTTCCAGTTGTGTGTGTGTGTGTGTGTGTTTTAAAACCTTTTATGTCGTAGAAATCAGTGTGTATTTACAAGGTGCATTGTGTGTTTCATTTACATTTGCAAGTACAACAAATACATTCATATACACATGTAATAATATACATTAATGGGACAGAATTGTGTCAAAGAATAAACAAAGACAAGTCAATGAAATTGTTCTCGCGACTACATAACAGTATAAATGGTGCAGTCAAGGATAAGAGTATTCCTGACTTCCAGGGTGCAGACTGACGAGGATAAGGGCAAAGCCATTTTAGAAGGCTATCTAGAGCAGAGCATCCAGAAAGACATGAGAGGCTAAACAGGAACACCATGCAGGAAATCAAAGAAGATTAATAAACCAACGCAGAACTTGTGTCGTGAGCCGCTACATGCTGCAGCATTTACTAAGGAGGGGATCCGAGCACTTATGGACTGAATGGTTCGATGTGCAATAAGTATGAAATGTCTACTAACTAACTAACTAACTAACTAACTGACTGACTGACTGACTGACTGACTGACTGACTGACTGACTGACTGACTGACTGACTGACTGACTGACTGACTAACTAACTAACTAATTAACTGACTGACTGACTGACTGACTGACTGACTGACTGACTGACTGACTAACTAACTAACTAACTAACTAACTGACTGACTGACTGACTGACTAACTAACTAACTAACTGACTGACTAACTAACTAACTAACTAACTAACTGACTGATTGACTGACTGATTGACTGATTGACTGACTGACTGACTGACTGACTGACTGACTGACTAACTAACTAACTAACTAACTAACTGACTAACTAACTAACTAACTAACTAACTAACTAACTGACTGACTGACTGACTGACTGACTGACTGACTGACTGACTGACTAACTAACTAACTAACTAACTGACTAACAAACTAACTAACTGACTAACTAACTAACTAACTAACTAACTAACTAACTGACTAACTAACTAACTAACTAATTAACTAACTAACTAACTAACTAACTAACTGACTAACTAACTAACTAACTAACTAACTGACTAACTAACCAACCAACCAACCAACCAATCAACCAACCAACCAACCAACCAACTAACCAACCAACCAATTAACTAACTAACTAACTAACTAACTAACTGACTAACTAACTAACCAACCAAACAACCAACCAACCAATCAACCAACCAACCAACCAACCAACCAACCAAATAACCAACCAACCAACCAACCAACCAATTAACTAACTAACTAACTAACTACCTAACTAACTAACTAACTAACTAACTAACGAAGAAACAAACAAACGAACTAACTAACTAACTAACTAACCAACCAACCAATCAACCAACACCCCAACCAACTAACCACCCAACCAACCAACCAATCAACCAACCAACCAACCAACCAATTAACTAACTAACTAACTAACTAACTAACCAAATAACTAACTATCTATCTAACTAACTAACTAAACTAACTAACTAATTAACTAACTAACTAACTAACTAACTAACTAAGTAACTATCTAACTAACTAACTAACTAACTAACTAACCAAATAACTAACTAACTAACTAATCAAATAACTGACTATCTAACTAACTAACACAAACCAAATAACTAACTAACTTATTAACTAACTAACTAACAAACTAACTAACTAACTAACTAACTAACTAACTAACTAACTAACTAACTAACTAACCAACCAACAAACAAACACACTAACTAACTAACTAACTAACTAACTAACTGACTAACTAACTTTCTCTAAAACTATAATTTGTCAAATTTAAACAAAGTTAACGGTATCACTCTATGAGCATACATAAAAGTGACAACACGCGTCTGATTTTAACATTTAGAATGAAACAGGTGTGTCCTCTGCGAGAGATAGATAAGAGATATATGCAGTATTGTATGGCTGCTGGTTTTCTAGTGACGGTCGCTTCCATCGACGATAAAATGTATTTTTCGTCGCAGAGTTTTGTGTTGGCATTTTGGCAGCGGCCTTATACATAGTATACATGTGCGGGATGTTGTTAGTTGTCTGTTCCACTTTTCACAAGGGGCAGTATGCACTTAAAACTGTGGCTGCAATGGACACAGTGCAGAGAATGCTTTTCACACTATACCAGCACTTAATTCTCTCAGTGATTGATTATGGACTAGGACTACTCACCGTCTCAAAGTGTCAATTGGTGAAATTAGGACGCATACAGAACGAAGCTACGCGGGTAATTCTGGGATGCACCAGAGACGCCCCAGTCGTGTGTATGCTTTACATCTTTGGTTTGCCGACTGTTGCTGGTAGGCTCAAGGTGATGCAGGCGAAGGCGTACCTCAGAGTAGTTGCTGACACAGATCACCCGTTGCATGAGGCGCAGGACGTAGTTAAGCGTCAGCAACTGATAAGAGGGAAATCATGGATGGCTCAGGCGGAGGATACGATCAGACAGGTGTGTATCTTGGAGAACACTAGGCGAGGAGAGGAATGGGTCAGAGTGCCAGCAGAGCAGTCAGACTTGTGCAAAATTATAATCACATTGAGACGGGAGTGCAGGGAGTGGCCAGATGGGGCCACGGAAGTGGAAATCCAGCAACTAATTCAGGATAATGCTCGCCCTTGTGATATGATTATATACACAGATGGTTCGGTGTTGAGAGGCAGTAGAAGTGCCTGGGGGTTCTTAGCAAAAGCTAATGGTCGCCGTTTGGTGCAGGAGAGCCTCGCGTATGATACCACAACATCTAGCTTAAGAATGATTATTCAACGAGAACCAAGTCACTGTTGCCTTTGTTGGGTTGACCATTGCCCCAGCTTCATCACACCAAGTACTTATGCGATTGAGTTCGGTTTGTAGTTCCACAGCAACCTCCTCTCTATCCTTACCCTGACGATACACTAAAACATCATCGGCATATGACAATGTCCTGCCAAGTCCAGTGATCTGCTCACTGGTGATTCTCACTGTGTAGGCGTTGAACAGTACCGGAGATAATGGTGAAGAGGACGGTTGTGGATGGGTCAAGCCGAAGACATTCTTCAACAGGTGTGTTCACTTGAGGACTTAGAACCTGTCGAGGAGTGGGTGCAAGTGCCAACAGACTTCTGCACATCCTTTTCAGTTTGCATCCAACTAGATAGAAAATGCAGACAAGAAAATCCGGCTGCTGTTGAGGCTGAAGTACAAGCGTTGATTTTCGAGAATTCGCTAGACGGTGACGCGGTCATCTACACAGATGGGTCGGTCGTCCGACATGTGAGAAGCTCATGGGCCTTTACAGCTCGGGCCGGAGGGAGAATTGTGAAGGAGGACTCTGGTGCTTTCACTGAAACCCCAAGTAGCCTGACCATGGAAGTCATGGCAGTAAGTAAAGCAATAACATGGCTCGAGACACAGACATTCACTAGGGTTTGTTTCCTTAGCGACTCAATGAACATGATCAAGAGGATAGAGGAGGGGTCGATCCGAAGAGAATGGTTGCTGCCTCTGAAGCGGTCTCGGCTGGCAAAGATTAGTTTCATCTTCGTGCCAGGGCATGCGGGAGTACAAGGAAATGAGTGGGCTGACAAGCTCGCAGGTGAGGCTACTGTGGAGGGCGGACGCGCCATGGACCAGGCTGACATTCTGAATGCTCTACGTGAAGTGAGACTTTTGCGAGAACCAAGTGATGACTGTGAATCTACAACAATGGCCAGACTGCAGGAAGCCAAAGAAGATTGATAAACCAACACAGAACTGGTGTCGTTAGCCGCTACACGCTGCGGGATTTGCTGAGGAGGGGATCCGAGCACTTATGGACTGAATGGTTCGATGTGCAACGAAGATGATCTGTCGACTAACTAACTAACTAACTAGCTTAAGAATGGAGGTAGATGCGGTCAGTGCGGTTTTCCGCTGGATGGAGAATACGACACACACACACACACACACATCGTGATTGTAACTGACTTAGAAAGCATGCTGAGTAGGGTGAGGACAGGCAAGCTTCGTTCAGAGTGGCTTGCTTCACTTTGGAAGTCACGGGTGACAAGCATCGTCTGGATCTTTTCTCCGGGGCATGCAGGTGTGCTGGGGAATGAACAGGCGGACAGATTGGCTGGCTCGGCAAAACTTGGTGGAGTATTGATGCATGATAAGGAAGACGTGTTTGCGGCCTAGTGGAAGCACGTGTACACTTCGGTGGAGCAAATGGATCACCATGTTCTGGCAAGAATGCGACAGCGAGGGGTGACGAGGGGATCTGGCCGACGATCGACGCTCAGAGGAAAGGCCAGACGGACATATAATCAGATTGCTACTGGTACTATTGGTGTCGGAACTCTTCGCTGGCTGCTGAGGATGAGGACGGAGCTCTAATGGGAATGCCCCGAATGTTGTGATGTCGGTTCCTAAATCAATCAATCAATCACATAGGGCAGTAAGGATTATTGTGTGTAATATTGACTAGTATAGGAACAGAGCATTATGGGGACGACTCTTTGCCGTAAATTCGGAACCACGACTAAATAACTATAAATGAGGGGAGAGTGAGAGAGAGAGAGAGAGAGAGAGAGAGAGAGAGGTAGAGAGAGAGAGAGAGAGAGAGAGAGAGAGAGAGAGAGAGAGAGAGAGAGAGAGAGAGAGAACAAACACAGACGGAAGTTAGCTACTTTGGGTAATAACTTCATTACAGGCACAATGCATTTTTTGGGGTGGGTGGGAGAGGGGTAAAGGATAAAGGAGTTTCCTTTTGGTCATGGGCGTACTTTCCACTTCTGGGCTGACAAATAAAATGATGTACAAAGTGCAGCTTCCCTTTGTACTGGATAGCTCAATGAACGTTTGTCCTTGACAGTGATAATATTCTCCAATTCCCGGTGACAGAGAAGAAGAATGTGCTGATTCATCCACCCCCCCCCCCCCGCCCCCTTTTCGCCGTGACGGGTATTGTAAATATTTAAATAAAGGATTTACTGGTTCTTGACCATCATTTTAATCGATTTTTGAAGTGTGCACTCCTGTATATCTGTGGGGTGTTCTTAGGGTTTGAAAGGAAACGTGAAATTAAAGATGGTAAAACATAAATGATGGCAATAATACTAAGAATGGTTTATTGAGTTTAGTGGTAGAAAGTAGGAATATAGAAATATCTGTAAAAGTATGTGTTTGAACATGTATAGTACGAGGTGTGAAATTGTTGGAGGTGACATTTTGATTAATCTATGAATTGTTGAGATAATTATTGTTGAAAAATGTGTGATAATATGTGTGAGAGTAATGTGTATTTATTGTGAGTGGCCGAGTTTCGGCTAGACCATGTTGAGTGTCTGTATTCTACTAAAGTTTATAGCAGTTTTGTGTATTGATTTTTTTATGGCAATAGGTATTCTGTTTAGGAAGATTGCTTTGTATATGTCAGTGTGTTTCTATTAGTTTTAGTTGCAGTTTTTAGTGCAGTTTGATTGACTGTGATTGTTGGACTTAGTAAATATGTTCTTCTATTTCTTAAATGTTGTGTCTGCATTGTTGTCTTGGTACTGTTTGCTTGCATCTCTGTGTAACTCTTTCCGTGGTTGGTGTCATAGTGAAAAGTATTTCTATGTTATTTCTTTGGCTTATGGTGTGATGTGTTTGTTGTGCAAGTTAGTGAAATTACAGCTATAGTTTTTAATGTAGTAAGTGTATCATCTTTCGATTCTCAGGTATAATGACGGTGCTTGTTGTTTCACGAAGTATTTGTATATCTACTTGATTGTCTGTTGTGTTAAATGTTCATTGCCTTTTATTCTGTAGAATTGAAGTAGTGAGACGTAATAATGCGGTGTTGTGTTGTCTATTTCCCTAAGCCGGTGTTTTGTAATTACAATGTAGTATAATGCCATTGAGTGTTGGTCTGGATGATTAATGACGTGTCCTACATTGTTGATTCTTTATGCTTCTATGTTTGTTTGTAAGTCTTGAAGTGCTAGCCCTCCCTATTTTTTTATCTTGTATTAATGTTTTGTGTTGTTTACTGTGAATTGTGTTGCTGAAGATGAAATGTCTGATGTTTTCATTTATGTCAGTTATTGTCTGGTTTTGAGGGATATAACACTATAGTTAAATATATTATCTTATGAATGATGCAGATGTTTACAATTGTGCTTCTTCCAAAAATTGTTTGTTGTCTTCTATGTGTAACTATGTAGCATGTCTATAATTTGTTTTTGTTAGTGACGGCCAGGCTTCTGTGTATGTTTTTCTGTGAGCGTTTGTAAATGTGATCACACATTTTCTATGACTGTTAAATCTGAGGGGAAGTCGACTTAATTCTTCCACTTTCCCAGACCCATTATTTTAGATTTATGTATGTTTATTTTATCCCCACTTTCCTCACCAAACTGTCTGAAGGTATGAAGTATGTGAAGAAAGCGGTGTCATCTGCAAAAGCAATTGATTTCCGTTCAACAAACCCTTGTATAAATGTTCCTTCAATGTTGGTGTCCTGTCTAGTTGCTTCTAAGTGTGGTTTTATGGGGAGAACATATAGGGTTGGTGATAGTGGACACCATTTTCTGACAGATCTTGTGATCCTGAAACTGGCAGTGACTGAATGATTCACCAATACCTTAATTTCAGGATTTTTATACCAGATTTGTATCCACTGTCTATAGTACTGTCCTATGTTGCAGTGAGCTAGTGTTTTGTGTAAGTATGAATGTGAAATTCTGCCAAAACCCTTCTCCTTGTCTAGCGACAAGATGGAGGATGGACACTCTGTCTATTGGGTTTATGTGATGATATCACAAATGAAGTGTGTATGTTGGTGTATGTTTCAGACTTGAATACTGCACTATTTGTATGGGAGTATGAGTTATTGAATGAACGTGTTTATTGTTTTTTTTTAAGTGATGTTGCTAGAATTTTGTATTCTGTGTTTAATAATGAGATGGGTCTATAGGTGTTAAGCTTTGTTTTGTCTGTGTTGTCTTTAGGAATGGGTGTTATGTATGACATTTTGCAACATTTGGGGAGTTCTTGTTCGTGAAAAGCTTCTTAGTAGACTTTTCGAAGGAGGCTGCCTGGGATACGAAATAAGTGTTTGGTAGAATTCAACAGTGGGTCCATCTGGTCATGGTGTTTTGTCATTATTGCATTTGATTGGGTGCATGTGTTATATCCGCTAATGTAAGCTCTGTGACTAGTGTTATGCTACTGTTATTATGGGGGAATTTGTTGGATGCAATGATGATGTCTAGGGTGTATTGGGTGGCAGGTGCAACCACTGTCAGTATTCTCATCACTTGGATCGCTTACAAACCGCTGCTTACAGAAGAGCTCAATGTAGTAGACAAAACACACAGCGGCAACTCGACAAATGTATTTAACTATAAGGTGCACACAAAACAGCACTTCTGTAGCCACCTGAGACACCTTGATGGTCAGGCGCTCATATACTGTCCACTCAGACAATATGTTTGATGAGCATCACTCTTTTGTACCTCATTGCCATGCATGTGATGTTATCAATTAACACATTCGCTCGTTCTGCTATTATACACCTATACGAGGCCACTAGAGAATCACTGTTCTACTTGCAAACAGTCAATGTAGAACTTACTGTACTTTGTTGTAATGTTGTGTTGGTTCAAGATGTTACGTGAAGTCTTTGTAAATTGTGATATTGAAAACTCTTGAGTATATATGGTGGATGTCTTGTGTAGAATTGTCGACTGTAGTCTGTGTATGTATTATAACAGAGTGTCTGTCTCTGTTAAGGGGATCTAGATGGGCGTGCAAGGGAAAAAGGGTCTAGCCTTCAATGCACGTGTGAGCACCCCTCTGAGATGTAAATGTAACTAGGGACGCTCACGAGCTGACGTAGGGGTAGCGAACATATTAGTGACTAGCCAGCAGTCTCAGGGAGAGGTCGCATACAAGTCGTCATCTGGTATGTTGAATTGGATGGACCTCTGTTGTTTGTCTACAGTGTATTCGAAGTGGATTGTTATCACGAGCCTGTAACATTGAAGTTCCTCCAATAAACGTTATCTACTGAGACTGCTGGAGTTGTGTTGTTTCTGATGTCATCGACTTTATTACTTCTCTGTACTGTCACATAGGCGAAATGGTGCCGTGACCAGGATAGATGACCGAAACTGGCAAGTAAATATACTAGATTCTGCCAAATTAATAGAGAAATTTTTGGAAGTTCACAGACGGAACAAGATTCTGAACCAATTGCGGAAGAACCACGGTTGGTGCATTTTAATATGAAAGAAGAACAAGAAATTGACCCAAAAGTTATAGAAATAAAGCAGAAGTTGAAAGAAACAGGTGAAAATAGTTTAAAAAAAAAACTTTATAGAATTACAGGAAGACAAACAGTTATATTACGTGAATGAAAGAGGTGATAAGAGCGAATTGAGAAAATACATTCCGAAACATTTAGAAATTGAGATTTTGAAGGCATGTCATGATCAAAATGGTCATCTCTGTCGTGACACATTATATAAAGCTCTCAAGAATAAATATTACTGGCCGAATTTATTTAAGAGTATTTATAAATATGTTGACACATGTGAGAAATGTAGGCTAACAAATATGAAAACAATCAAATGTCCCTTACAAGAAACTGATATTCCTCAGTTTCCCATGCAGAAAATAAGCTTAGATATTTCAGGTCCTCACCCTAGAACGCTCTCGCGGAATATATATCTATTACATATAGTGGATTGCTATAGTTTGTGGGCAGAAGTATATCCTATCCCAGATAAGAGTGAAGATTCCATTATTAGCATCTTCCTACAAGAATATATACCACGATTTAGTTGCCCACAGACAATCCTTACAGATAATGGAAAAGAATTCGTGAACAAAAAGTTTGAGAAATTACTACAAGATCTGAAAATTGTCCACATAAAAACTTCCTATTATAGACCTTCCTCAAATGCGAAAAATGAGAGACAACATCGAACACTATACAATATACTAGCAAAAAACATAGAGGAACATGATGGGACTGGGATCTGTACTTAGGACCTGCATTGGGAGCAATACGAACACACCAAAATGAGGGTAAAGGTTTTTCACCGTTCTATTTATTATACGGAAGAGAATCTATACTGCCAATTGACAATTTGCTTAAACCTCGACGTAAATACATGGGCGAAGAGTTTCAAGAAACGATTTTGCAAGAAATCACATGTAAGGTTAAGAAGTAATGTAATCTAAGCTAGAGAAAGACAGAAAAAGTACGCAGATAGAAACACACAATTACAAGAATTTAAAGTAGGTGATAGAGTTTACTATAAAAAAAAACATAGAAGAAATTCCAAATTTGATAGTTATTGGATTCCAGGATATTACATTTTAGAAAAGTTAGGCCCAGTATCATATTATATCAAGAACCAAATTACAGGACATTTGGCACGTTCACATGTAGAACACTTAAGACGAGATGAAGAAGACAAGAAAGTTGATAATAACTATTCAGAAGGGTTTTATTCAGGAGGACAACTCGTCAGGCGAGCTATATATGTGATACCTCCGGAATCGGAAAAGGTACTTGTACCAAAACAAACATTAACACCACCATTGCACGATGAGACATGTGAACAATCGGAGACAATACCGAAAACTTTTATGAGAGAGGAAAATGAGATTTATGATAGCTACAGACCTGATAGCGTTGAGTCTATGGAGGAAGTAAACGCGCCGTATAAGAATACCAGACAAGCAGTGAAAAGAAAAAAATAGATAGAAAAAGAGAGAGAGAAATTAAAAGACAAAAAAGAATTAGGAAAGGTTCATCAAGTGACGGGGATATCCCAGTTTTTGAAAGGTTATTAAGGAATCAGGATAAACAGATGAGGTTGGTTATTGAACGGAAAAAATTAGAGGCCAGCAACGTAAATACAGAAGAACAGGAAATGGATGAAAAATCAGAGACTGATGTAAATAATAGTATGAGTGAAGACATTATAAGTTCTCATCATGAAAAAGAAGACGTTGATGTAGAGATGACACTTATAGAGAAAAATCTAGAATTATTGAAGAAATGGAGAGATGGCTTGACGAGAAATTCTGCATATAGCAGGAGAAAAATCTTGATTTAATGAATTGTTGATGGTTTGGTATTCTATATAACTGTAATTGATGTAACACAGTACCTGTAGTTTACAGATGAATGGCGAAATTAGTGCAGATAAATACTGTAATTTTTGCAGATTAATGGATGGCATGTCATGACTTGTGTTCCTTTTTTTTTAGTGAATAGAAATTAGTCCAAAAAAGTGACTAATAATGTTTAATTATTGTAAGTTATTTCGTCTTGATTGAACATGATTATTATTTTATTATGTATATTTATTTTGAAAATGTTGGGGATAAAGTGGTATATGTCAATTTAGGGGAGAAGTCGTTCTGTTTTAAATTGCGCTTTGTTTTCAATTACTCATCAATTGTAGTTCCATTTAGTATGCCTAGTGTCAAGTCTATTACCTTATTTTCACTTTTAATTATCAGTTTCGAGGATTGTTATAATTTTGGTCCTTATGCTTTTGTTGTCGTTGAACATGTTTGGAATTAAGTTGAAAAAATAATAATAGTTTTGTTTTTAGTGTTATATTACAGAAACGATGGTTTCTCAATAAGACTTGGGGGTTGTTATACGCCTGGACGCAGAGTTACGTTCAGAAGATATGGGGCAACTTTGGGACATAGTCTTGATGGGCCTGGATTGATTGGCTTTTGAGCTGTAATCAACTCCATGGCTAGATTTACGGCTGCTACAACTAGCATTGGTGAGAATTATGGGATGTCAGTTTGTTCAGTTAATATCACGATGTTCTCGATGATAAGTGCGTGATATGGTCGTTGTCTAGGTAAAGATACTCCTGGTGTGTCAGTTGAGCTATCTAACTGTCCTACATCATAACTCACCACCGCAGTGCACATTCACTAGTCATTAAACACGATTGCGTTGGCGCACATAATCCTTTATTGCAGAAAGAACACGGACAAACGGAACACAACTCTATATCCAGAAACAATATAATCCGTAGAATATAAATATCCTCCTCACAACTTAACACGCACACATCACTGTCTTCTCACGGCCTTATGAATCTCCCATTCATAAACCAGTTATCCAGCTACTATCCACAGCTGGACCTCACACATCACAACCCACACACTGGGTCTAGTCTCCGCTAGCTATCCAACCCACTTTAGGTTCAGGCCCCACTCACTATAAAACCCACTCGTGGTTCAGGCCTCCATTAACTATCCAACCCCCACTGGTTTTTAGGCCTGCATTCACAACTGGGAGAACAACACAACAGAAGATCTGACCCACAGTCAGTCTAAGCTCCCACGTATTAGCCCACCGATCCGCTCGGCGCCAAAACATCAACTGTCCTCCAGCGACCCGACTCCTCAGTCGGTCCAAGCTTCCACTGCCCAGTCAAAGTTTTCCACTGTCTTTTAACCCTGCTGTGTAGCCCCTCCCTGGGCTCCCCACAACATTACACCCCTGGGGGTCTCCACTCACCCTCACCATTATTTTTCATGGCTGGTTGTTTTTCTCGTAGTCTCGCTACTGGGGTCACTCACCTCAATGTCAATGACCCAGGCATATGTCAGTTAACAATTTCAGGATCTAGGATAATATAGATGGCTTTGGACAGTAAGACACGGGTTTGATTTCTGTTGGACAGAAGTATAATGGTTTGATAGATTTTTATATAGTAATTCTGAATGCAATTTTTATTCATTACTTCATTTCTCATTTCCACTTTTCCCCACCCTCTTCCTTCTCCTCCTCCTCTTCCTCCTCCTCCTAGTCCTCCTCCTCCCCCTCCTCCTCCTCCTTCTTCTCCTTCTCCTCTTTCTTCTTCTTCTTCTTCTTCTTCTTCTTCTTCTTCTTCTTCTTCTTCTTCTTCTTCTTCTTCTTCTTCTTCTTCTTCTTCTTCTTCTTCTTCTTCTTCTTCTTCTTCTTCTTCTTCTTCTTCTTCTTCTTCTTCTTCTTCATCCTCCGCTGCCGATCACGGTGCCGCCGTCGCCGTCGCCGCTGTCTATACCGCCGCCGCCGCCACCACCGACGCTTCTTCTCCTTCTTGTTTTTGTGTGTGTGTTAAATTCTGCTTCTGTTGTTAATCCCCTTTTCTTATTCTCCATCTACCTCTCTAGATAGTTGATCGTGTGATGAGCAGAAAGACATGGGAGAACATCATGATGACTGGACAGATCTTAGGTAGAAGAGGCAAGGAGAGACCGAGAGAAATGGTGCTGGATGGACGGAGACGATGGCACGGAGGAACGCCATCAATAGGATTAATCCAGGACACCAGGGACCGTGGCTTGTGGAGATGCACGAAACCCAGTTAGAAGAGCACCTGATGGTGATGATAGTGATGGGCCAAATACTTTGTTTAACTTCTTATTCTTTTGCCCGTTATTACTCATTCGCCCAAAGGCTCAAACCAATTCACTCCAAACACGCCTATACTTGGTACCCCATTCAGCTCCGCCCACGCCCTCTCCATATTATTAATTTATGCTTCTACTTCTGTTCTGTGTGCGTTTTAAAGTCGTTCTCTGTTTCGTTGTACCGTGGATTCCAGACAACAGTCTTTCTGTTTGTACTGTTCTCAGGTGTTCTCAATGTACGTCCTAACCAGCGCCTTAGTCATCTCCTCACATCTTGGGTCATTGGTGTTTGTCAAGTTTTCTCCAAGAGCTCTACACTGGTGATTCTGTCATACGATTTTATCCTTCTATTTGCTCAGACACAATTTAATGAATATTTGTAGTTTATTAGTAATAGTTTTAGTCGTCCTTCATGTTTCTTACCCAATTAGTAGTGCTGATGTCACGTTAGAATTGAATATGGTGAGATCGAATTCTGTCCCGTATTCCATAGTTGTGCGTTCACGTGGATGTAAGACCTAGCTAATGTCTCGTATCCCATACTTGTGGGTTCACGTGGATGTAAGACCTGGCTAATGTCCCGTATTCCACAGTTGAGGGTTCACGTGGATGTAAGAACTGGCTAATGTCCCGTATCCCATAGTTGTGGGTTCACGTGGATGTAAGACCTGGCTAATGTCCTGTATTACATAGTTGTGGGTTCACGTGGATGTAAGACATGGCTAATGATTATACCTTTTTTAGGAGTGTCTATTTGGTCATGCGTCAAAGTACACTTTATCACGCAGCGAGGCAGGGTACTTATATGGAGGTGACAGGTTCGAATCACGGTCGATAACTATAACTTTCAATTGTTATGTTGTATAGTGCGCTCTCTAGTCCCTACTTCTGTCTTCTGCTTCTGTGAGCTCCAAGTAATACATGTGTGTTTATTTGTGAATTGAACATTCTAAGTTTGGTGCTAAGTTTAATTTCTTGCTCAACGTTTAATGTGAAAACGTGGTAGTTAGCCGTGGAGAATGAACGAGGTCAAGATTGTTTCAGGCAACAAATTTCATCACATCGATCATTCGATGACAGGTTATGGCATTTAAGAATTTTTAATGCAGGTAACACGACATTTCAATATTACTTGATACAATCTTTGATGTCAATCCGCCAAGTCTTTCGGAATTGAATGGACATAAATGAAACTTAAAACAGTTAAGTGTATAAAATTGGCGATTACAATGATGTCATATTTTGAATCGTGTATTAACTGTTTAGCAGAGGGGACTTAATAAGGTTTCGATATTGTGTAAAATTATGTAATCAGCATTAAGTGTCTTGTGGGTTGTCGTCCCTAGCTAAAAGTTACATGGTCGTCTTTCTATTCCCGGGCTAGCTTATTTATAGAATCACATTAGTTCTCAAACGGTAATGTCCGGTGCACTAAATTGTTTAATATTTTTTAAAATTATGTGGACAGTAAGACCACAAAAGAGGACAGAATAGACAGAGAACTAGAAATTGAAGTCAAAAAGCAAGCGTGCGTACATACCAACTATCACCCTTACTGAAACATCCAAATATACACATGTCCACAAAACGACAGATAATAAATAACACATTCACACCAACCTTATGCTACCAATGTCAAACTTGGATATTATTCACATCACACTTACGCAAAATCAATATCTGTGAGATGAGATGCTTGAGGAGAGCTGCCAACTTAACTATCCGAGATCGAATTAGAGATGATGTTATCAGACAGACAATGGGATCAACACCGTATGCCACATATATTGAAAAGCATAAGATCATATGGTTTGATCATCATCTTTAGAATGCAACACTATCAACTACCAGCACTGACCATACACTATCAAAGAAGATTTGGTACGAGAGCAAGAGGACACCCGAGAAGAAAATGGATTGACATCAAAGACATTGCAGAACCACACGGAATGACACTATCCAGTGCCACGCAATAGGCGTTGGAACGCCAACTATTCCTCCACACGACGCTTGATAGCAAACGTGGAAGATGATGATGACGATGGAGACTACATTTCACATGGAACAGTGAAGAGCATTTTGCGTGATATTCATTGGCACAGGAACAGAACTATAATAACTACTTTTAACCGATATTACGCTGCTAGTGACAAGAATGGATGCTTACTGCAGCTAGTGAGCGCTAATTCATAACAATAGAGATGGGATGCCTTAGAAGAGCTGCGAGAGTAACTGTGAGAGATAGAGTTACGCATGATGAAATTAGAAGAGCTGCGAGAGTAACTGTGAGAGATAGAGTTACGCATGAGGAAATTAGAAGAGCTGCGAGAGTAACTGTGAGAGATAGAGTTACGCATGAGGAAATTAGAAGAGCTGCGAGAGTAACTGTGAGAGATAGAGTTACGCATGAGGAAATTAGAAGAGCTGCGAGAGTAACTGTGAGAGATAGAGTTACGCATGAGGAAATTAGAAGATCTGCGAGAGTAACTGTGAGAGATAGAGTTACGCATGAGGAAATTAGAAGAGCTGCGAGAGTAACTGTGAGAGATAGAGTTACGCATGAGGAAATTAGAAGAGCTGCGAGAGTAACTGTGAGAGATAGAGTTACGCATGAGGAAATTAGAAGACCTGCGAGAGTAACTGTGAGAGATAGAGTTACGCATGAGGAAATTAGAAGAGCTGCGAGAGTAACAGTGAGAGATAGAGTTACGCATGAGGAAATTAGAAGAGATGCGAGAGTAACTGTGAGAGATAGAGTTACGCATGAGGAAATTAGAAGAGCTGTGAGAGTAACTGTGAGAGATAGAGTTACGCATGCGGAAATTAGAAGACGACTAGGACTGTAACCAGCCATGCGCTTCACTCAAGAAAAACGGATTAAACGGTTTGGCCACCTCACAAGAATTCATTGGAACCATCAGCTACAAAGAGGCACATTGAAGAAATATTAGGATATAGAGGAATAGGGAGACCACGTTAAAGACGGAATGGTAGTATCAAGAACACCTTGTGAGAAATGAACACCAGCTTACAAAGAGCATTATAGAAAGCGCATACAAGATTCCCCCCCCCCCTTTCCTTATTATTATCTAACAAATACAACGACACACCCAAGCGTCACGCTGATTGATTGATTGATTGATTGATTGATTTAGGAGCCAACATCTCAGCATTCGGGGCATTCCCATAAGCGCTCCGTCCCCATCCTCAGCAGCCAGCGAAGAGTTCCAACCCCAATAGTACCAGTAGCAATCTGATTATATGTGCGTCACGCCTTTCCTCTGAGCGTCGAGCATCGGACAGATCCCCTCGTCACTCCACGCTGTCGCATTCTTGCCAGACCATGGTGATCCATTTGCTCCTCCGAGGTATACACGTGCTCCCACAAGGCCGCAACCACGTCTACTTTATCATGCATCAATACTCCACCAAGTTTTGCCGAGCCAGCCAATCTGTCAGCCTGTTCATTCCCCAACACACCCAACACACCAACGATGCTTGTCACCTGTGACTTCCGAAGCGAAGCAAGCCACTCGGTACGAAGCTTGCCTGTCCTCACCCTACTCAGCATGCTTTCTGAGTCAGTTACAATCACGATGTGTGTGTGTGTGTGTGTGTGTGTGTGTGTGTGTGTGTGTGTGTGTGTGTATCGTTGTATCGCTGATTGTTCTTTAACAAATACAACTACCCACCCACTGTCCACGCTATTTATTATCTAACAAATACAACTACCCACCCACTGTCCACGCTATTTATTATCTAACAAATACAACGACCCACACACTGTCCACGCTATTTATTATCTAACAAATGCAACGACCCACCAACTGTCCACGCTATTTATTATATAACAAATACAACGACCCACCCCAATGTCCAGTGTGTTTATTCTATAACAAATTAAAAAAAACCACCCTACTGTTCACGCTGCTTATTCTCTATCAGATAAATAGACCCGCCCCGCTGCCCGCGCTGTTTATTGTTCTCTAACAAATAAACACCCATCCCCTGTCACGATGTTTGTTCTCACACAATTGGAACACAAACTCACCATCAAACAATGTGATCCCTAAGTGAATGCAAACCAGTGTTTCCCGACGTGAGGCCCACGTCCCACGGGGGGGGGGGGGGGGCAATTCTATAGTTAAGAGTGGGGGAAATTCGAAAATGGACTCGTCCAGAGTTTAAGTTAACCATATGTCGACTCTCGGTCGCTACTCGAGCTGGGTAAATGTCCAGTATTAGTAACTTCTGTCCGCCATGTTAGTAGCCGTGATTTCATTGTTAGGCGTTAGAGTTGAACTACTGGTTATACTGGGCCGGCACTAAGCATTTCGCGCTATTTGTTCTTAATGGCGCGAAATGCTTAGTGCCGGGATCTCAGTTTCTGCAGTGTTTCGCAGTAACGCTCAGCATTCACTGTTGGTGTTAATTTGAAATAAGCGTCCGTTAAACTGATGTAAAAGTCTCGTTGTTTAAAAATATATATATATAAATTGTATAAATATAAGTGATATATAAATGGTGTGTACATTCAATTGGTAATTTTTATTAATTTCAGTTTTAGAAGCATCATTTTGCAGAAAGATTTGTCAAATGAAAAAGTTTTTTTTTTTTTTTGCGGTGGGGTAAATGTGCCATACATATTTAAATATGCATTTTTAGTCTACGTTCAGTTAGTTAGTCGACAGATCATCCTCATTGCACATTGAACCGTTCAGTCCATAAGTACTCGGATCCCTTCCTCAGCATATTCCGCAGCGTGTAGCGGCTAACGACATCAGTTCTGTGTTGGTTTATCAATCTTCTTTGGCTTCCTGCGTAGTGTTCTTGTTTGGCCACCCCTCTTTTTATTTGCTGTTCTTGCAGTCTGACCATGGTTGTAGATTCACAGTCATCACTTGGTTCTCGCAAAAGTATTACTTCTCGTAGAGCATTCAGAATGTCGGCCTGGTCCATGGAGCATCCGCCCTCCACCGTAGCCTCACCTGCGAGCTTGTCAGCCCGCTAATTTCCTTGTACTCCCGCATGCCCTGTCACTAAGATGAAACTAATTTTTGCCAGCCGAGACCGCTCCAGAGACAGCAACCACTCTCTTCGGATCCACCCCATCTCTATCCTCTATCTCTATGTCTATATCCAAATGCAACCAAATGTGCAAGAGAACTATAGTTACCGTTTCCAACTTCATATTTAGCTAAAGGCGGATTTAGTGCCATAAATGATTTGCTGCTAAGAAATTTAAAAAAAAGAAAGAAATCGACTGGATATAACAAGACGGGAAGACTTGAGACTGAAGTTAACTAAATTGGAACCTGACATAAAATCTCTTTGCAGCAAGCATCAAGCGCAAGGATCTCACTAAAATTAAATAATAAGTAATTACTAATAATTAAAATAATATAGAAAATCTTTCATTAAAATTATTTTGTACTTGAATTTCAGTTCTCCATTATACTTTGAAAAAGGCAAAAGACACGGCACCAGGGCCCGATGGTGTCAGGTATGGCCACATGAAGGTTTTGAGCGATGTAGACCTGAAGGAGATGGCCGGCTGCTTTAATCAGAGCATTAGGACAGCATCACTACCGCAGGACTGGTTACATAGCTACCTCATCCCTCTCCCAAAACCATTCAAGGATCATTCAAAGCTTAGCGGCTTTAGTATCATCACCCTTCAAAATACATTTGGGAAGGTCTTAGAGAAGATAGTCGCTGTAAAGCTGCAGGATTTTTGGAAAGGGGGAAGCTTCTTCCAAGAGGCCTGGGGAGCTACAGGCCAGGAAAAGATACCTGGTCAAATGCAGACACTTTTGCATTTGACGTTTATGAGGGGTTCCAGAGTAATCAGGAAACGATGGCGGCAGCGCTTGATCTTGAGGATGCGTACAATAAAGTTCGCTATGATATTTTGATGACCGCACTGATGGAGAAAGGGGTCAATCCCTGGTTGGTGAACTGGATAGCAGCCGTCCCGCATTCTCGTCGGATTGCTCTCCATCTGGGTGCATGGACTTCAGAACCACATATTTTAACCCAGGGACTGCCACAGGGATCTGCAATCTCACCGGTGCTCTTTAATGTGTATACGAGCAAAATTGCAAACTTAGAAGCACCAGGGGTTGGAAGGATACTAACAGTTGCAGATGATATTCTTGCATATAGGCAGGGGAGAGATAGGAGCAAACAGCCCAGGAGCTACAGGCGACAGTAGACAAAGTGATTGATTGGTGCACTGAAATGAGTGCTGTCATCCACTCGGAAAAGGAGGCTGTTTTGTGGTGCTCTCTGGACAACAGGATTGTAAGAGCTGATATTCCAAGCCTCACGATAGATGGTAGAAGTGTCAACAGGGAGAACAAACTGAAGTATCTGGGAATTAAATTTGACAGGAGTCTGTCCTTCAAGGACCATGTGGAGACGGTTGTGACAAGATCTCAAAAGGGACTCAATGCACTTAAAACTATGGCTGCAATGGACACAGAGCAGAGAATGCTCTTCACACTATACCAGCACTTGATCCTCTAAGTGATTGATTATGGACTAGGACTGCTCACTGTCTCAAAGAGTCATCTGGTGAAATTAGAGCGCATACAGAACGAAGCTATGCGGGTCATTCTGGGATGCACCAGAGACACCCCAGTAGTGTGTATGCGGTATATCCTTGAGTTGCCGACTGTTGCTAGTAGGCACAAGGTGATGCAGGCAAAGGCATACCTCAGAGTAGCTGCAGACACAGATGACCCGTTGCATGAGGCGCTGGACGCAGTTAAGGGCCAGCGACCGATAAGAGGGAAATCATGGATGGCTCAGGTGGAGGACACGATCAGACAGGTGAGCATCTTGGAGAACATTAGGCGAGGAGAGGAGAGGGTCATTGTGCCAGCGGAGCAGTTAGACTTGTGCAGAGTTATAATCTCATTGAGCCCGGCGTGCAGGGAGTGGCCAGCAGAGGCCACGGAAGTGGAAATCCAGCAACTAATTCAGGATAATGCTCGCCCGGGTGATGTGATTATCTACACAGAAGGTTCGGTGTTGAGAGGTAGTAGAAGTGCTTGGGGGATTAGACGTTTGGTGCAGGAGAGCTTGGCATATGATACCACAACATCTAGCTTAAGAATGGAGGTGGAGGCAGTCAGTGCAGCTTTCCGCTGGATGGAGAATACGATACATACACATATTCTGATTGTAACTGACTCAGAAAGCATGCTGAGTAGGGTGAGGACAGGCAAGCTTCGTGCATAGTTGCTTGCTTCGCTTCGGAAGTCACGGGTGGCAAGCATCGTCTGGATCTTTTCTCCGGGGCATGCTGGTGTGCTGGGGAATTAACAGGCAGACAGATTGGCTGGCTCTGTAAAACTTGGTGGAGTATTGATGCATGATAAGGCATACGTGGCTGCGGCCTTGTAGGAGCACGTGTACACCTCGGAGGAGCAAATGGATTACCATGGTCTGGCAAGAATGCGACAGCGTGGAGTGACGAGGGGATATGGCCGATGCTCGACGATTAGAGGAAAGGCGAGACGCACATATAATCAGATTGCTACTGGTACTATTGGGGTTGGAACTCTTCACTGGCTTCTGAGGATGGGGGGACGGAGCGCTTCTGGGAATGCCCCGAATACTGTGATGCCGGTTCCTAAATAAATCAATCAGTCAATTAAAACACATAGACACATTTATTGTTCAAGAAAACGACTCTTTTACGATGTCATAGTATATTCTCTTTTATTGTTGATTTCAGTATTACACATACAGAACTCAGAGCCGTCTGTGTGTACAGTGGACTCATACAAAGACACAATATAAATTCTTTTACAGCGCTCAACCATGGACGCATCTACTCTTTACTTAAACATACTCACGCTTCCATTCTGTGAATGAACTCACTCATACATATATTACGCCTTATTTACCTAGATATGTACACACACGCACACACACACGCGCGCGCACATACACACACACACACACACACACGTGCATATACATAATACATGGACATAAATTCAAAACAATACATTCCCTTAGTGAATTCAAACAGTAGCCCCAAACAATATGTTGCAGGATTTATTGCCTGGCATATTTCGCTGCATCTCGTCGTGTACATACCACAGAGTTATATATCATATGAAATGAATAAATGAATAACACTAAAGCTGAAACAATTAAAACACATAGTCACAGGTATTGTTACAATGTTCGAATAATTATAATTTCTTATCCCCAAGATAATTTCAAATTTAACATTAATTTAATACTAATTTAGCTCACATATAGTGAGGCGTTACCAATTAGGCGCTTCCAGTCGATTTTATGCAAACTCAAATGCTTAGTGTTAAATTTGAAATGTTCAGCCGTTGAAAAAACAATTGCAAACTACAGAAAATAAAAACAAATTAGCATCCAAAAGAAGCTGGAGACGATTGCGAAGTCCTGTAAAGGATATGCACTTACTTCTTTAAAATGAGGCGACAGTCAAAATTCGCAGAGTAGCCCAAATAGGCTGCTGCTTAGGCTACATTTGAAAATAAGACAAAATTTCCACACACAAAATATGTTTGGACAGCCTTGTGGTCCGGATAATGAACATACACCCAAATGGAGATTGTAACAGGGTTTAAAAGACAAGACAATTGACTTTATTGCACCAGATTACATGCTGGGCACCAGGTTGTTCCTTCAAAAGCATCGCACAAAGCACGAAATCCGTAGCTCCAGCGACGACCCCCAGAAGTCTCCAAGAAAATTGCACTCTTTAAACAAACGACATGGCCTGGAATCAAACCCACTTTCCTTGGAACGCGAGGCAGGCGGCGTCGAGCAACGGATAAAGCCAGCCAAGCAAAGATGATGTACGGACAGCCTTGTTCTTGCTAATAATGACAATGGCTAAAACAAATATGTCAGCGATACATTTCAATGGAGAGAGATTACAGAAAGTGAGCAGTTGTGAATATCTGGTACACTGCTGATAGAAATGTGATGACACTGGTCAGTTGTGAATATCTGGGTACACTGCTGATAGAAATGTGATGACACTGGTCAGTTGTGAATATCTGGGTACACTGCTGATAGAAATGTGATGACACTGGTCAGTTGTGAATATCTGGGTATACTGCTGATAGAAATGTGATGACACTGGTCAGTTGTGAATATCTGGGTACACTGCTGATAGAAATGTCATGACACTGGTCAGTTGTGAATATCTGGGTACACTGCTGATAGAAATGTGATGACACTGGTCAGTTGTGAATATCTGGGTACACTGCTGATAGAAATGTCATGACACTGGTCAGTTGTGAATATCTGGGTACACTGCTGATAGAAATGTGATGACACTGGTCAGTTGTGAATATCTGGGTACACTGCTGATAGAAATGTGATGACACTGGTCAGTTGTGAATATCTGGGTACACTGCTGATAGAAATGTAATGACACTGGTCAGTTGTGAATATCTGGGTACACTGCTGATAGAAATGTGATGACACTGGTCAGTTGGACTACAATTTTACTTCTTATTCTTCTCTTCATCATCAAGTGCCATGCCGACTGGCGTAGGCGTTCATGACTCCCTACAGATCTTGGTCTTTGGTTTTCTGAATCAAATTTACCATTGGTATTCCTCCATTGTCGGCAACTCAGCTTTGACAGGCATACATGGATTCCTCTTTTGTACCACACGAAATAACAACTCGTACGTCGTACAAAAGGATACAAACATGATACAACTTTATTCGGAGCTAGTTTTACATTAGCTCTGCGAGCGGATAACCACATAGGTAATGTTTATCATGGTATATCATGATGATGTTACGTGAAGAATGATATCGATGGTAATATCTACAGAAGTTAAGTCTAAGTCATAACTATCGCTACTGTCCTTTGTAAGCAACAAAGTATTCACAGCGAATACATCAGTCCGTCTTCTACGCTGTCGGGTCCCGGACTGATGATCTTCGTGGCGTGTCCAGCCACAAGCAGTAGACCCTTCGTGCGTCAGCTGGTTTGCGTGCTCGGAGTTCCAGCACGCAGTTAGTGACTGGTCAACCGGTTAGAGTTACCAGTGTTGAATGGACACTTCTCGTGATGCGGGTTTCCCCACTCTATTCTGGGTAACTCCAGCTCACGTCTTACAGTGTTCCCTTTTAGGACACGAGTGTGTCCAGTCGGAGAACTATTCATAGTTCTCACTCGTGCTTCTGTCCCTTCTGTCCCTATTTCCTAGATAGCTATGTTCTCTCTATCCTGTCTAGGTCGGTTTCCATAGTTCTACTTCTATCTTATCTATTAGCTTACTTGCAGCTCTTTGACATCCATGCCACCGTCGCAATCCGTCCAGCATAATTTCTCTTGGTCTGCCTCTGCCTTTCTTCCCCTCGATCTTTCCACATGTCACGATGTTCTCCAATGTCTCTCTTCTCATCACATGACTAAAATGTTTTTTGCCTTTTTCTTGTTGTTGTATATAATGTTCTAGTTTCATTAGCCTCTTTCCGGCATTCGTTGTTAGTTACTTTGGCAGTCTTGGGGACTTAAATTACAAGTACCTCTGAAGTCGGAGTGAGTTCTTCTGATGACGTGGGACACTGGTAATAGGGAAAGCTATTCTGCACGAAACAATCAATCCAGTGCACTAGAAATAGTAGAACGTGTATGGAGAACGCAAGAGTTCAAAGCAGAGAAAAACAATATTGCAGTGGAAGATGAAAAGAAATGAAGATCTGTATGGACTGCAACTGACAGCTCCCTCCATAATTATCTTGTCCAGTCAGTCGTGACTGTTTACGTGCTCAAAACATTTGTTGTTGTTGTTGTTGTTGTTGTCGTCGTTGTTGGTGTTGGTGTTGTTGTTGTCGTTGTTGTTTGTTGTTGTTGTTGTTGTCGTTGTTGTTTGTTATTGTTGTTGTTGTTGTTTGTTGTTGTTGTTTGTTGTTGTTGTTTGTTATTGTTGTTATTGTTGTTGTTTGTTGTTGTTGTTTGTTGTTGTCGTTGTTGTTTGTTGCTGTTGTTGTTGTTGTCGTCGTTGTTGTTGTTGTTGTTGTTTGTTGTTGTTGTTGTTGTTGTTGTTGCTTTGTTGTTGTTGTTGTTTGTTGTTGTTGTTGTTGTTGTTTGTTGTTGTTGTTGTTGCTGTTGTTGTTGTTTTAATGATCAATCCAGTAGTGAGTTCTTGTTGGATAGACCTCTTTGTTATCTTAGTTTAGTTTAGATTAGTTTAGTTTAGCTTAGTTTAGTTTAGTTTAGTTCAGTTTAGTCAGCGGATCAACATCACGGCACACGGATGTATCCCGTAAGTGCTCCGTTCTACTCCTAACTCAAACCTGAGTCTGGAGAAACTCAGCTCAGTGCCCGAACTCCGTAGCACCGGCGAGTATCCTGTAATACTTTGGGTAGATTTTTAACTCGAAATTTTGCCCGGGCAGCGCCATTTGGCTATTCTTTTTCGATTTTCAACTGCAAAGTGATATTTTACTTGCGCAACAATACACACGGGCGTCCGATCTCACTACCCAGAGACCAGGGGAAATGTTGTTACTAGAAGTCCACGTGAAAAACTCCCGGCCCTCGCCGGGGCTTGAACCCGGGACCTCCAGCACTCGAGTCGGACACCATACCTCGAGACCACTCACCCCCTAACGTTTAACTTGGCTGTGGAATGTTTTTTTTTGTTTTTCGCTCACTCACTGTGAACTCAAGCGTAGCTTTGTTGTCTGTTAGATCCAATGAATTATTTGTGCTCTACTGAATTCTTATATTCAAAGGCAAATATTTGCTGTGTTTCATATTCAAGTGTCACGTCGTTAAGGCATATTTGGACGACGACAGCAACAACAACAACAACAACAACAACAACAACAACAACAACAACAACAACAACAACAACAACAACAACAACAACAACAACAACAACAACAACAACAACAACAACAACAACAACAACAACAACAACAACAACAACAACAACAACAACAACAACAACAACAACCATCAGACTGCAGACAACATGTATATTTCCTGTGACAACGTACGGCTGTGAGACTGGGCTATTTAACAAACCAACCAACCAGCGCATATTTGCCTTTGAATATAACAGTTACAGTAGAGTAATAACAATTAATTTAGCCTTAAATGAGGTCAGCGTGGCTGAATGGACAAGAACGCTCGCCCTTAAACTTCCGGTGAACTGATGGCGAGGTAGCGGGTTCAACCCCTACACCGGCCAGTTGGACTAACATGTTGACTTCTCGTGTTTGACTTCAGAAGTCGGAGTGGGTTCGCCTGATGATGAGGGAGAATGGCAATAGAGAAAGCTAGCCCACACGTAAAAAATCTGTCTTCCGTGGGCTACGCTAGAGTTCAAAACGAGCGAGTGCACGAAAAACAAAGACATAAAAGAGAATAAACAGGTCTATCCTATATGAACACAGTACTGAACTGGTCATTAAAACAAAAATTAATGGGCATGTGAAAAGACATGATTGCCTGGAACAGATAATTATGGCGGGAGATGAACCGGGTAAGCGGAACTGGGGAAGACCACAACGTAGATGCATTCAAGATGTGACAGATAATTATCATAATTTACACAAGGCACCAACAGAGGCAGGACATCCGGCTTATGGCGGAGAGACATTTCCAGAGACTGTTATTGGGGTGAAATTAAGTAAAGCCAAGCCACATGGTGATGGTGACTGCAATCCTGAAATAAAACATACTCAAAAGTGCTACGGAGTTGGTGCACCGTGCTAAGATTCTTCGGGTGATATCTACGGGTGCACACTTATAGAGGTATCCGAGTGTGTTATGAAAGTAAACCGGTCAAGAGGAAACAACAAAGTCCTTGACCCTTTCACAGACTCCACGCCAGAATTCCACAACTAGAGGCCAGCATGGCCGAATGGGTAAAAACATTCGATATTAATCTTCCCTGATCCTGAGGTAGCGGGACCCAAGTTGAACTAAAAAGTTGAATTCCTGTCCTTGACTTGGGAACGTAAATTACAAGTACCTCTGAAGTCGGAGTGGGTTCGTCTGATGGTGAGGGACACAGGATACACAACATTAAGTCCAGTGCACTAGAAGTAGCGTGTATGCAATACGCTTGAGTTGAAAGCGAGCCAGCGCAAAAACAAAAACATATTCCACAGCCTGGTTAAGACGTTAGTTACATACCCTCTATAGGACATCGCAGTCAACCCCAGCAGTTTTTGGCTGTTCGTGATTCCTGGGCAAGTTTACATTCGGTAGTTTGCCATTGCTTTCTGAACGACAGGCACTCATTGTATGTAAACCAACGCATGACGGTATGCTTCCAAATCATCCGCAGTTATTTTTCGAACGCGGTATGCGGGATTACGAATTGCATTGGTAACATTTTCACCACAGTGCCGACTGGTATCCAGCAATTAACTGCAGGCTCTACCATTAAGGTTCAGCAGCTCATGTGGCACGCGGGATGTGTGCGGCCCGAAGGATTTCCAACCCGTGGTTAATTACTCTTCTCTAAAGCTATCGTATTGCTGACTTATACAAGAATCAAACGATTTGTTTCGTGTAGTAGTAACAGTAACCTCGGATAATTTGTTATGATTTACTTTTCCATGTAACTTTCACATTCCTGGGGCTTGGCCGTCTGTTTAGTGTATCGGAGCGGTCGCTAACACCCCCCGCTACACTGTAGAAAGCGGAAGACAATTTCTTCCGGAAGCAGCACCTGAAGACGTCTGCGAAACTTTGTCGAAACCTTCGATTCATGAAACAGTAGGTAATTGGGTGTATACACGAGGACAAGTACGACAGAAGCAGTATAATCGTCTTCAGCAATGGCGTGATGTTCTCCCTGGCGCTGGGGTAGTTGAAAACTGTCCAGGAATTCATGACAAACACAGGGCTCCAGCAAATAAAATACTCCAAAACCACAACACAAAGCATCTTGACCACCCGCTTTTTGTTGGCTAAGACTCGGCAGTTGTAGGCTGGGCGTAGGACTTGCAGCTGGCATTTGGCGCTGGTTGATTCGGTGGAGATGCTTCTGGTGACCTGCTTCCTTGGAATCAATGGTGACCTGTTCTGGGTTGATGTGTAGCCGTTGTGTTTCTCTGCGACATCTCTTCGCGAGCCTTGTTCTAATGACAGAAAAAAACATCCAATAGTTAGTCCATGTAGAACATTATATCACTCACCGACATCTCTTCGCGAGCCTTGTTCTAATGACAGAAAAAAGTCCAGCAGTTATTCAATGTAGAACATTATATCACTCAACAATTGTTTTGCTCGCTCTGTGATCGAGCGTAGTGCATGCTTGACTGACTTTTGTATGTGGATTAATATTCCCCATTACCAATGTCCCTCGCCATCAGGCAAACCCACTCCGACTTCTGAGATACTTGTAATTTACGTCCCCAAGTCAAGGACGAGAAGTCAACATATTAGCCTAACTGGCCGGTGTAGGGGTTGAACTAGCTACTTCTTCATCAATACAAAGGAAGTATAAGAGCTAGCGCTGTTATCCATTCGGCCACGATGACCTCCACACACTATAAGTCAAAGGGAACGTGGTGGTTGGACGCTATCCTGTTGATCCGGTGGTCACGGATTAGAATTATCAAGGGGGAGGATGTTTACAATGGACCTGGACTCACAGGTAAACCCGGCTACACTGTCTACCAGGAAATGACTCGGGAGGTAAAGGCAACAAGCGTGATGCAGGCCACGTCACTCACAGAGTGCCGAGTGGTAAAGATAACACACACAAGAGGGCAAGTCGTAAAGTAACATACACTTTTATATAAAGTCCGTGGAAGAGCGTGGACAGCGGAAAATCTTATTTCAGGACACAAATTGGCCCTTACGCAATACACTGCTTAGGTGTCGTGAGGGTCAAGAAATTTTCTCATGCGAAATAACGAATACAAAATGACTGCTGTACTATCGACTTATATTGTGGAACTATCCAGGAGTCATACGTTTTTTATTGTCAGAGAGTGTGAAACCTTGTGAAAGCTACGGGAAAATAATAGTTCAGTTTGGAGACAGTTGTCTGAGGCAGGGGAATGTGTATGACTGGGTAGAAAGGTGCAGTGGATATATCCGTTGTCTCACGTTAACAATAAATTCAAATAGCGAGAATTCGATGGGAAAGTCATGACGACCATTGCCATAGTGCTGTTGATACAGGTTGGGGACATGGCATGAGACGTATCAAGCGCGGTCGACAGAAGGAGACCGTGCGATGTGACCTATCAGGACATTGATCACAAACACATGAAAAGTAGGCTGGACGTTTTGGGCTGGAACAAAACGTCACTTTAGAGTCAGTCAGACTTGGACTTTGTTCTGTGTTGGACCTAGTCCTGGTCAACAGAGCAACGGCTACAAATTATGCCGCTCTTGTATAATTGTGATGTTAGATATTGTTTGTGCAGCTGTGAATTCGTGTATGGAACAAAAGATGATGTTCTCGACAGCGTCTAATGTATCTTGTGAGTAAAATAGACTGAAAACACTACACCGGTGTCTTGTTCAGCAAGCTATGTGGAGTCAGTCTAAGTTGTTAGCATGTATAGACTGTAAAGGCGCAATGACCATCAGAAGTAGAAGTAGAGATTTCTACCAGATACAGAACACGCATCTCCAGAGATATCAACAGAGCGCCACTAGACCAGTACAGTAGTGACGCGACTGTCGTCCAGTTATCTTAGCGCACATGGCCTCTGAAATCTATGTGTTGTACAACCAGGCTTTGTGTAAACCAACAGGTGTTTTCTGCCAGCAATCATCAAAGTAAAAAATGCCATAGGGTTGCTGTAACAATCAAGAGCCAAGAGTAGCAGTATCTATCTAACCATGCAGCTCTCAAACAGTCTCTATAAGCACTCAACCTGATAGTCAGAATCATCAACCAGAAACCCAGAAACTTCATGGCAACCATCGTTTGAGATATTAAGCGCCATATATCGGTTCTTTTCCAGGAAGGGGCTGAAACCGTGACTAGTGCTCGAGACCGTTACATGCTTGTGAACAAATTGAAGTCCGCGAAAAGTCGGAGACTTCTCCCAAAAGGAGTATTATTGCTGCATGACAACGCCCGCTCTTTTACGGCTGCGCATGTATTGGATACATTTCGTGCTCTGAAATTGTAGGTCTCGAAACATCCAGCGTACATATTAATCTTGGAGTCATCGGACTTCAACATGTTTGGACTCTTGAAAAAAAATACCTGCGGGGTCAGAGGTTTGGAGATGACACGAGGTAATGAAGGCGGAGCAAAATGCATTAAGGCCACACTCAAAAACTTTTCCTTCAGTTATCAGTTATCAGTTATCAGTTGGGGTATCTTCATTGCACTCCGGACAGGTCAATAGGTGCTCAGATCCTCCCCCCAGCATATGCATCAGCATTCGGTGGCCTATATTGCCAGTTCTGTGTTGGTTGACGAGGCACCTCGTTTTCCCAATGTACCTCTCGCGCTTGGCCGTGCCGATTCTTACTCCCAAGTCTTTCATCCTGGACAGCGATGTGGATTCACTGACGTCAAAGTCCTCTGTTCTCGCCATATCTTTAAGGGCGTTGATAACATCGGCACGATCCATAGGCTGGCCATCTACAGGGGGTGCAGGGCCAGCCAGTTTGTCTGCTCGTTCATTTCCCTCGACTCCCGCATGTCCCGGGACGAAGATGAAGGTGACTTTACGGACAACAGAATTCCGCAGCGACTCAGTCCACTGTCTACGTACAGCTCCAGCTTCGACCTTCTGAATCATGCTCATTGAGTCACTTAGTACACACACGTTGGTATAATGCTGTGATTCCAGCCATATGAAGGCCTGTGTAGCTGCCATCACCTCCATCGTCATGCTGCTCGTGGTCATAGAGTGGGCACCACTGGATTCTTGAACGGTTCGGCCCGCTGAACGGGCTGTAAATGCCCACGCACTTCTCTGCTGCTTTACAATAGATCCATCAGTATAGATGAGCACTTCGGGGCTATCTGAGTGTTCATAGATGAGCGCGTTAACCTCTGCATTGACAGCGGCAGGGTTCAACACATGGTTTCTTTATTTTAGCCCAGGCTTTGTGCTATGGAGAGGCCTCTGACGGTGGGAGGCACCTACAGGTGTCACTGATCAGCTACCGCCCGCCTCAAGCTGGGCAGCCCCCGGCCAATTGGGTGCTGATCCGCCACAGCCTGCCTGCTTCAATGGGTGCTTGAGGCTAGGACAAAATCTGAATCGCAGGCTGTAAAACCAATGCACCAGGTACTAATAAAATAGAATAATAGAAACCTCAAGCTACGGCTTGCAACCTGGAACGTAAGAACCATGTGTCCATGATTTTCCACTGACTTGACAAATATTGACGATGTGAGAAAAACGACTGTGATTGATGCTGAACTTAACCGTCTTAACATTGATATTGCTGGCCTGCAGGAGACTCGCCTCGCTGAGGAAGGGTCACTCAGGGAAAACAATTACACCTTTTTTTGGAAGGGTAGAGGGCAGGCAGAAAAATGGCAACATGGTGTGGGCTTTGCAGTGAAGAATTCGCTACTGGAAATGATTGATATCCCAGCTGGAGGTAATGAAAGATTATTATCCCTGCGCTTGGCAACCTCTTGTGGAGTTGCCACCATTATCACTGCATATGCAACGACACTCGCTTCATCTGCTGATGTGAAGGATACGTTCTATGAGCAGCTAGACTCTGTGATCAAAGCAGTTCCAAAACCCGACTACATTTATATGCTCGGTGATTTCAATGCTCGTGTGGGCAAGGACTCTAGTTCATGGCCATTGTGCCATGGAAAATACAACATCGGTCGCGTGAATGATAATGGGCAAAGACTGCTGGCGCATTGCACTAGAAATTGCACAAGAAATGACCTATGTATTACAAACTCCTTTTTTAAAACAAAAGAGCTGCATAAGGTCACATGGAAACATCCAAGATCCGGCCATTGGCATCAGCTGGACTTCATTATCACACGGAGACAACATCTGAACCATACATCATTAACTCGAAGTTACCACAGTGCTGACTGTGATACAGATCATTCTTTGGTTGTTGAGAGGGTTAGACTAAGACCAAAGAGAATCTACACAGCTAAACACAAATCTAGCCCCAGGATTAATATTATTAACACTCACGATCCTGGAAAGTGCTTTGAATTTCAACAGCAACTTGAAGACGCTTTCATTGATACATCAGAAAATTGTATAGTAAATGATAAATGGAGTAAACTTAAGGAAACTATTTATAAAACAGCGGTAGAGGTTTACGGCACTGTGGATCATAAGAGGCAGGCCTGGTTTGCGGCAAACAGCCAGATACTGCAGCCCTTGATTGATAAAAAGAAGATAGCTCTCTTAAAAATCAAGGAAAGAACAACGCGTAACACTCTGAGTGAGCTGAAGCATGCGAGGAAGGATGTGCAAAAGGCTGCCAGGCAATGTGCTAATGACTATTGGCCCAAGTTATGTGAGTCCATTCAAATCGCAAGTGATAAGGGAAACATCAGAAGCATGTATGAAGGGATCAAGAAAGCCTGTGGTCCAATGATCAAAAGAAGTTCACCGCTGAAAACCTTGACTGGAGAAATCATCACTGATAAGAAACAGCAGATGGACAGATGGGTAGAGCACTATTTGGAGCTTTATTCAAGTGAGACCAAGCTAGCGGATGATGCCCTCAACGCCATAGAGGCCCTGCCAACTCTTGACCACCTGGAGACACTTCCCACCATAACAGAAGTTAAGTGTGCTATAAATGAATTTGCGTCTGGCAAGGCTCCAGGTAAGGATGGGATTCCAATAGAGGTAATCAGGAGTAGGCAAGACACACTCCCTCTACAGATCCACCAGCTAACAGAGCTATGCTGGCAAGAAGGACAAGTCCCACAGGATTTCAAAGATTCAAACATCATAACGCTGTACAAGAACATAACGACTGTAATAACTATAGGGGTATCTCACTTCTGTGTATTGTTGGGAAAGTATTTGCCAGAATTGTTCTGCGCAGACTTCAAGTCCAGGGAGATAAAGTCGTCCCCGAATCACAGTGCGGCTTCCGTCAGAACCGGTCTACCATTGATATGATATTCTCATTGCGACAGATGCAAGAAAAATGCCGGGAACAAAATCAGCCGCTGTTTATTGCCTTCATCGACCTCACAAAGGCATTCGATTTGGTCTGTCGTGAGGGTCTGTTCAAAGCACTAAAGAAGATTGGCTGCCCACCAACTCTTCTGCCCATTGTGGAATCGTTCCACACAGGCATGAAGAGTATAATCAAGTTTGATTGCTCAACTTCAGAAGAGTTTGAAATCAAGAGTGGAGTTAAGCAAGGTTGTGTACTAACCCCCACCCTCTTTGGGATATACTTTTCACTTCTGCTGAAATATGCCTTTCGTGATCAGGATGACGGTATATACATTCACTCACGCTCAGATGGCGGCCTCTACAATTCTCAGAGATTGAAGGCCAAGACCAAAATTAGGAGGGTACTAATCAGAGAGTCACAAGGTGCACATGGTGTACCATTAATCTTTATTGACGACGCCGAACTGGAGATAGTAGAACATTTTACATATCTAGGATCAGAGGTAAATAGCAAATTATCCCTCGATCAGGAAATCAACATCAGGATTGGCAAGGTAGCAACAACAATGAACATGTTAGCAAAAAGAGTCTGGGAGAACAGGAAGCTTACTGCCAAAACAAAAGTCCTTGTCTATCAAGCCTGTGTCCTTAGTACTCTTCTTTATGGCAGTGAAACCTGGACAACTTACTCACGCCAAGAGAAACGTTTAAACAGCTTTCATATGCGGTGTCTGCGAAGAATACTTGGTATTAAGTGGCAAGACAAAATCACAAATACTGAAGTATTGGAAAGATCAGGTTGTGTGACGGTGTATTCCATGCTCAGTCTTCGTAGACTTAGATGGATAGGACATGTTAGGAGGATGGATGTTGGTAGAATACCAAAGGACATCTTTTTTGGTGAATTACAGACGGGTAGGAGATCTCAGGGTCGGCCTCTACTACGATACAAAGATGTGTGTAAGCGGGACATGATCGACACAGGCATTGATAATGCACATTGGGAGCAAGTCGCCGCTGAACGTTTGCATGGAGGGCAACTATCAGAAATGGAATAAAGGCAAAGGAGGCAATGATTGCATATAAAGCACACACAGAGCGTGAGAGACATAAGATGGTGCACAATGGTGGAAATGACCACGTTTTCACATGGATCTACTGTGGGCAAACATTTGCAGCAAGAATTGGCCTTACCAGCCACACTCGCCACCGTCATGGGTAGTAGTTATTAAGCCTTTTTGAAGCACAATGTACCAAACTATCGTCTGCCAAGACGGAAAGAAGCCAATGAATGTTAAATTGCTGTATCACCTTGTTATTCATACTTCTTGACTGCCTTAAGCTAAACCGTTGTATCTCTCTGGTATTCATACTTCTTCTTTGCCTTTTGTTAAACCGCTGTGTCTCTCTATTATTCACACATCTTCATTGCTTTATTTTAAACCGATGTGTCTCTCTATTATTCATACTTCTTCTTTTCTTTGCCTTAAGCTAAACCGCCGAATCCCCCTATTATTCATACATCTTCTTTGCCTTATGTTAAACCGCTGTATCTCCTTGTTATTCATACTATAGAGTGTATTTTTAATGACTGTGAAGTGTTTGAAAATATTGCCGGTCCAAGTTTTTTATTCACCCTTTGTAAGGTTCATGAATAACATGATTGGTAAATACAAAACTTGGACCGGCAATAGTTTCAAACACTGCACAGGCATTAAAAATACACCCTGTACTTCCATGCCGTATGCTGAACAGCTGTATCATTCTCTCACTCACAGTTTGTCTGTCGGTCTTTCTCACTGTGTCTCTCTTTCACCATCACTCACTCTGTGACTGCCTCACTCTCTCAGCGAGTGATTGAAAGACATCAAGACACAGAAGCTGACCAGTACTCCACCTGATAATGGACTTCCATTGCTGGGCTCGTAGCTGGACGTGATGCTGACCTCAGACCACAGGTCCTTGGAGATACGGCCATAGGAGTAGACCATGAGAAACAGCGGCAGGACCAGGAGGAGCACGTCCAGCAGAAGCATGTACATGGACTCCCACATGTGGCTGGGCCAGATCTCCCTGCCAGAGAACATGGGCGTGCGGTTATAAGCATGTGTACACACACTTACACAGACATGTTTACACACACACATATACACATATGTACATACACACATATATACAGACATGTACACACACACGCGCGCGCGCACACACACACACAGACACAGATACAAACACACACCCATATATATATATATATATATATACCTGGACTTTATCCTAAATGCACCTTCGACGCAAAATCAACATCTGCGAAATGAGATGCCTGAGGAGAGCTGCCAACGTAACAGTCCGAGACAGAGTTAGAAATGCTATTATCAGGCAGACTGTGGGATCAACACCTTGTGGCACATATATTGAAAGACAGAAGATCAAGTGGTTTGGCCATGTCGTTAGAATGCAACACCAGCAACTACCATCACTGGCCTTGCATCAAAGATCATCTGCCTAGAGACCACGAGGGCGTCCAAGAAGAAAATGGATTGACGACATCAAAGACATTGTACAACCACACAGAATGACACTATCCAGTGCCGTCCACAGGGCGCTGGAACGCGAATTATTCCTCTCCACGACGCTTGACGGCAGAAGTGGATCATGTTGATGATGATGATAATATATATATATATATATATATATATATATATATATATATATATATATATATATATATATATATATATATATATATCATGTGCCATGCCGGAAAGCGTGGGCGGTCATGATTCGCCATTTCACTCGATCACCAGAGTCGTTTATAAAGTGTTCATACATAAAACATAGGAACAGGCATACAGACATACAAGTAGATAGCCAGGCAAATATGAAGAAAAGCTGATAGAAAGGCAATCAGATGAACAAACGGAAGAGCAGACCGACAGATTGACATGGTAACAAACATACATTTCTTAACATGCCCATACGTACACCCACACACACACCCATACATATATGAAAGGCCGACACTCAGGCAGACACAAATCAAAGAGATAGACAGGCGTGTCTGCAAACCTTACAGTTAGACACGCAGACAGACAGGCGTGTTTACAAACCTTACAGACAGTCAGACATGCAGACAGACAGACGTGTCTAAAAACCCTATAGACAGTCAGACATGCAGACAGACAGAAGTGTCTACAAACCTGACAGACAGTAGCACATGCAGACAGACATAAGTGTCTACAAATCTGACAGACAGTAGCACACGCAGACAGACAGAAGTGTCTACAAACCTGACAGATAGTCAAACATGCAGACAGAAGGCGTCTCTATAAACCCGACAGATAGTCAGACATGTAGACAGATAGACGTGTCTTAAAACCTGACAGGCAGTCAGACATGCAGACAGACAGACAGAGGTGTCTACAAATATTACAGCCAGTCAGACATGCACACCGACAGTGTCTACAAACCTGACAGAGTGTCATACATGCAGACCGACAGTGTCTACAAACCTGACAGACAGTCAGACATGCAGACATATATAGGAACTGACCAATTATAGCTGGTTTGAATATAGCATTCACGCATCGAATCGTCGCCGGTACAACGAAGCACGTGCACTGAGCGGGAGAGCTCCTAATGTGACCCACTTTAGAGACTATAGAATTACTAAAGGATGTTTCCAAGTGTAGCGTAGGTAGTCAGTCAATCAATCAATCAATCAATCAATCAATCAATCAACCAACCAACCAACCAATCAATCAATCAAACAATCAACCAACCACCCACCGAACCAACCAACCAACCAACCAACCAACCAACCAATCAATCAAACAATAGTTCAATTATTATACCAACCAGCCAATCAATCAGCACATTAATCGATCAATCATTTAATCAATGCATCAATCAATCCAACAATCAGTCTAGTAATAAATCTATCCATCATTCCACCAATTAATCAAGCAATCTATCCATCCATCAGTCAATCAATCAATCAATCCATCAATCTATCTATCGATAGATACATCAATCAATTATTCCATCAATCAATTGACCAATCATTCAATCAATGATTAGATCAACCCATCAATCAACTAATCCATCAATCCATCAATCAGTCAAGCATTAAATCCATCACACAATCAATCAATCAATTAATTTATCATGCAATCAATCAACAGACCAGACAATCTTTCAATGAACGAACAGATCCGTCTATTGGTTGTCCTCCGCAAGACGCCACGATCAAATCAGCCTGATTTTCTAGACAATTTAACGTTCAGTAGCTTGCCATTGCTCTGTGAACGAGACGTACAACTGCTGACCGGTGTGTGAAATGGACCCACTACACCGCTATCAGCGGACAGGTGGGTTAAGCGAGAGCCCGGTAAACATCTCAGTACTTCCCTATCTACTATCTAGCGAAACCACAGCCAAGGAAACAGGCGTGGTAGAGTCAGCGGGGAAAGAAGACTGTTGAGCTTGACTCTAGTCCGACTTTGTGAAGACACATGAAGGGTGTAGCATAGGTGGGAGCGCAAGCGCAATTGAAATACCACTACTTTTATAGTTTCTTTACCGGAGAGAGGGGAGCAAGCCCCTCGCTCTGGGAGATTTGTTCGCAACAGGCGTGTAACATCTCCGGCGGGCCGATTCTCGCTAGTCGCCGGATCCGCAGTGTCAGGCGGGGAGTCTGACGGTAGTACACGCTTTTATGGGTCCAGACACTTACGATGGCAGATGTACACGCTCATATCAGTCATGACACTTGGTATAAGGCTCTCAGCTGTGGGGTATGGCTGAACGTCTCTACGTCAAATCCCTCGGATGTGAGGGCCTGTCCGCTAATCAAATCCTGCTCTTGGAGGTTTGATGCTGATCCGCCAGCATCTGCAGCTAACCTTGTTTCAGACGCACTGGTTATCCTTTCCTCTGGAGAAAACAAGGGAAGGCCGAGAGAGGGATCATGTTGCATGGGCAACACATGGTCTCTGAATCCATGCCCAGGCATTATTCCATGAAATTCTGGCATAATTCCAATCCACATACTTTCGTCTGTAAAGACGGCAAGGTGCCACTCACTTTCTCTGATTATCAATGCACGAATGGATGAGTGACTAAATGATTGAATGAATCAGTTAAACAACCAACCAACCAACCAACCAACCAACCAACCAACTATCCAACTAATCTGCCATTCAATCAATCAACCAAGCAGATTACCATCTTACTTTCTCTATTCAGTGATATTTTATAATCTTATCTGTCTGACTGTTGAAGTCGTACACTACCGGAACGTGTTGATATTTCTACGGTTGTTGGCAGTACAAGACGAAGATCATCATCATGCACCTGAGCGCTCATTTTTCGTCATCTGAAACGATCACCCGAGTAGTGGATCAGCTCTCTGTTTTTGTCTCGATTATGTCATTTAGCCACTTGGATATTTATCTCTCTGCCTTTCCCTTGTTCTTTTCCCGTCAGTCTTTCTAGTTGTCACCAAGTTCTGCAGTTTATTTCTTCTCATAAAGTGCCCAAAAATATTGACTATCTACGTCTAATTTCTCTAATTAATTTTCTGTTTTCACATGTTTCCTGTAGGTCTTTCAGCTTGTTTGCTCATTGGCAAAGTTTCGCATCCATGCAAAAGTACACGTCCTATGTAGCACTTCAACACTCTTTTTCTCGTTTCAATAGACATCTTTTTATTGGTCAGTATGTTTTCCATCCTGCAAAAGGCTACCTTCTTCGCCCTGACAATTCTTGTTCCAATCTCTTCATGGAGATTCACTTGTTTAAGATTGTTCCCATTTATCCTTATATTACATTGTGGTATTTCTTTCTTCCTAGTGACGACCATAATCTGTGTCTTCTTAAAATATAATTCTAACATTTGTTGTTCACTATGTACAATAACTGCATCTACTAAATGTTGCGGGACATTAAGTGTTTTTTTCGTGGTGGAATGGAGTTCGGACCGTGCAACGGAGTTCGTGCACGCGCGTCCGGTCTTCTTTCGGCGTATCATCGGCGCCCGGTGGCGATAGTTAAGCCTAACATGACGACCAGACGACCAGCTAGGACACAACGTGGTAAGAGGGCGGACGCGCGCAGAAGGCGCTTAAAATGTGACAGATTGGGTATCGAAAATGTTCGAGTACTGTACTGGAACTGTGCATCATTTAGTCAACGCCGACCCATTCTTGAAAAACTACTCTACGGAAACGATATTGTAGTCTTGCAAGAAACACAGCTCACCGACGGAACAGTCAATGTTGCGGGATTTCAGGGTTTCTTTAACAGGCGGCACCTCGGACAGGCCATTCTGGTCCGCGACAACATACTAGTGTCTGAGATCGATATGTCCGCCTGGAACAGCGATGCCCTGCAAGTGCAGGCATTAAGAATAATGACACCAGTGCAGCTTGCAATCGTTAACGTCTATGCGCGAAATGGGAAGGTCGACGTGCGACAATGGCAGAGTTTGTTCGATATGGATGAAAGGCATATCATCTACTGCGGGGACTTCAATGCCAGAGGCAGTCAATGGGGGAATTGCATCACCAATAGGCAGGGAGAAGATTTGGAGGACGCCCTGGCATCTGCTGCCCTAATCTGTCTGAATGATGGGAAGGTCACTAGAATGGCCACTCGACCAGGCGACTCTGACAGCATCATTGACTTGGCTCTGGTGTCGCCCACCATCGCACCAAGGTGCCGGTGGGGCACACTGGGATACCACGATAGTGACCACTACACTTGTGTCATTCTGATCAAGAAAGACGGGGCCATGAGTCAAAGAAACAAGACCAATGCCTTCCCGTACGACACCACTGGTCAAGACGCCATAAGCAAGATCAGAAGAAGGAAACTAACTTCCTCCCGTAGGAGACAAGAAAGATGGCTGCAGCCACCATGGTGGAATGGAGAGGTCGAGAAGGTGTGGCTGGGAAAGAGGCAGGCTGTCAAAGACTGGCAAAAGGCCAGAAAGGCTAATATGCCACAGGTTGAGTTGGCGAACCTGAAGACTGAGGTCGTTAGGACGACGACTTTATTCAAATCCTGCGCCAAACAGGCTAAGGCCGACAAATGGGACGAGTTCTGCAGGAAGGTGTGCTCCGAGCAATCTCTTACGACATTCTGGCGCCTCCACAAGAGCATGAACGGTGCTGCACAACGTAGGGGTATTCCAGACTTTCAAGGCACAGACCTCGCATGGAAAAAGTCGGATGCGGATAAAGGTAAGGCCCTTCTTGCACGCTACATAGAACAGACTGACCAGAAAGACGAGCCCGACAGACAGAGGACCACAACAACACTCTCTCAGTTGTGCGAGTGGGTCGGGACAGACGAAGAATGGACAATCACAGTTGAGATATTGCGTGCGATGCTCAAGAAATCACCTAACACCGCCCCAGGCCCAGACGGCATCCGATATGGTGACCTAATGGTGGTATCAGATGATGACATGGAAGAACTGGCCAGAGAATTCAACACCAGTATCCAGAGGGGTCAGGTCAAAGAAGAATGGCTACACAGCTACTTGCTGCCGCTGCCAAAACCGAACAAAGACCACTCCAAGATAAGCGGCTACAGAATCATTACGATGCAGAATACTGTTGGCAAGCTACTGGAGAAAATTGTAGCACACAGACTTGCTTGGGACTTGGAACAGCTCGGCTGCTTCCCGCCCACACTTGGAGGATACAGACGCAACAAAGAGTCATGGCTGAATGCGGCGGTCTTTGCTCAAGATGTTTACGAAGGATTTCAGGTCAGAGAAGAGACATGTGCGGCCGCCATAGACTTAGAGGACGCATATAACAGAGTATCTTTCGAGCACTTGATGCAAACCCTCCTCAAACTGAAAGTGCACCCTCACCTTGTACGATGGATAGCTGCAGTTCTACTCCAAAGGAAGGTGGTGCTAAGATGCGGGAGTTGGTCTTCTGAGCCGATAACGATATGTCCAGGATTGCCGCAGGGTTCACCACTGTCACCAGTACTATTCAACGTGTATACGGTGCCGATCACTGAACAACAGTTGGATGGGAGGGGTAGGACTCTATCATTCGTTGACGACATCCTCGTGTATCGACAGGGTCGAGATAGACAGGCGGTTGCCAACTATATGCAGGGCGAACTAGATCGAATTTCCTCATGGTGTGCTGATGCTGATGCCCTTGTCAACCCTGCAAAGGCAACGGTTACATGGTTCTCACTAAACAACCATATTGTGAAAACAGACCTGCCGGCAGTAAGAATGGATGGGAGCATTCTGAGTAGAACCTAGTCAATGACATATCTTGGCGTGAGGCTTGATCGTAGCCTGTCCTTCAGAGATCATGTCGATTATGTCATAACGAAGGCTCGAAAAGGTTTGGCAGCAATGAGAGTCATGGCGACTGCCAATATCGAGCAAAGACTGCTATTACTTCTGTTCCAAGGACTTGCGCTTTCACGCATCGAGTATGCCCTGGCCATCCTCACTGTCAGCCCAACACAGATTGGAAGACTTGAAAAGGTACAAAACGAAGCCATGCGCATCATTTTGGGCTGCACGAGAGACACCAGCTGTGTAGCAATGAGATACCTCCTTGACTTCCCGACAATGGAACACAGGATCAAGATCTGGAGAGCTCGTGCATACTTAAAAATAAGTGCAGATGAGCAGCACCCTCTGCATGACGCTGTATTCAGAGAAAAGGGTGACAGGCTAAAGAGGGGCAAATCATGGATGGGTCGGGCGGAAGATGTCGTCGGACAGGTCTGCAGTCTTACCAGTATCAACCCCGGCAAGGAATGGGTGCCGGTGCCTCCAGCTTTTAAGTGTACCTTCTCCTGCATTATCACACTCGACAGACGGTGCAGAGAGCAGAACCCTGCCGCTGTCAATGCAGAGGTTAACGCGCTCATCTATGATCACTCAGATAGCCCCGAAGTGCTCATCTATACAGATGGATCTGTTGTAAAGCAGCAGAGAAGTGCGTGGGCATTTACAGCCCGTTCAGCGGGCCGAACCGTTCAAGAATCCAGTGGTGCCCACTTTATGACCACGAGCAGCATGACGATGGAGGTGATGGCAGTTACACAGGCTTTCATATGGCTGGAATCACAGCATTATACCAACGTGTGTGTACTAAGTGATTCAATGAGCATGATTCAGAAGGTCGAAGCTGGATCTGTACGTAGACAGTGGACTGAGTCGCTGCGGAAGTCCGTTGTCCGCAAAGTCACCTTCATCTTCGTCCCGGGACATGCGGGAGTCGAGGGAAATGAACGAGCTGATTAATTGGCTGGCTCTGCACCCCCTGTAGATGGCCAGCCCATGGATCGTGCCGATGTTATTAACGCCCTTAAAGATATGGCGAGAACAGAGGATTTTGACGCCAGTGATTCCACATCGCTTTCCAGGATGAAAGACCTGGGAGTAAGAATCGGCACAGCCAGACGCGAGAGGTACATCGGGAAAACAAAGTGCCTCGTCAACCAACACAGAACTGGCACTATTAGCCACCGGACGCTGATGCATATGCTGGGGGGGGGGGGGAGGAGGAGGATCTGAGCACCTATGGACATGTCCGGAGTGCAACGAAGATACCCCAACTGATAACTAACTAACTAACTATCTTGCTTATGACCGAGACGTTTTCCGGAAGGTTGTTATGGGAGCGAGGTTTTGCAAAGGACACGCTACTGTATGAATGAATGAATGAATGAATGAATGCATGAATGAATGAATGAATGAATGAATGAATGAACTAAATTTTGCAGATCCACAAAAAGAAAAGCACACCTGTTAAGACGTGTTTAAGTGATATGTCAGCTCACCTGCAAGCAAAGGCACCATTGTTTAGCACCAGTAGTTTGTTGAACACTGCAATGGGCACCATCAAGGTAGCAGACGTCAGCCAGATGGCCAGGATCACTTTGTAGGAGTGGCGCAGTGTCTGCCACCTGCGGGACTTCAATGGCTGGCAGATGGCGTAGAACCTCTCAATGGAAATGGCCACCAACGTTGCACAACTGACTCCAACGGACACAGCTGAAATGGAGAACGGACACAGCTGAAATGGAGAACGGACACAACTGAAATGGAGAACGGACACAGCTGAATTGGAGAATTGAAACAGTCTTAGAAGGTAGAACCACAGTAAGTGCTGCCTTTAGGGACGAACGGGTAAATGACGGCCCGCGGGTCGTATAAGGGCCGCGATATCATTCGGTCTGGCCCTGCCAAGGCAACGGCAGGCGGAACGCGAAATTCAGTAAATCTTTATAATGAATCATCAATAAATCTACTAACAACATTATCAACACCAGCTAATATCGTACGCCTCATCAAAGAGAAGCAGTTCCAACCATCACATTAGGTGTGAGTTAATTAAATATTTGAACAAATGTAGCAGGTTCATGTTTGAGTTGATAATGTTGTATGGCTCATGAATGATGTTATAAATATCCAAATGGCCTTGACAAAATAAAATAATCCTCACACCTGCTTTAAGGCGCGAGGTGTTAACTAAGGCTTTATGTATTCAAGTGAATAAAGTATTGGGGAATGAACAGGCTGATAGGCTGGCAGGGAATGCACCTCTTGGTGGTAAATTACCTATGAACAAGGGGGAGGTGGTCGTCCGCCTGTGGGACCAGGTGGAGAAGGCGGGGGAACAGACTGAGAACTCATATGTGGAAAGGATGAGATTTTGGGGGATTAGCAGGGATTCTGGTAGAATCTCAAAAATGAGAGAGAAGACCAGGAGAACTTTCAATCAGATAGCGGTGAAAACGATTAGTAGTGTGACTCTTCGCTGGCTGTTTAACGAAGGGACGGAGCTCGTATGGGAATATCCTGAGAGATGTGATGTCAGTTCTTAGCCCATATCAACTCAACTCAACTCAGGTAAAGTATTTACAACTTAAAGGACACGTCTCTGTTGTTTCGAAGGTCTTCCTAATTTGTTCATGTACATTCCATGATTCACTGCCATACTGTCAATCATGTTCTATGCAGCATTCCAGAACTCTCTTAAACTCCACGATAGTGACTTATTATTTAAACAATGATTCTGAAACTGAAATATGTTGGCCATATTAAGCGTCGACTACATTGCACCGAGTTTTATCCCACATGGCTAGGTCTTTTCCCACAGGAGCGGCCTGAGGAAAGCGTCACACAAAACACGGACTCTTTAGCTCCAGCGGGAATCTCCGAGAAAACTGGACACGTTAACTGAACGACGAAGGACGGAATCGAACCCACAACCTTCGGAGCGTGAGGCAGACTGCGTAACCACTTCGCCATGGAGAATCCATTGAGATGTAGGTAGAAGAAATAAATCAACTAATCAGGTGCCGTCTCCACAATGAAGGTTGGCTGCAATGGATCTCCAACACTGTCTGTCCCTCACTCTGACTTACATTCTGTCAGACTGATGTTCTTCCAAGTGAAGGCTACTTTTGGGAGTTAACATGGCCGAATGGATACACGCTTTCACTCTTGAACTTCAGGTGTGTTGATGCCGAGGTAGGAACACGTATATTTAAAATACTGGAAAGAGACATAGCAACATAACAGTTATATCAAGGGACATTACTAATAGAAGCGTAAGTGTAATATGTGATTTAAATAATTTAGTATTTATCTAAATCGTTTATAAAATATTCATAGAAATTAGCGAAAATTATATGCAGCAAACCTATGGTATAATAATTTAAGTAATCTTCAAATTTTATGTAAAAATGATGGCTTTATTATACATGCTTGAGAATTTTATAACCCATTTTGCCATTTCTTCTCGATATTACATGAAATGTTTTATTCTTTTAATGACACAAGTATTGTCACCACAATAGTTTTATTTTTGTCCGGCCTTCTACAGGCCCACAATGTCACTAGAATCACAATCAGAAACGTAAATGTCCTGTTCATATGTGATATCATCATGGCGAAGGTACCGAAACAGCGCCGCACATTTTGCAAGGACAAAAAACGTGCAAAGAGTACAAAGTCACCCTGTACAAGCAGTGAAAGCTTCACTCTATGCACAGGGTAAAAGGTTTTACGACAGGAAACAAGAGTGGTCGGTCTAATCCAGAGGTTCCCAAACCACGGCCCGCGGGCCACTTGTGGCTCGCCAGCTGTAAGAAAGTGGCACGCGAGGCCTCGTTGTTTAATATAATATATTTTAATAATTTTTTAAACAAAATGCACTCGAAGCGCCCCGTCCGTATGCGATAATTTACTCTGCTCGTGGCTGTTATGCTTAGATATTATCGGATGCGCTTGTTCAGATCACAACGAAACGTTATGAAGTTCCCATATCCCAGCCTTGTCGACCAATCAGAGTGCGCAAGGCGCCATGTTGTCGTCTGTTACAACTGTTTAGCAGAGTCGGTAGTATTGTGTTGAAATTAGATTTTTTTCAAATACAAATTTGCCGTTAAAGCCTATAAACATGAGTGTGAAAATGTAAGATCAAACAGTGGTGAAAAGCGAAAACATGAAGATATTGCTTGTCGTGAATTCAATGAAGATTGGACGGAGAAATTTATGTATATGCCTAGTCGTAGTAAAACCAGTTTGCTTAATCTGCGGATTTTGTATTTCTGTTACAAAATAATTTAATCTGGAACGACACTTCACGACCACACATAAATGCTCAATACCCGATCAGTTCGGAGTTAAGAAATGATTTCATAGAGAAAGTTCTCTGACCAGGCAGCAGTCATTTTTCACCAAGGCTAACGAACAGAGCAAGAGTGCTGTTGTTGCGTCGTAAGAAGTAGCACTTGGCTCGCAAAAAGAAGCCGTTCACCAATGCAGAAAAAAAAATAATCAAGGCTTCCCTTAAAATTGCTTCTAAAATGCTTGGTGATAAAAGGTGTGAAACAAAATTTGATCAGATTCCTTTGTCTAATAATACTATGGCCAGGCGAGTCGAAGAATTAGCCAACGATGTTCATCGTCAAGTAACAGTATATATCAAAAATTGTAATTTTGTATTTAATTGGCAGGGGATTAATCCATTGACATTTCTGACACAGCCCAGGTCGCAGTTTTTGTTCGAGCAATAAATGAGAAATTTGAAGTCATTGAAGAACTTCTAGGACTTGAATCAATGCATGCAGCTACCTAGGGACTGATATGTTTTAAACTCTGAAGTTGTGTGCAGATATAAACAACGTAGAATTGACCAAATTGGACATTGTATGTCTAGCATTATTGGAATAGTTTCTTGGCAGCATTATATTAAAATATAATTGTATCATTCACCAAGAAGCTCTGTGTGGAAAGACTTTAAATCTAAAACGTGCCATGTATGTTGTTCTGAGATGTGTGAACAAAATTCGAAGTAAGGCGCTGACCAGGCGTTAGTTCAGATAGTTTCTATCAGATCTGAGCAAGGAATACGGTGAGTTCCTGTTACACTGTGATGTCAGATGGCTATCCAAAGGTAAAGTTAGGTCACGTTTCCGGGCACTGAAAAATAGTGTCTGTCTGTTTCGGTCTGGGGAAAAAAAATGCATTGCCTACGGAACGGGAATGTCTGCTGAACGATGATTGGCTTAATTAATGACCTGGCATTTTTGGTGGCCTTCACGTGTCACTTAAACTATTTAAATGCGAGGATCCAGGGAAAAAGAACTATTTACAAATTTGTGCGATGAAATTTCGTAATTTAAAATTAGACTACAACTGTTTATCGGACGGCTGTCTCAGGGGACTTTAGGGGTGTTTCCGACTTGTGGTGGAAAAGAAATGAGACTTGTTATAGTGCAAAGTAAAAGTTGAAAGTCTTCTGGATATCTTTCAGTCGAGACTTCAAGAGTTCACAATAGAGGAGGATAATTTCGCCCTCTTCATAAATCCGTTCGTATTTCCTGATGCCAAGCTCTGCAAATTACAGCAAACCTCTCATTACGAAGTAATTGGTTTGAAATGCAATTCTACACTTAGATGTACATTCCTGGAGCTGCCTGCTTCACCTTCGGCTGATCAACTGATTTCATTCTGGCGACTATTGCCTGTCGAACAATTTGAACACTTGCGTTCATTCGCCCAGAGATACATTTGTCGTTTTGGTTCGACTTACAGATGCGAGCAGTCATTTTCTTCAATGACCGTTATAAAAAACAAGCATCGTTCCAGACTCACCGACAGTATTCTAGCTGCGCTTATGACTTTGGGCACGACAGATTTGTGCCCAGACATTGATAAACTGGCATCTGAACTTAAGTAACTGGTTATGAATAACAGTTGCGATTGTAAATGAATTACATTAATAGCGATTTTCGAAACTGGTTAAAAATCTATTGTTAAATGAAATTTTGATTGTAAACCAAAAAATGACCGCATTGTAGTGCTGACACTGACTGCCTTTAAAATTTTAGAATTTTGTTGACCAAAGTTAAGAAAGGTAAGAATGATATTGCACGACTTTTATAATTTTATAACTTTGTGGCCCGCTTAACTACCGAAAATAGTACATGTGGCCCTCCACTTGAAAAGCTTGGGAACCACTGGTCTAATCAATCAATCAGGTGCCGTCTCCACAATGAAGGTAGGCTGCAATGGATCTTCAACACTGCCTGTCTCTCGCCCCGACTATACATTTTGTCAGGCTGATGTTCGTCGATGGCTTGATGTTATCTTCCCACTTGTATCGTTGTCTTCCTTTTTCTCCATTGCTCTCAACCTTGCCCTACAGCTTGGTTTTTATAAGTGTGTTATGTCTTTTAATCTTCTACTTCTTCTTCAGCGATCCGAGCCATTGAGGTTCTTTGCTGCATAAGGGAAGCAAAGAATAGCAACACTGTAGCCTACCATGCATGTCGTAAGAGGCGACTAAGGAGGCTTGATGGTTCCGTCGCCCTGCTACTGAGTGAGTGCGTGGCGCGACACTGTGAGCTGTGAGTTTCGAGTAAAATGCTTTTGAATCTGCCCGAGGTATTTTGGAAAGTGACTGCAGGTTCGGAGCGATGACAAGTGGCTATGTCCCAGAGTTGACCGGTTTTTACCTTATGCAGAAATGCGTGGCTGCTGGGCTTCTGGTTGACTGCCACTGCCATAGGCGATGAACTGTATTTTCGTGGACTGTGTGGATGAACATCTAGGAAACATCCAGATAGGAAAATGACTGCCGATTCCATCAGAGATGAATTGGGTGTTTCGTGGGGGACTGGTGTGTTGACATTCTGGCGGCGGCATTATGCACAATGTATCTGTGCGGGCTGTTGTTTGTCGAGACTCCTGTCTTTTCCACTTTTCACATTGGGCGGTGGGGAGCATTTTGTGTGATATTCACTGGCACAGGAACGGAGCATAATGGGGACGACCCGTTGCTGTGAAGTTGGAACTGCGACTAACTAACTAACTAACTAGCTGCAGATACAATCCGTCTCCATTCGTCTCTCTGGTTGACTTTCTCTTGCCAGTCGTTGGTTCCAAGTGCTTGTAGGTCTGTATATATATATTATCTCTCCACCGTCTTCTTGGTCTACCTCGGGGTCTACGGTCATTTATTTCCTGAATGTAAGCGAGTTTTGTTTCCCTATTATCTTCGATTATTTCTATATGCCTCGCCATTGTAGTCTATTAGCCTTCGTGATACCAGTGTCTTTTAATGTGGCTGAAATATTACACTTGTCTCTTTTTGATTTCTTTTATCAACTCTCTTTTCATTCCTAGTTTTTCTAGAACCTCTGTATTTGATTGATTTTGTTACCAAGAAATAGGACACATTCTTCTGTATATCCACATCTCCGGGGCTTCTATGCGACTTTCTAGTTGCTTGTTCAATGTCCAGGCTTCCGAGCCATATAGTAGCGTTGAATATATGTAGCATTTGAAATGCTCATTTTTAATGCGTTGTTAATCTCTCTAGATGTTAATACTGATTTGTGGTGCTGCTGAAAGCATTTTTAGCCATTCCTGTTCTCTTTTTGATTTCTATTTCACTTCTGCCAGCATCAGTTATTACATGTCCAAGATAAGAGAAACTTGTGTAAACTTCTAATATCTCCCAGTTTATTGTGATGTTCATTGATGAACTTTCATTTTCACTGCTAATTATCATAGTTTTTTTTTAAATGTTAATACCTAAGCCACATTCTGCATTGTGCCTGTTTACTTGTTCCACTAGGTCTTGTAACTCGTGCTCACTTTCTGCTAGTAACACAGTATCGTCAGCATATCTAAGACTGTTTATGATTGATGCTTCCATTGATGTTAAGTCCAGGCATTTCAACTTGTTTAAAATTATTTCTGTGTATAGGTTGATGAAGCTTGGGGACAACACACATCCCTGCCGTACTCCTCTTTTTATCTCTATATTTCCGAAACTAATTGACGCCATTTGTTCCACGTATTAGTTACTAATAGGTCTGATGTCCTTTCCGTCTACTCCTATATGTTGAAGGCATTTAATATGTTTGTATTGTACTCTATCAAAAGCTTTCTTAGTCTATAAAACAAAACATACACATTTTTCTGAACTTCTGTGTATTTTTCAATTAACATCCTTTTAAGATATGGACACGAGAAAAGGGACGTTCAACATATGAGAATGTGACGCTAAACACAAACGATTCTCGTTTTTCATTCTTTCTCCTTATTTCTCTCTGCTTGATTAATTAATGCATAGAGATTAACCTTACTGCTTTGCTAGTTCATGTGTGCTGTTAATTATTAATTAGTCCCTCATGCGGCTATAATTTTCCCTCTCTAATTATTCCCTGTTTTCCGTTGCGGGGTTTTATTTGGTTCCATCTTTCTCTATTGTTATCTTTATTAATTGTTTTTAAACAGTTCATTAGTTCATTTCTTCTGTTAATGTGTAATCAGTTATGGGTTATCGGTCTCATATGCTTCATTACTTTTTATCTCTCGACCTCTTTCAATCTTGTTCTTTCTTTCTCGCTATTTGCTTTACTATATCTATTTCTCGCATTATCTCTCTCACACGCTCTGACGCTCACTCACCCTCTCTCTCACACTCTCTTTCACTCTCTCGCTCTCTCATATTCTCACT
>OY992879.1:150032180-150327899 GCA_963921405.1 Cepaea hortensis
ATGCATCTTTCCCACCCCCAGATGCGTCTGGCTGTCAACACAGTTCCGACGCTCCAGAAATATTTAATTCTTTTTGCCTGTCATCCATTTTATAGATATGTAACGAAGCTTTCTTTCTTTGAGAGTGATAGGTTAGTGAACTACAAGTGTGAATAGAGGCAATAAAGTAGCAAACATAGCATACAAATGCCATAGACGCCTCGTGTTATTATGAAAATAGTATCCCCAGCTCAGAAACATTCCCTTGTCAAGGTATTAATGGAGCTGGTCTCTAGGCCAGTGTTTTTCAAACTTTCTGCTGGAGCAGATCCTAACGCAAATGTTTACATTGCTCAAAGACCTCTGTGCGATGATCCAAGTGTCTGTCTAACTTTATGCTTAAACCAGATGGGCAGAAATGTTGCATTAAGCGATTTCGGTCTGATTCGGCGGAACCCATTGCTGCCATCACGGAACCCCAGTTGAAAAACACTGCTATAGGCTGCTTATTTAAGTCAGCCCTATTTATATATTTTACAAACCTTATTATTTAAAATATTCTATTACTATAGGTACCTATGAACTTTATATGTTCTTTTGGTGAACCGTAGCTTTACCAGTGACCCCTAGTCCTATGCTTTTCTTGTGTTTCAATAGGATTTTGTTTATGTTTCTAAATTAATGTCTTTTTTTTTTCATTTTCAGATTCCGTTTACTTCATCCTTCGTTAAGGCTACTAAGAAAAGAAAAGTGGACGCCGAGTGTCGCATTTTCAATTAAGAATGGGGAGTAAAGTACATCTTTAGGGAAACAAAGGACCAGAAAACCAATTGCTTAATATGTAGCGAAAGTGTTACCGATTTGAAAGAGTACAAACTTCGGCGTTACAATGAAACAAAACATATATCAACATATTCAACGTTTTCTGGAAAGTTACGCTCTGAGAAATATGAGTCCATGAAATGTGGTTTAGAAACACAAAGATGGGTTTCGGTTAGGGTTAGGGTTAGGGTTAGTTCTGTTGACGAGCTCCACATTAATGACTCTGTCATAATCATGGCTACCATCTCTGAATGCAGTCCTCTACCATGCCGTAACTACAGAAGCGATAATAAATGACACCAGAAGAGAAATGCTGAAAATAACACTTAATAATCTACGGTCAATGGCTGTAAAGATTACAGCAGAAGATTTTACTTTGTGTGGTGCCGGTAGACAAATGGTAGTGGAGATTGTTGTCTGAGATTATGATGCCTGTTGTGCTAGCAAAACAACACGGGGCACATGTTTAACCACGGGTTTGTCTGTCTGTCTGTCTGTCTGTCTGTCTGTCTGTCTGTCTGTCTGTCTGTCTGTCTGTCTGTCTGTCTGTCTGTCTGTCTGTCTGTCTGTCTGTCTGTCTGTCTGTCTGTCTGTCTGTCTGTCTGTCTTTCTTTCTTTCTTTCTGTCTGTCTGTCAGTCCATCCATTAGTCCGTGTTTGTGTGTGTCTGACTGCCATCTTACGTATCTGTATGTCTGTCTATATAACATGTAGATAGTTAGCTAATTAGATAGTTAGCTACTTATTAGAGAGTTAGCTAGTTAGTTTGACAGAGATGTGGTTCATGAAACAAATCTAGCAAATACCTTGAACCGCCAGAGTAACTACCAATGATTTCCTGGAAGAGGATTATGAAACTAGAACACTATATATAGCTATAAGAAAGAGGCAAACGGTATTATTGGGTCATGCAATGAGAGGAGAGGCATTGGAGAACATGGCGACTATTACAACTTCCTCCGTGCCCTCTTCATATTGTCTATATCTGTCTCCAGTTCTCCTTTCTATGTGTCTGTAGCCGTCTCCCCCTTTCTCTCTCTCTCTCTCCCTCCCTCCCTCTCTCCCTCCCTCTCTCTCCCTCCCTCTCTCTCTCCCTCCATCTCTCTCCCTCCCTCTCTCTCCCTCTCCCTCCCTCTCTCCATCCCTCCCTCTCCCTCCCCCTCTCCCTCCACCCCTCTCCCTCCCCTCTCCCTCCCTCTCTCTCCCTTCTTCTCTCTCCCTCCCTCCCTCCCCCTCTCCCTCCCCCTCTCCCTCCCCCTCTCATTCTATCTCCCTCCACCCCTCTCCCTCCCTCTCTCTCCCTCCCTCTCTCCCTCCCTCTCTCTCCCTCTCCCTCCCTCTCGCTCCCCCTCTCCCTCCACCCCTCCCCCTCCCTCACTCTCCCTCCCTCTCTCCCTCTCTCTCTCCCTCTTTCTCCATCCCTCGCTCCCTCTCTCCCTATCTCCATCCCTCTCTCAATCCCTCTCTCCCTTTTTTTTGCATCCCTCTCTACCTATACCTCTCTTCCTCTCTCTCCATCCCTCTTTCCCCACCCCTCTCTCTCTCCCTATCTCCCTTTTTCTTTATCCATGTCTCTTTCCATCCCTCTATCTCCATCCCTCTCTCTCCATCCCTCACTGTCCCTCTCTCCCTCTCTCTCTCCCTCTCTCTATCCCACTCCCCTCTCTTTCCTCTACCTCCCTCCTCATATCTCTATCATTCTTTCTCCATCTCTCTCACCATCCCCCTCTCTCTATCCCTCTCTCTATCCCTCTTTCTTCATCTCTTTCCATCCCCCTCTCTCTATCCCTCTCTCTATAATTGTTTCTACATCTCTCTCACCATCCACCTCTCTCTATCATTCTTTCTCCATCTCTCTTTCCATCCCCCTCTCTCTCTATCCTTCTCTCTATCCCTCTTTCTCCATCTCTCTCCATTCCCCTCTCTCTCTATCCCTCGTTCTCCATCACCCTCTCTCTATCCCTCTCTCTATCCCTCTCTCCATCACCCTCTCTCCATCACCCTCTCTCCATCACCCTCTCTCTATCCCTCTCTCCATCACCCTCTCTCTATCTCTCTCTATCCCTCTTTCTCCATCTCTCTCACCATCCCCCTCTCTCTATCCCTCTCTCTACCCCTCTTTCCCAATCTATCTCCATCCCCCTCTCGCTATCCCTCTCTCTATCCCTCTCTCTACATCTCTCTCACCATCCCCCTCTCTCTATCCCTCTCTATCCCTCTTTGTCCATCTATCTCCACCCCCTCTCTCTATCTCTCTCTCTCTATCCCTCTTTCTCCATCTCTCTCACCATCCCCCTCTCTCTATCCCTCTCTCTACCCCTATTTCCCAATCTCTCTCCATCCTCCTCTCGCTATCCCTCTCTCTATCCCTCTCTCTCCATCTCTCTCACCATCCCCCTCTCTCTATCCCTCTCTATCCCTCTTTGTCCATCTCTCTCCACCCCCTCTCTCTATCCCTCTCTCTATCCCTCTCTATCCCTCTTTGTCCATCTCTCTCCACCCCCTCTCTCTATCCCTCTCTCTATCCCTCTTTCTCCATCTCTCTCTCCACCCCCCTCTCTCTATCCCTCAATAATTCCTATCTCTCCCCCCTCCTTCCCTCCCTGCCTCCCCTCTGTCTTCATCCGTCTCTCTCTATCCCTCTCTCTATCCCTCTCTCTATCCCTCTCTCTATCCCTCTTTCTCCATCTCTCTCTCCACCCCCCTCTTTCTATCCCTCCCTATTCCTATCCCTCCCCCTCCTTCCCTCCCTGCCTCCCCCTCTATCTTCATCCGTCTCTCTCTATCCCTCTCTCTATCCCTCTCTCTATCCCTCTCTCTATCCCTCTCTCTATCCCTCTTTCTCCATCTCTCTCTCTCCACCCCCCTCTTTCTATCCCCCCCTATTCCTATCCCTCCCCCTCCTTCCCTCCCTGCCTCCCCCTCTATCTTCATCCCTCTCTCTATCCCTCCATTTTTTAATGTTTCAGCTTCTTGAACTAAACGTAAGTCCATTCCTCCTTAGTTGGATCGCTGCAGCTCTCTTCCAACGGAAAGTAGTTTTTAGATGTGGCAGTTGGACTTCGGAACCAACAACAATATATCCTGGCCTACCACAGGGATCACCATTATCTCCGGTACTGTTCAACGCCTACACAGTGAGAATCACCAGTGAGCAGATCACTGGACCTGGCAGGACATTGTCATATGCCGATGATGTTTTAGTGTATCGTCAGGGTAAGGATAGAGAGGAGGTTGCTGTGGAGCTACAAACCGAACTCAATCGCATAAGTACTTGGTGTGATGAAGCTGGGGCAATGGTCAACCCAACAAAGGCAACAGTGACTTGGTTCTCGTTGAATAATCATATTGTCAACAATCCAACACCAACTGTAATGCTGTGTTCAGAGACGGTGGAAAGAACGCAGGCAATGAATTACCTGGGGATACGGTTTGATCGAAGCCTTGCTTATAATGTGCACATAGACCAGGTGATAACAAAGGCCAAGCGGGGTTTGGCAGCGATGCGGGTGATGGCGGCAGCAAACTGTGAGCAGCGCCATCTATGTCTTCTGTACGAGGGGCTGGTCATGTCTGTTTTGGAGTATGCAATGGCAATCCTGACTGTCAGCCATAAGCAGATAGAAAGGATGGAAAGGATACAGAATGAAGCTATGCGCATTATTCTTGGATGTACAAGAGATACAGCATGCAGGGCGATGCGCTACCTTCTTGATTTTCCAACCATTGAAGAGAGAATGCAAGTTTGCAGGGCACGCGCCTACCTCAGAATTAACGCAAACACACAGCATCCACTGCATAGTGAAATTAGGAAGGTGAAGGGCAGCAGGTTAAAAAGAGGACGGTCGTGGATGGGTCAAGCCGAGGACATTCTTCAACAGGTGTGTTCACTTGAGGACTTAGAACCTGGCGAGGAGTGGGTGCAAGTGCCAACAGACTTCTGCACATCCTTTTCAGTTTGCATCCAACTAGATAGAAAATGCAGACAAGAAAATCCGGCTGCTGTTGAGGCTGAAGTACAAGCGTTGATTTTCGAGAATTCGCTAGACAGTGACGCGGTCATCTACACAGATGGGTCGGTCATCCGACATGTGAGAAGCTCATGGGCCTTTACAGCTCGGGCCGGAGGGAGAATTGTGAAGGAGGACTCTGGTGCTTTCACTGAAACCACAAGTAGCCTGACCATGGAAGTCATGGCAGTAAGTAAAGCAATAACATGGCTCGAGACACAGACATTCACTAGGGCTTGTTTCCTTAGCGACTCAATGAACATGATCAAGAGGATAGAGGAGGGGTCGATCCGAAGAGAATGGTTGCTGCCTCTGAAGCGGTCTCGGCTGGCAAAGATTAGTTTCATCTTCGTGCCAGGGCATGCGGGAGTACAAGGAAATGAGCGGGCTGACAAGCTCGCAGGTGAAGCTACTGTTGAGGGCGGACGCGCCATGGACCAGGCTGACATTCTGAATGCTCTACGAGAAGTGAGACTTTTGCAAGAACCAAGTGATGACTGTGAATCTACAACAATGGCCAGACTGCGAGAGTAGCAAATTAAAAGAGGGGTGGCCAAACAAGAACACTACGCAGGAAGCCAAAGAAGATTGATAAACCAACACAGAACTGGCGTCGTTAGCCGCTACACGCTGCGGGATTTGCTGAGGAGGGGATCCGAGCACTTATGGACTGAATGGTCCGATGTGCAACGAGGATGATCTGTCGACTAACTAACTAACTATCTTCATCCGTCTCTCTCTATCCCTCTATTTCTGTCGCTATGTGTATTCCAAAGGAAGGACTTTCTAGTTACACTAGTCACAGATTTTCTCTACCAGTCTCCGTGATGAAGTTGTTACACTAGTCACATATTTTCTCCGTCAGTCTCCGTGGCCAAGTTGTTACACTAGTCACAGATTTTCTCTACCAGTCTCCGTGATGAAGTTGTTACACTAGTCACAGATTTTCTCTACCAGTCTCCGTGATGAAGTTGTTACACTAGTCACAGATTTTCTCTACCAGTCTCCGTGATGAAGTTGTTACACTAGTCACAGATTTTCTCTACTAGTCTCCGTGGTGATGTTGTTACACTAGTCACAGATTTTCTCTACCAGTCTCCGTGGCGAAGTTGTTACACTAGTCACAGATTTTCTCTACCAGTCTCTGTGATGAAGTTGTTACACTAGTCACAGATTTTCTCTACCAGTCTCCGTGGTGATGTTGTTACACTAGTCACAGATTTTCTCTACCAGTCTCCGTGGCAAAGTTGTTACACTAGTCACAGATTTCCTCTACCAGTCTCCGTGGCGACGTTGTTACACTAGTCACAGATTTTCTCTACCAGTCTCCGTGGTGAAGTTGTTACACTAGTCACAGATTTTCTCTACCAGTCTCCGTGGCGAAGTTGTTACACTAGTCATAGATTTTCTCTACCAGTCTCCGTGGTGAAGTTGTTACACTAGTCACAGATTTTCTCTACCAGTCTCCGTGGCCAAGTAGTTACACTAGTCACAGATTTTCTCTACCAGTCTCCGTGGCCATGTTGTTACACTAGTCACAGATTTTCACTACCAGTCTCCGTGGCCAAGTTGTAACACTAGTCACAGATTTTCTCTACCAGTCTCCGTGGAGAAGTTGTTACACTAGTCACAGATTTTCTCTACCAGTCTCCGTGGAGAAGTTGTTACACTAGTCACAGATTTTCTCGACGAGTCTCCGTGATGAAGTTGTTACACTAGTCACAGATTTTCTCCGTCAGTCTCCGTGGAGAAGTTGTTACACTAGTCACAGATTTTCTCTACCAGTCTCCGTGGCCAAGTTGTTACACTAGTCACAGATTTTCTCGGCGAGTCTCCGTGATGAAGTTGTTACACTAGTCACAGATTTTCTCCGTCAGTCTCCGTGGAGAAGTTGTTATACTAGTCACAGATTTTCTCTACCAGTCTCCGTGGCCAAGTTGTTACACTAGTCACAGATTTTCTCTACCAGTCTCTGTGATGAAGTTGTTACACTAGTCACAGATTTTCTCTACCAGTCTCCGTGGTGATGTTGTTACACTAGTCACAGATTTTCTCTACCAGTCTCCGTGGTGAAGTTGTTACACTAGTCACAGATTTCCTCTACCAGTCTCCGTGGAGAAGTTGTTACACTAGTCACAGATTTTCTCTACCAGTCTCCATGCTGAAGTTGTTACACTAGTCACAGATTTTCTCTACCAGTCTCCGTGTTGAAGTTGTTACACTAGTCACAGATTTTCTCTACCAGTCTCCGTGTTGATGTTGTTACACTAGTCACAGATTTTCTCTACCAGTCTCCGTGGCCATGTTGTTACACAAGTCACAGATTTTCTCTACCAGTCTCCGTGTTGAAGTTGTTACACTAGACACAGATTTTCTCTACCAGTCTCCGTGGTGATGTTGTTACACTAGTCACAGATTTTCTCTACCAGTCTCCATGGTGAAGTTGTTACACTAGTCACAGATTTTCTCTACCAGTCTCCGTGGCCAAGTTGTTACGCCGCCTGCCTCGATCTCCGAAAATTGTGCATTCGATTACGGCCCACGTCGTCGGGTTCACGAGTCATCGGAGACTCCTAAGAGTCGTAGCCGGAGCTACGGAGTTCGTGCTTTGCGAGACGCTTTCTGTAGGCCGCCCTGGAGAAAGAGACCAAGCTGTATGGGATAAAACTCGGTGCAATAAAATCTCCCTTTTGTCTTTTAAACCCTGTTGATAACACGCTTCCTCAGTGTGCGTCCTGTCTATCACCAGCCTCTTGTCCTCACCCCTTGATTCACTGGCGTGTATTAGTTCTCATGACGACCTCCACATTGCTGACTCTCATAATCATCGCTACCATTTCTGAATGCAGTCCTATGCTATTCCGTAACTACAGAAGCGATGATCAGTCACGCCAGAAAAGCAATGCTCAAAATAACACTTAATAGACGACGGCCAATGGTAGTAAAGATTACAGCAGAAGATCTGGCGGTTTGTCGTGCCTGTAGACCAATGGCAGTAAAGATTACAGCAAACGATCTGGCGGTTATGACGTGCCTGTAGACCAATGGCAGTAAAGATTACAGCAGAAGATCCGACATGGTGTCGTGCCGGTAGACCAATGGCAGCAAAGATTACAGCAGAAGATCTGGCGTTTAAGCCGTGCCTGTAGACCAATGGCAGCAAAGATTACAGAAGAAGATCTGGCGGTTATGTCGTGCCTGTAGACCAATGGCAGTAAGTATTTCAGCAGAAGATCTGGCGGTTTGTCGTGCCGGTAGACCAACGGTAGTGGAGATTGTTGTCTGAGATTATGATGCCTGTTGTGCTAGCAAAACAACACGGGACAAATGTTTAACAACGGGTTTGTCTGTCTGTCTGTTTATCTGTCTATCTGTATATCCATTAGTCCATTTGTCTGTCTGTACATCCATTAGTCCGTGTTTGTGTCTGTCTGTCTGCCTTCTTACATATATGTCTGTCTGTTTATATAACATGTATATGTCTATGTAATGTATGTCTGCCCTATTTCTTTCCGAACTGCCTGTGTGTGTCTTCTTTTCTATCTGTCTGTGTATCTTTTTACCTCTCGTGTTCATGTCGCCCCAATATCCCTGTTTCTGTGATTACCTTCTGTTACTATGTTACATCTTCCCATTAACTGCTGACATCCCCGAAACCATCATCCGTAATCTTCTCTCCCCATCTACCTGGCTCAATCCACTACTTGCCTTCGTAAGTTCACGCTTACAGCTCCCACTTCTGCCTTTTACTCCAGCGACAAATTGTCTGGATTGTCAGCCATTAAAACCAAAAACTTCCGTTTGTTAGCGTGCAGTAAATTTCCGGCACGTGCAGACAGCGTAGATACCGCCATTAATGGTTATGCTGCAGACAGATGTCTTCTTTCCTCTTAGAACTGTGCCATCTCTCGTGTGTTTTATGAAGCATGTTTTGTTGTTGTTGTTGTTGCTTACGGAAAATCTAATAAATAGTTAGCTATCTAGAGAGTTAGTCAGATAGTTATTTAATTCATTAGTTAGTTGGATAGACAGAAAGACAGACAGACGTGGTATTCTTGTCCTCCCTCCTAGATCTGTGCCGTCTTCACGTGTTTTCTAAATATATATTTGTTTCTTACGAATTTGGACATCTCCAATGAAGTGTGTATGATTTTGTATGCTTCTGTGCTGAATACTGCACTGTTGGTCTAGGTTTACGAGCGAGGGCATGAACGTAACTTTTTTTTTTTTGCTTGCAATTGATTTTGCTAAAACTTTGTAGTCTGTGTTTAATTATGAGATGGATCTACAGTTTTGCAGCTGTGCTTTGTCCGTGTTGTCTTTAGGTATGAATATTATGCAGGCTTGTTATTCCCATGGGAATCCCATGGAGAGGTCCCATGGGATGGGATGGGACAGGTATAAATTACCATGGGATGGGATGGGATAGAAAAACATATCCCTAGGATAATCCCAGGCTTGGCCATGGGAATGTTATTCCCATGGGAATCATATGGGAAAGGTCCCAAGGGATGGGATGGGACAGGCATAAATTACCATGGGATGGGATGAGATGAGACTGAAAAATATATCCCATGGATAAGCCTGGTGTCTCCGTGGCCAAGAGGTCAAGCCGTTTGACTTGGGCTCTGAAGGTTGTAGGTTCGATTCCTGGCCGCGTCCTTCGGTTCACGAGTTAAATTATTCGGAGACACCTGTGTTTCGTCGCTAGAGCTTCGGAGTTCGTGCTTGGTGCGACGCTTTCCGCGCTGCGGAAAGAGACTGAGCCATATGGGGTAAAACCCGGTGCAATGAAGTCGACCCTGTTGACTTTTAAGCGACTTTTTTAGCCTGGTGTTATATATGACATGTTGTAAGTATTTGGGAGTCATTGTTTGTGAAAAGCTTCTTGGTAGACGTTTAAAAGGAAATTGCCAAGGAAAGGAACGATGTGATGGTAGAATTCTACAGTGAGTCCGTCTGGTCCTGGTGTTTTACCTTTGATTGAGTACATGTGTTATGTCTGCTAATGTAAACTCTGTTTCTAGTATGTCTTTATCTGTGTCAGACAGTTTCTTTGTGTATTGTAAGAACCTATTTTGTGTTTGTGTGTTGGTTGGTTCTGTTGTATATAGGTCAGTGTAGTGTTGTTGGAACGTCTCTAGTATATGTGTTGCCTCTGTTTGTGTGTTACCTTGCATGTCAATTATTGCTCCTATTTGTCTGTTCCGTTTATGTTTTGCTCTATTTTCAGGTGTTGTTTACTGGAAGTTTCTTGTGATATGTTAGTGAGTTTAGTTCTTATGAGTGCACCACAGAAAGTGTGTTGCTGGTGTTGTTCTAACTGTGATTCTAGTGAAATATTTGGCCTTTCATTTTTTTTTTTCTAAACGTTTATTTCATACAAAGCAATTTATATTTACAAGGTGTAATGTTTGTTTCTTTTGTTTGTGTATATTTCAGAGCGATGCCGTTTGTTAGTATTAGGTGTCACATGTGTGAATAAAACAAATACATACACATGTATTTGAGATAATATGACATTTATGGCATAGTGCATGTAAAAAAATGTTTGTTTTTTTTTAAATAAGGGCTAGCGATCCATCCACCTCCCCCCCCCCCCGGGGCCGGTCTCCCTGGCCTAGGAGTTCAACGTCTTTCTCCGTAATTCCGCTTTCTCTCGTGAGTAATGTGACGTGCGCGAAAATCGGTAGCGGTTCTCTCCGCGTCGGTAACTTACGGAGTATGTAAGAAAGCCGCTCAGAAAGCAATGGCAAACTACTGAGCGTAATCTTGCCAAGTAATCAACAATCACTTGAAATATGCTGATATTGACAGCGATGTCCTGTAAAGGATATGCGAACAAAAAAAAAAAAACGCGGTTCCCCTAGAGGATAGAGCGACACTCTGAGGCCCCCGCGTCGCCCTGTTTTTATTGTGGACCCATTAGTCCCACTATGAGCCTTTGCCCACAGTGGTCCAAGGAGGCCCACATCTACTGTGAGGAGTTGCGAAGTTTGATTGATCATCTGAGCCCCTGGCCAGACCAAGTGCTGTGTTTTTTTTGTTTTTTTTTGCCTTTCAGAGGCCTGACAAAAATTTTATGGTAAAACTAATTGACAAACTTCACTAGGTATTATTCAGACGGATAAAAACTATTATTCTAATATCGTGGAGAAATGGCATAAAATTTTATAAATTTATCACGCTCAATACATGAAGCCATCAATTTACATAAATTTTGAAGATTACTTAAAATTAGTACCCCGTCCTTTATGCCGCGCTCAATTGCCGTTAATTTCTAAGAAAATGTTTAAAAAGATTTAGATGAATACTACAATTATTTAAATAACATAATACATGTATGCCTCCGTTAGTAATGTCCCTTGATATAACTGTTACGTCGTTATGTCACTGTACACTATTGTAAATACATGTGTTCGTTCCTACATCGGAATCAACACCCCGGAAGTTTAAAAGAGTAAAAGCTTTAATTCATTCAGCCATGCTGACCTCCAAAAGTAGCTTTCACTTGGTAGACGTTTATAAGGAAGCCACCGAGGATAGGACAGAAGTGATGGTAGAGTTCTACAGTGAGTCCGTCTAGTCCTGCTTATTTGTCTTGGGATTCTATCATTATGTACCTCATACATTTCTACTAAACGCCGTGTTAATCAGTTTTACTTTATATTTTGTTATCTCATATTCGATTATACCATTATCTATAGCCCGTTCAACCACAGAAGACAAGTTATGCCAGGATTCATCCCTGGCTCAGATTAATAATCCTGTGACCGAGTGACCACAAATCATTCATCATATCATTGGCACCTTGCTGTCTTGACAGACGATAGTTTGTGCTTTAAAAAGGCATAATAACATTTACCTATGGCGGTAGCGAATGTGACTGATAAGGCCAATTTGCGCTGTAAATGTCAGTTCACAGTGGGTGCATGTGAACACGTGGTCATTTCCACCATCATGCACCATCGTACGTCTCACACGCTCAGTGTGTGACTTAACTGCAATAATTTTCTCCTTTGTCTTTATTCCATTTCTGATGTTTGCCCTCCATGCAACACGTTCAGCGGCGACTTGCTCCCAATGTGCATTATCAATGCCTGTATCAATCATGTCCCGCTTACACACATCTTTGTATCGTAGTAGAGGCCGACCCTGAGATCTCCTACCCATCTGTAATTCACCAAAATAAATGTCCTTTGGTATTCTACCATCATCCATCCTCCTAAGATGTCCTATCCATCTAAGTCTACGAAGACTGAGCATGGAATAAACTGTCACACAACCTGATCTTTCCAATACTTCAGTATTTGTGATTGCGTCTTGCCACTTAATACCAAGAAATCTTCGCAGACACTGCATATGAAAGCTGTTTAAATGTTTCTCTTGGTGTGAGTAAGTTGTCCAGGTTTCACTGCCATAAAGAATAGTACTAAGGACACAGGCTTGATAAACAAGGACTTTTGTTTTTGCAGTAAGCTTCCTGTTCTCCCGGACTCTTTTTCTTAACCTGTTCATTGTTGTTGCTGCCTTACCAATCCGGATGTTGATTTCCTGATCTAGGGATAATTTGCTATTTACCACTGATCCTAGATATGTAAAATGGTCTACCATCTCTAGTTTGGCGACGTCAATAAAGATTGATGGTACCCCATGTGCACCTTGTGACATAATCTGTGTCTTCTTTTTGCTAATTGTTAAACCAAATTCAGAACAAGCATTGGAGAATGCAGATAGTAGACATTGCAATTCTTCCTCAGAGTGGGTCGTAACTGCAGCATCATCTGCAAAAAGCAACTCTCTGATCAGTACCCTCCTAATTTTGGTCTTGGCCTTCAATCTCTGAGCATTGTAGAGGCCGGCATCTGAGCGTGAGTGAATGTATATACCATCATCCTGATCACGAAAGGCATATTTTAGTAGAAGTGAAAAGTATATTCCAAAGAGGATGGGAGCTAGTACACAACCTTGCTTAACTCCACTCTTGATTTTTAATTCTTCAGAAGTTGCACCATCTAACTTGATTATACCCTTCGTGCCTGTGTGGAACGATTCCACAATGGACAGAAGAGTTGGTGGGCAGCCAATCTTCTTTAGTGCCTTGAACAGACCCTCACGACTGACCTAATCAAATGCCTTTGTGAGGTCGAAGAAGGCTATAAACAGTGGTTGATTCTGTTCACAGCATTTTTCTTGCATTTGTCGCAATGAGAATATCATATCAATGGTAGACGGTTTCTGTCGAAAGCCACATTGTGATTCGGGGTAGACTTGATCTCCTAGTACTTGAAGTCTGCGCAGAACAATTCTGGCAAATACTTTTCCAACAATACACAGAAGTGAGATACCCCTATAGTTGTTGTAGTCGCTCCGATCGCCCTTGTTCTTGTACAGTGTTATGATGCTTGAATCTTTGAAATCCTGTGGGACTTGTCCTTCTCGCCAGCATAGCTCTATTAGCTGGTGGATCTGTAGAGTGAGTGTGTCTTGCCCACTCCTGATAACCTCTATTGGAATCCCATCCTTACCTGGAGCCTTGCGAAATGCAAGTTCATTTATAGCACACTTAACTTCTGTTATGGTGGGAAGTGTGTCCAGGTGGTAAAGAGTTGGTAGAGCCTCTATGGCGTTGAGGGCATCATCCGCTAGTTTGGTCTCACTTGAGTAAATCTCCAAATAGTGCTCTACCCATCTGTCCATCTGCTGTTTCTTATCAGTGATGATTGATTGATTGATTGATTTAGGAATCGACATCACAGCATTCGGGGCATTCCCATAAGTGCTCCGACCCCATCCTCAGCAGCCAGCGAAGAGTTCCAACACTAATAGTACCAGTAGCAATCTGATTATAAGTCCGTCTCGCACTTAACTCTGAGCGTTGAGCGTCGACCAGATCCCTTCGTCACTCTTCGTTGTCTCATTCTTGCCAGACCATGGTAATCCATTTGCTCCTCCGGGGTGTGCACGTGCTCCCACAAGGCCGCAACCACGTCTGCCTTGTCATCTATCAATACTCCACCAAGTTCTGCAGAGCCAGCCAATCTGTCCGCCTGTTCATTTCCCAGCACACCGGGATGCCCCGGAGAAAAGATCCAGGCGATGCTTGTCACCCGTGACCTCCGAAGCGAAGCAAGCCACTCCGCACGAAGTCTGCCCGTCCTCACCCTCGTCAGCATGCTTTCTGAGTCAGTTATAATCACGATGTGTATGTGTGTCGTATTCTCCATCCAGCGGAGAGCCGCAGTGACTGCCTCCACTTCCATTCTTAAGCTGGATGTTGTGGTATCGTATGCCAGGTTCTCCTGCCCCAAACATCGACCATTAGCTTTGGCTATGAACCCCCAGCCACTTCTCTCACCTCTTGACACCGAACCATCTGTGTAGATAATCACATCACTCGAGTGAGCATTGTCCTGAATTAGTTCCTGGATTTCCACTTCCGTGGCTCCTGCTGGCCACTCCCTGCACTCCCCGCTTAATGTGATTATAACTCTGCATAAATCTGACTGCTCCGCTGGCACTCTGACCCACTCCTCTCCACGCCTAATGTTCTCCAAGGGGCACACCTGTCTGTTTGTATCCTCCGCCTGAGCCATCCATGATTTCCCTCTTATCAGTCGCTGACCCTTAACTGCGTCCAGCGCCTCATGCAGTGGGTGGTCTGTGTCTGCAGCTACTCTGAGGTATGCCTTCGCATGCATCACCTTGAGTTTACCAGCAACACTCGGCAGACCAAGGATGTAACGCATACACACTACTGGGGTGTCTCTAGTCATCAGTGATGATTTCTCCAGTCAAGGTTTTCAATGGTGCACTTCTTTTGATCACTGGACCACAGGCTTTCTTTATTTCTTCATACATGCTTCTTATGTTTCCCTTATCACATGCGATTTGAATGGACTAACATAACTTGATCCAATAATCATTTGCACACTGCCTGGCAGCCTTTTGCACATCCTTCCTAGCTTGCCTTAGCTCACTCAGAGTGTTATGCGTTGGTCTTTCCTTGTTTCTTAAGAGAGCTTTCTTATCAATCAAGGGCTGCAGAGTCTCACTGTTTGCCGCAAACCAGTCCTGCCTCTTATGATCCACAGTGCCGTAAACCCCTACGGCAGTTTTATAAAGAGTTTCCTTAATTTGACCCCACTTTTCATTTACTGTACAATTTTCTGGTGTATCAGTGAAAGCGCCTTCAAGTTGCTATTGAAACCGAAAGCACTTTTCAGGATCATGAGTGTTAATAATATTAATCCTGGGGCTAGATTTGTGTTTAGCTGTGTAGATTCTCTTTGGTCTCAGTCTAACCCTTGCAACAACCAAAGAATGATCCGTATCACAGTCAGCACTGTGGTAACGTCGAGTCAATGATATATGGTTCAGATGTTGTCTCCGTGTGATGATGAAATCCAGCTGGTGCCAATGGCCGGATCTTGGATGTTTCCATGTGACCATATGCAGCTCTTTTGTTTTAAAAAAGGTTTTTGTAATGCATAGGTCATTACTGGTGCAATGCTCCAGCAGCCTTTGCCCATTTTCATTCATGCGACCGATGTTGTATTTTCCAAGGCACACTGGCCATGAACTCGAGTCCTTGCTCACACGAGTATTGAAATCACCGAGTATATAAATGTAGTCAGATTTTGGAACTGCCTTGATCACGGAGTCTAACTCCTCATAGAACGAATCCTTCACATCTTCAGAGGAATCGAGTGTCGGAGCATATGCAGTAATAATGGTGGCAAACCCACAAGAGGTTGCCAAGCGAAGGGATAATAGTCTTTCATTTCCTCCTGCTGGAATTTCAATCATTCCCACTAGCGAATTCTTCACTGCAAAGCCCACACCATGTTGCCTTTTTTCTGCCTGCCCTCTACCCTTCCAAAAAAGATGTAATTGTTTTCCCTGAGTGACCCTTCCTCAGCGAGGCGAGTCTCTGCAGGCCAGCAATATCAATGTTAAGATGATTGAGTTCGGCATCAATCACAGCCGTTTTTCTCACATCGTTAATATTGGTCAAGTCAGTGGAAAATCCTGGACACATGATTCTCACGTTCCAGGTTGCAAGCCTTATCTTGAGGTTTCTATTTTTATTTTTGTTTGTACCTGGTGCATTGGTTTTACAGCCTGCGATTCAGATTTTGTCCTAGCCCCAAGCACCCATTGAAGCAGGCAGGCTGTGGCGGATCAGCACCCAATTGGCCGGGGGCTGCCCAGCTTGAGACGGGTGGTAGCTGATCAGTGACACCTGTAGGTGTCTCCCACCATCAGAGGCAACGCGTGGCGCCCCATGTCTACGCCAATTGACAGGGACTTATAACCTGTAACAGTTGCCTCTCGCTTTGATTCCGACACCAGTTAAGACCAGGGATGGAGTTATTGCCTCTCCATAGCACAAAGCCTGGGCTAAAATATAGAGATCATGTGTTGCCCGTGCAGCATGATCCCTCTCTCGGCCTGCCTAGTTCACTCCAGAGGAAAGGTAACACCCATAAATCTGGAACAAGACAAGCTGCAGACGCTGTCGGATCAGCAAAGCAATGCTCTAACTGTCCGCCTGTCGGAGCTTCGATTCTAGACCAGCCGCCAACCAAGGCTTAGGGCCTGGTCTGCCCTGCAATGACATTTTGTCGTTAGCTTGCATTTCCTCGCACCAGGGCAAGGCTTGTACCCTCCCAATTGCGCTCTTCCGCCCGAAGCCGTTGGCACAATGTGGGGTGTCGGGTTTGTTAAGCGCCGCCCAACGTTCGGCGCTAACAGAAAGCAGGTAGTACCGTCTACTGTTATACGGTAGCTCAGTCATATCTGACTAAGACCAGCTAAACGCAAATACCAAAAGACCACAAATAGGATATTATTAATGATGATGATAATAATAATAATAATAATAATAATAATAATAATAAATATAATAATAAAAACTTTCCGTGTTGGTGTGTGTGTGTGTGCTCGTGTGTGTGTGTGTGTGTGTGTGTTTTGTTTTTTTTAAACTTGTATTTTGTACAAAACAATGTGTATTTACAAGATACATTGTGTGTTTTCATTTAAATTTGCAAATACAACAGATACATTCACATACACAAGTGATATAATATACATTAATAGACCTGCATGGCAGAATGGATAAGAACGCGTGTTCTTAAACATCCGGTGTGCTGATGCCGAGGTTAGCGGTTCAACCCCTACAACTGACAGCTGGACTAAAATGTTGACCTATCGTCCTTGACATGGGGACGTTAATTACAAGTACCTCTGAAGTCGGAATGGGTTGGCATGATGGTGAAGGACACTGTTAATAGGGAAAGTTAACTGTCACCTGTCGTCCCTGGGGGGAAGCGGAATCAACAAGCATACTTTTTTAAATTCCCTATCATCAGCTTGGGCGTCTGCTGGACCTTTGTCTACACACCCCCCTTTCAGTCTCTGGCTCACTATCTCTCTCACTTCTCATCATAAGACAATACCCCTCTTCATATTCATCCAGAACATACTCACACAACTCTGGCTTCTAACAAATGATAAAAAAACATTTAATAGAGCAAAGTGTTATGTATGTGTGATGTATATGTATAGAACGTCTGTGGTATAGTCTATCTTGTATGTGAGATAAGACCAGTTATCTCAGGATCAGAGTCAACTTTCATCATCGTGCTCCGGCCATACAACTGCACAACATCACAAGATCAGAGGGAGCTCACCAGATGAAGCATACCCCCGTTCAGTTGTCGATTTAATCCTGATAATCGTAGATAGTTTGGATGCTTGGTCATCAATATGTGATTTGGTTAATTACTGTCCATTAGTTCTAAACACACTGTGAAACATATATTCAATACAATCGAGTGACGTAAGAACATAAGCACTGGTCTAGTCACATCTCTACAAAACACTACTGTCATTCGAGTTACAAAATGTTTCCTGTCTTTACGGAAATTTTTATTCAGTTATTTTTGGGAATGTCACCACTGACAAGGCAATCTCCTACTGACTCACTATCTATACTCAGATGACACCATAAGGTGTTGGACCTTCCTTGTGGAACAGGGTCCAATTGTCGAGGTCAGTTAGCAAATGCACCAGGTTACTGCCATTTTCTTCATATCTGAGTTACAGGTAAATTCTCTGTTCTAGTAGAACATGTCGAAGAGAGAATACCCGGTGAGAGAAACCCGATTCAGACCTATTATATGTGAGTGTAGGCCGAAGGCCGTACTCAGACTTTAATATCTAGATCCTCATAAAACCAAACTCTGGCATAAGACAGAGTAGTTCATCACATTGGCCTGAAACGTGGTAATAGAAAGGAAAGACTAAAGGAAAATGAAGAAATCCCCCCAGCCATCCCAAATCTCACTGAATGTCATCCAATGACATTGGCCTTAACCTGCCGAGTTAAATCATATATCATTCGACCTAGTACAAGCAACGCATCAGCCTGCTGCTGCTGACGCTCCTAAAATAGGTTCACACAACCCACCATCATTACGCTCGATTCCTAATATCTGTCAAATAATAGAATACCGTATGCTATCTATTCCGGTTCAGAATTGGAATTCACAATTCACAACATGAACAAATGTCCGTGGTGTTTTAAACAACAGGGGACACAGTGATTCCATTTCTCCATTAGAACCAGAACAGACGAACACTCCCTTTATTAGTATTCCATCCTGCACACTGACTGCAATTTAGTTATTTTCAGACAGCCGAGAATTGTGTCCGAATGACGTCACTCACTTGGCCAGAAGCCAGGTGCTGATCGCTTCTCTGCTTTCATCCTCGTATCGGAGTAAATAATATTCCTACTTGTCTCTTTTGATGTGTGGAAAATCGCAAAGAATCCTAGTTTGCGTTTCATCATGGGACTTTTCCCCACAACAAAGGTTTGTGGCGGCCTAGACATGACTGTCCTGGGCCTTTAATCATTCTGGATCGGCATCTCCAGTGATTCCGTGACACTAACCCACACACAAAATGCAGTCCATCACTACTAAAATTAGTGTGTATGGACTACGCTTGAGTTCAAAGCGATCGAGCGCAAAAACATATACATTAGTGGCATGGTGCAATTACAAACCCATTGCTCGTATATCTTCCTCCACACACGTCACATGTTTTCCTCTCTCTCTCTCTCTCTCTCTCTCTCTCTCTCTCTCTCTCTCTCTCTCTCTCTCTCTCTCTCTCTCTCTCTCTCTCTCTCCTCACTATGTTTCAAATGTTGAGTGTTGAAGATATTGCATTCAGCATGGTACATAAGTTTACACGCGTCCTGTATGTTTAGTGATTTATACTTGTAGCAACGTGCTTTGCAAGTCTAAAGTGAAATATGCGACTAGTTATTGCATTCTCTGCAATGTGTGTGTGTGTGTGTGTGTGTGTGTGTGTGTGTGTGTGTGTGTGTGTGTGTCTGTGTGTGTGAGTGTGATATTATTGTGTTTAATTTCATGCTTCCTTTTAATAAACCCACATTGGACCCAAATACATGTTTATATAGTCTCATTGACACCTGGAACATATATAGACTTAATGTTACATTGAAGTTAGGGGATGATGAAAGATTTTCTCTGAAACTAGAATTGTTCGAATTTAAACAAAATTAACAGTTTCACTAAGTGCATCTCTACTTGGTTATTTGTTGTGTTAAATGTTCTTACCTTGTATTGCTTGCATACATGTTCTGTAGAACTGTGGTAACGGGACATAATAATGTGGTGGGGTGTTATCTATTTCCTTTCGTCGGTGTATTCTAATTGCAATGTAGAATAATGCTAGGAAGTGTTGGTCTGGATGATTGATGATGTGTCATACATGGTTGATTCTTAATGCTTTTTATTTTGTAGTGCACGTCTTGTAGTGCTAGTCCTCCGTGTTTCTTATCTTGTATTAATGTTTTGTGTTGTATACTGTAAATTGTGTTGTTAGAGATGAAATTTATGGAGAGTTTGTTTATGTGTGTAATTGTCTATTCTCGGGTATCTAAAACTGTAGCTAAATATATTTTATGTGTTGTCTTTAGATATGAGTGTTATGTAGGACATGATGCCAGTGTTGGGAAGTTCTTGTTTGTGAAAAGTTTCTCGGTAGACGTTTAGAAGGAAATTGCCTAGGATAGGAGAGAAGTGTTGGTAGAATTCTACAGTGAGTCCACATGGTCCTGGTGTTTTATCTTTTTGCATTTGATTGAGTGCATGTGTTATACCTACTAATATACGCTCTGTGTCTACTATGTCCTTTTCTTTGTGTATTGTAAGAACCTATTTTGTATTTGTGTGTTGGTTGGTTCTGCTGTATATAGGTCAGTGTAGTATTGTTGGAATGTTTCTAATATATGAGTTGCCTCTGTTTGTGTGTTTCCCTGCATGTCTATTTTTGCTCCTATTTGTCTATTGCGTTTAAGTTTTGCTCTGTTGTCAGGTGTAATTTGCTGGAAGGTTCTTGTGATATGTTAGTGAGTTTAGTTCCTAGGAGTTAGGGTTGTGAAAGTGTGTTGCAGGTGTTGTTCTAATTGTGATTCTAGTGAAATATTAGGCCTGTCATTTTCTCTTTTTTAAAATGTTTATTTCATACAAAGCAATGCATATTTACAAGGTGTAATGTGTGTTTCCTTTGTTTGTGTATATCGCAGAGCGCTGCCGTTTGTTAGTGTTCAGTATCACATGTGTGAATAAAACAAATACATACATATGCATTTGCTATAATATGACATTTATGGCATAGTGCATGTAAAAGAAATGTTTTAGTTTTTTTTTTATCAAGGGCTAGCGGTTCAGCCACACGATAGTGTGACACTCTGAGGCCCATGCGTTCCCCTGTTATTATTGCGGACCCTTTAGTCCCACTATGAGCCATTGCCCACAGTGGTGCACCAAGGCCCACAGCTACTGTGTGGAGTTGTGAGGTTTGATTGAGCATCTCGGCCCCTGGCCTGACCTTGTGCTGTGTATTGTATTATTTATTTTTTTTTGGGGGGGGGGGGTGGGGTAGGGGTGGGGGGGGGGGTGGCCTTTCAAAGGCCTGACAATTATTTTATGATAACGTTAGTCCTCCAGCTGCCATTAAGCCGAAAAAAAAAACTATTATTGTAATACCGTGGAGAAATGGCAAAATGTGTTATAAAATTATCACGCTTATAAAATAAAGCCATCACTTTTACAAAAAACTTTGAATATTACTTAAAATTAGTGTCCCTTCCTTTATGCGGCAAATAACTGTCTCTAATTTCTATGAAAATGTTTAACCAGATTTAGATACATACTATAATTATTTAAATAACGTTGACTTCCGGTCAAGATGGCGACGGACGGTCGTGTTGTTTTATGACCGTTAACTTTTTCGCTTATGAGAATGATTTTTTCATCTCTTGCTTGTAATTTGTATGCCAGGATGTAAAACCAGGAGTTTCTACTCAAGATCTGCTCCGATGCTACGGAGTTTCATGCATCGAGCGAAGCTATCCTTGACGCTTTAGAAACAAGGAAATGCTACGCATATAAAGTGCAGGAAAACCTGGTATATGTGAAGCGGGTTGAAAAGAGAGAAGAGAGAGATAGATAATGAAGATAGTGTGCGAGACAGAGATATGAGAAAGATGTGTTGAAAGACATAAAAAAGTGATAAAGACAAGAAAGAGAGAGAGAGAGAGAGGGGGAGGGGGTACTTTTGCTTTCTTTCACCCCAAACAAACTTTGCGAGCTATATTTAGAGTCACCAGCTATATTTAGCGCCGACGGTGATCTCCTCTGTGTTCGGCTGGAGTGCGTGTCAGTGCGTTTCAATTGCCCCATACCACAGTGTTGTTTCTTTGGACTGTGGCAACCGTTTCTGTCTCCCTTCGATCCTCATTTGCATCGGTCCTGCAATCACTTTCCGGTTAGGGTTAGGGTTAGGGGGTAGGATTAGGGTTAGGGGTAGGGTACACACACTAACCCTAAACCTAATCCTAATTCTAACCCTACCCCCTAACCCTAACCCTAACCGGAAAGTGAAAGAATTGCGCACCACCGCCGCCGCATAGAATTGCGCACCGAGCTACGGCGCAACACACGGAAACCCCCTGAATGTTCGGCGCAACACAGGGAACCCCTGGATGTGACGTCATACCCTGGGATTCCCTTTTGTTTGGGGTGAAAGGAAGCAAAAGTACCGGGGAGGGAGATAGAGAAGAAGAGAGAGAGATGTCTGTATACCTCTCTATATGTCCGCATGTCTGTATGCCTGCCTACCTGCCTACTTAACCACTTTCATGTCTAACTACCCACCTACCTAACCAACTATGAATATTACAAAGAATTATCGCCGAAGCAACGGAGTACGTGCTTTGTGCTCGATACTTTTGACAACAGCCAGCGGGGAGAGAATGAAGCGGAGGAGAAGAGGTAGGGGAGAGGGGGGAAGGAAAAGGAAGAAGAGGGCTGGAGCCAGAAGGGGTAGAAGGAAAACGGATCGTTTGGGACTCAAAAATGTGTGGGTTGGGTATTGGAATTGCCGTACTGCAAAGCAACGAGGACCAATACTGGAGAAACTGGTACTAACTAAATTACACTCACTTTAAACAACACAATTCTAAATACCCAAAGAGATGAAGGATTGACTTTCACCCAATGAATTGCTGAAAAATTAAAAAAAACTTTGTCCGGCAAGGAAACGAACGATTGACATTTGACTTTCATCCAATTAATTGCTGAACAATTAAACAAAAAAATGTCCGGCAAGGAAACGAACCTCGAGCTCCCGCCCATCTGGCGGGGACACTATCAACTATGCCACTGACGACACGTTTTCCAATCAACGAAAATATATAATATAGCCGCAAACTTACGTTAAATCACGTGACCAGCCGTGCCCTGTGAATAGACGCTTTGTTTATTCACAGGGCCCTACGAATAGACACTTTCATTCTCTTTTTTATTTGCCGGCTCCGTCCTGCATACCCCGTTCAAAGCACAGCTGCTGGCGCTTTGGCAACAGACCACCTTGCGTTGGGTTTAAAAAAAAAAATAAAATGGTGTTGGTACCGGTTGTTCAGAAAACAATGGCAAACTACTGAACGTAAACTTGCCAAGAGATCACAAACAGCCAAACAATGCTGGGGTTGACTGCTATGTTGTGAATAGATGCCATTTTTCAGCTGCCAGATGGTTTTCATTCATACAATATTAGTTTTGTTCCCAGTTGCTTGCTTGCTGTCAAAGGCTTCACTCAGTATATTTGTTTCTGTGTCTCATGTTTACAGATCTTCTTAGTCACATTTTCTGTTCATTTGTGTGACAATTTGTTTAATATGTTCCATTTGTGTGACAATTTGTTTAATATGTTCCATTTGTGTGACAATTTGTTTAAAATGTTCCATTTGTGTGTTACGTTAGTTTGTGCAACACTTTGAGCCATATAGTTTTAAAAAAGAAAGAGTTTATACATAGTTGGAGTATGAATAAACGGAGTAATTTATACATAGATGAAGTATGAACAAATGGAGTAGTTTATACATAGATGGAGTATGAATAAACGGAGTAGTTTATACAGAGCTGGAGTATGAATAAACGGAGTAGTTTATACAGAGCTGGAGTATGAATAAACGGAGTAGTTTATACAGAGCTGGAGTATGAACAAATGATGTAGTTTATACATAGCTGGAGTATGAATAAACGGAGTAGTTTATACATAGCTGAAGTATGAATAATTTGAGTAGTTTATACATAGCTGAAGTATGAATAAATGATGTAGTTTATACATAGCTGAAGTATGAATAAATGATGTAGTTTATACATAGCTGGAGTATGAATAAACGGAGTAGTTTATACATAGCTGAAGTATGAATAATTTGAGTAGTTTATACATAGCTGAAGTATAAAGCTGTTTAAATATCAAGAATAATTTTCCAGATTGGTATCCCCAATAAAAAAAATTGTGTCCCCATGCGAGTTAAAGAATTGTTAACTTGCGTTTCTGAACACTTACTGTTTACAGACTTCCATCTTTGTTGACATTACCGACCTACTATTTCCTGCTATTGGTGTCCTCATAATTCCGGTCCAAGCTGACAGTAATATGCGTCGCCTCAGAAAGACATGATTAGGCAATTCAAACACCAGGCTTCCGACTTACTGGCCTGATGAATTAACAAATAAACAAGGAAATGCTACGCACATAAAGTGCAGGAGAACCTGGTATATGTGAAGCAGGTTGAAAAGAGAGAGGAGATAGATAGATAACGAAGCTAGTGTGAGAGACAGAGATATGAGAAAGATGTGTTGAAAGACATAAAAAAGTGATAACTTTTATCTTATATATAAAAAAGGATCTCCGTCCAAATGTATGTATCTCTGTATGTCCTTTATACGTTCGCGAACGGCCCATCCGATTGAGATGAAATTTTCTACACGCCTTTCTTTCATTCCAGAGCTGCCAACTGTGATATTTTTTTAGTGTGAAATCGCATGCTTACCCAGTATTATTTCATTTTTCATTTTTCATCATAATTTCATATATCTCAGGGGACCTAACTCTATAAAAGTTATTTCAAGGGGCATAACTTTTCTGTATAACTTATAGTCATATTGTGGCATCGTTTTCAAAGATTTATAAACTCTTTGTCCATAGTTATATACCGGCATATGAGTTATAATAAATAGTGATACAATCTGTAAGGCATTTTCAAATTTTTCATAAAAATAATGCACAATGCATAACATTGTAACTCATCTTTTTTTGCTTAAGAAGTTACTGTAGTCATGCAGGTGATTAGAAAGCGTTTTCATTAAAAATAATGGATGGTGTGTGGAAGGGCATTTTTTTAAGTTACTTTTTTTGTTGTATGAATTTAATGAGACGCTACCCGCCAGGAGCTGGGCGAAGTCACGCCGGGTCAGATAGATAGACAGACCCACCTTTTCGCTGCAGTTGTCTACTCCTCCTTTTCCTTCTTCTGCTGATGCTGCTGCCGCCGCTCCATTTACCCAAGTTAATTGTTGGGGGAAGATGTAAAGATCTTTCAAGTGCTCTTTCTAATGCTTTTTGTAAGTTGGTCTTCGTTTATCTAAGGTTGTTCTAACTGCAACCAATAAATGATTAGACAGACAGGCAGACAGACAGACAGAGAGGGAGGGACGGACAGACAGACAGACAGACAGACAGACAGACAGACAGACAGACAGACAGACAGACAGACAGACAGACAGATAGTCGGTAACGGGAACGGGAACTTATATGACTACTTATATGAATTAAATGAGATGCTCCCCACCAAGGACTGGGCGATGCCGGGTCAGACAGACAGACATACAGACAGACAGACAGACAGACAGACAGTCAGTAACGGGAACGTGAGCTTATATGACTACTTATATGAATTAAATGAGATGCTCCCCACCAAGGACTGGGCGAAGCCGGGCCGGGTCAGCTAGTATAATATAAATAAGATAATATAAGTGACAAAAAAGAAATAACTTCGATAAACAAATATTTAAAACATGTTCATGATCATAGTTCCTAATATTTTTTTTATTAAAAAGTCGCTTTCACCCAATTAATTGCTGAAAAATTAAAAAAAGAAAAAAATAGCGTCAGTGATCTGTATATCACTAACCCATGGATATAATAAGTGTCTCACTAAAGGGCACTTTCCATCAGCTCTCAAAATCACTAAAAATTGCTTAAATCTTGCTAATTGGACAATGGTCTCCCGAACAATCACAGACCCATCTCCTTACTATCATCACTATCTAAACCACTAGAAAAACACATCCATAAAGTAACATTAGAGTATTTAGTTCGCAACAAGCTTATTGTTGACAGTCGATCGGGATTTTGACCAAATTATTCTTGCCATACGGCCCTAACAAACATGATTGAAAATTGGCACCAGAATATAAACAACTACAGTCTATGTGGAACTCTGTTTATTGATTACAGGAAAGCATTTGATATGATAGACCATTCCATTTTAATTAAAAATCTAGAGACAATGAAAACTGGCATTAATGTAGTCACTCTAATAACATCTTTTCTATCAAACAGAAAGCAGGTAGTATCACACAATAAATCTCTGTCTCAAACCACTACCTTCAATACTGGAGTACCGCAAGGCTCTATTCTTGGCCCTCTATTATTGGCCATATATATTAACGATCTACCTTTGCATCTTTCGTCGTCCTGTGATCTATTTATAGACGACTGTATAGTGTATACAAACGCTGAAAACTGTAATTTGCTGGAGTCGTCTTTGCAACAAGAATTAAATAATGTAGTTAGGTGGAGCTATGCAAACTGTATGCAAATTAACATCACTAAAACAAAATCAATATTATTAACAGCTATACAAAGACTTCAAACTCTAAATTCACACACATCACTTCAACTTCACATTGATAACATGCCAGTAGAAAGTGTAATTGAGCACCAAACATTAGGCCTAATCACTGATAGAAACCTAACGTTTAATTCACACGTTCAGGAGCCCTTTAAACAAAAACCGAAAACAGTCTACCGACTCGAAAAATTTAAACATTTCCTAGATGAAGACACAAGGTAAATATTCTATACATCTCAAATACAGACACATTTTGACTACAGCTCTACAATCTGGGACAGTTGTTCTAATTCAAGCACCAAGTGACTTTACTCACTCCAGAAACGGGCTATGAGTTTAATATATAGAAAACCTTTATCTGACAATCCTAGCCTGCATAACGCCTTCAGTTACTACCACTCCGCAAACGCCTGCTTTTCAATAAGGCCAAACTAATTCACAAAATCCTACATCGGAATGCCCCAAATTACCTTTGGCCATTGTTATATATATAACATATATTTATATAATATAACATAAATATAATGCTAGACACAGTAAACGATTAAATATATTACACATTCCGAAGCCTAGGATTGACTTATACAAAACAATCTTAACGTACTCTGCAGCTCAGCTGTGGAACAATCTTCCACAAGAAATCAAAGCCATCACCAATCCCTACACAAATAATCGCAAATTATTCGAACACTATCTCAGTACGGATTACCTTGCCCCTTAATAATAGACATAATAATAAAAACAAAACTCTAGTATAACAGCCAGTTGTACCCTTTTGGTAGACCAGTATATTCCACAAAGTTAATAACAAGTGTAACACCATTATCAAACATTACTTAGTCGTGTAGTTTTGATGTTCGCATTTTGCCCATGTCTTTATAATGCATATCTTTTATATTGTTGCTGTTCTCTAATAGCCTTGAATGATGTGTGAATGAAATAATGTATGAAAGAGAGTGATAGAAGGGCAGAATGTTAGACGGGCCTGCGTGCACAATTCTTAACCCTTTGAAAATAAGGTTTGTTCGTTCATTCGTTCGTTCGTTTCTATGCGACAGAAGTGGCGCTAGTTGTCCATGGACCTGATTTGTCTTTGAACAACCTGTGTCGATTTCTCTATCTATTCTCCCGTCTGAAGTGAAGAGTGAAGAACCTTAGATCTTTAATTCGCTGGGTTGTTTTATTTTCAAGTTCTTTATTGTTTTTGGACAACACAAAGGGGAGTATATCCCAACATAAATACTTTATGACGAAAAAGGGCAATCTATACTAGGCCACAAAATGATGTTATACGGATGAAGACATTGTTAATTTAAGTCAAACAGACAAAAATGCACCAACAATGGCAAAACTATGAATAATATAAACGCAGAGAATAGGTGGCTGGGTCTGAAAACATCATTGGCAGAAGTAGAACAAGGGATATCTCATTTTATCTTGTTCCTCTTGTACCTTGCGGTGTCGAGGTGACGCCCCAAGAGAGTGCCAGTTTATGGACTTTATGTTTCGAGATTCCCATGGACTCCGGTATTCCCTCTGCCCATTCTTTACGTGGCCAGCTTCTTCTTCTGCTTCCAGTTGGTCTGTACACCAATGCTTGTTGTAGTATACTGTTCGTTGGTAATCTAGTTATATGGCCAAACCAATTAACTTGCTGTTTTCTGATGACATCTAGCACTGCTATAACCCCCATTTTAGTCCTGATGTCCATTTTTAGTCCATTTATGATTTTCTCTCTTCTTGATACATTGCGAATTCTCAGGAATCTTATTTCTGTTGTTGTGATTTTTCTTTTCTCTTTTTCTGTCATTGTCCAAGTTTGGCATTGGTAACATAGAGTTGGTAGGAAGATTGTGCTGTCGAGTGCTTTCTTGGTAACTATTGATACGTGTTTGTTCTTTAGTATTGGTACCATTTGTCCAATGAATTAGTTTGCCTCATTGCATCTATTTTCGATCACGACTTCTGATTTGCCATTTGAAGATATTATATTTCCTAAGTATTTGAAGCTCTTTACTTGTTTCAGGGGGTGTCTTTGAGGTGAATCTTTGTAGTTTTTGTCTTCTGTGGTTACAGTCAATACCTCTATTTTACTGATGCTAATTTTCATGTTATGTTCCTTACACGCTTCGTATTAGACTATTTATGTGGTCTTGTAATTATGTTTCTGATTTTGCTATTAATGCTTGGTCGTCCACAAATAGGAGTTCTTTAATGGTGCAATTTGCCGTTGGTTCTTCTTCTGTGTTCTTTTTTTCATGTGGTGTCGTTACGGTCTCCCTGTGGATGGTGTCTTTACATATGCTTTCTATATAGGCTATGAACAATAGCGGGGACACGACTCAATCTTGTCGTTCTTATGGAGAAGGGTTCTGAGTATTCTCCATTTGTTCTTACCATGCATTCACTGTTGTTGTATAAGCTTCTACAAACGTTTGTTAGATGCGTACAAGGAATTTTTTGTTAAATACATTTAAATGCGTGTCCTTTACAGGACGTTTCAGTCAACCCCACAATTTTAGCCTGATTGTTATTTACTTGGCAATTTTACGTTTAGTAGTTTGCCATTGCTGTCTGAACGGCCGATGCTCACACCGTCAACCCTAACGCAAAGTTATCTGCTATTAATTGTGAAACATCATTCACTAACCCCCCTAGGTCAGAGACGCCGGCGATATACGAAAACGAAACATCAAATACTGATTGGCGCATATAGCAAGCTGTTTGTATGGTTAACACGGCGTTGATCGCCACATCCACTGTAGAGCATGCATTATTTTTTTGGTTAAAACATATAGGGAAGAACTTTCGCTCGCTTTAAACTCAAACAAAGTCCATACGCTTGCTAATATTTCTAGTTGACTTACTTTTTTTTGCGCATGTGGATTAGTTTTCCCTATTACCAGTGTCACTCACCATCAGGCGAACCCACTCCGACTTCTAAAGTATAGTGTGTATTTTTAATGACTCTGTGGTTTTTGAAAATATTGCCGTTCCAAGTTTTGTATTCACCCTCTGTGGAGTTCACGCAACATAAAGGGTAAATACAAAACTTGGAACGGCAAAATTATCAATACACCCACAGTCATTAAAAATACACCCTGTACTTGTAGGACGAGAAGTCAACATTTTAGTCCAACTGACCGGTGTATGGGTTGAACTCGCAACCTCGCAATCAGCACACCGGAAGTTTAAGATCGAGTGTTGTTATCCACTCTGGCCGTATTGACCGCCAGAGAAACAGATAAAAACTATGGGACATAAACATGTAAAAGTGAGATCAGAAGGTAATAAACTACACTGACTGGCATCTAGTCCAAACTTAAAGATACAAACATTAAACAAAGTTTATTTTAAATGTGATAACAATCGACAACTCAAAGTCGCTCTGTTTCAAAAGAAAGGCTTTGAAAATTTCAGGGTGGGATGGATTAATGGAACTAGAAAAGCCATGTTAGAAGATTCAGAAAAGCACGTTAGAAGATATAGAAAAACCATGTTCTGAATATATAGAAAAGTCGATTTAGACGATGTAGAACAAGAATGTGAAGATGTAGAAAAGACATGCTAAAGTATGTAGAAAAGCCATGTTAGGAGATGTAGAAAAGCCATGTTAAGAGATATAGAAAATCTATGTTCTGAATATATAGAAAAGTCGATTTAGATTATGTAGAAACGCCATGATTGAAGATGTAGAATAAGAATGTGAGGATGTAAAAAAGACATGCTAAAGTATGCAGTCCATCACTACTAAAATTAGTGTGTATGGACTACGCTTGAGTTCAAAGCGAGCGAGCGCAAAAACATATACATTAGTGGCATGGTGCAGTTACAAACCCATTGCTCGTATATCTTCCTCCACACACGTCACATGCTTTCCTCTCTCTCTCTCTCTCTCTCTCTCTCTCTCTCTCTCTCCCTCTCTCTCTCTCTCTCTCTCTCTCTCTCTCTCTCTCTCTCACTATGTTTCAAATGTTGAGTGTTGAAGATATTGCATTCAGCATGGTACATAAGTTTACACGCGTCCTGTATGTTTAGTGATTTATACTTGTAGCAACGTGCTTTGCATGTCTAAAGTGAAACATGCGACTAGTTATTGCATTCTCTGCAATGTGTGTGTGTGTGTGTGTGTGTGTGTGTGTGTGTGTGTGTGTCTGTGTGTGTGTGTCTGTGTGTGTGTGTCTGTGTCTGTGTGTCTGTGTGTGAGTGTGATATTATTGTGTTTAATTTCATGCTTCCTTTTAATAAACCCACATTGGACCCAAATACATGTTTATATAGTCTCATTGACACCTGGAACATATATAGACTTAATGTTACATTGAAGTTAGGGGATGATGAAAGATTTTCTCTGAAACTAGAATTGTTCGAATTTAAACAAAATTAACAGTTTCACTAAGTGCATCTCTACTTTTTTATTTGTTGTGTTAAATGTTCTTACCTTGTATTGCTTGCATACATGTTCTGTAGAACTGTGGTAACGGGACATAATAATGTGGTGGGGTGTTATCTATTTCCTTTCGTCGGTGTATTCTAATTGCAATGTAGAATAATGCTAGGGAGTGTTGGTCTGGATGATTGATGATGTGTCATACATGGTTGATTCTTAATGCTTTTTATTTTGTATTGCACGTCTTGTAGTGCTAGTCCTCCGTGTTTCTTATCTTGTATTAATGTTTTGTGTTGTATACTGTAAATTGTGTTGTTAGAGATGAAATTTATGGAGCGTTTGTTTATGTGTGTAATTGTCTGTTCTCGGGTATCTAAAACTGTAGCTAAATATATTTTATGTGTTGTCTTTAGATATGAGTGTTATGTAGGACATGATGCCAGTGTTGGGAAGTTCTTGTTTGTGAAAAGTTTCTCGGTAGACGTTTAGAAGGAAATTGCCTAGGATAGGAGAGAAGTGTTGGTAGAATTCTACAGTGAGTCCACATGGTCCTGGTGTTTTATCTTTTTGCATTTGATTGTGTGCATGTGTTATACCTACTAATATACGCTCTGTGTCTACTATGTCCTTTTCTTTATGTATTATAAGAACCTATTTTGTATTTGTGTGTTGGTTGGTTCTGCTGTATATAGGTCAGTGTAGTATTGTTGGAATGTTTCTAATATATGAGTTGCCTCTGTTTGTGTGTTTCCCTGCATGTCTATTATTGCTCCTATTTGTCTATTGCGTTTAAGTTTTGCTCTGTTGTCAGGTGTAATTTGCTGGAAGGTTCTTGTGATATGTTAGTGAGTTTAGTTCCTAGGAGTTAGGGATGTGAAAGTGTGTTGCAGGTGTTGTTGTAATTGTGATTCTAGTGAAATATTAGGCCTGTCATTTTCTCTTTTTTAAAATGTTTATTTCATACAAAGCAATGCATATTTACAAGGTGTAATGTGTGTTTCCTTTGTTTGTGTATATCGCAGAGCGCTGCCGTTTGTTAGTGTTCAGTATCACCTGTGTGAATAAAACAAATACATACATATGCATTTGATATAATATGACATTTATGCATAGTGCATGTAAAAGAAATGTTTTAGTTTTTTTTTTATCAAGGGCTAGCGGTTCAGCCACACGATAGTGTGACACTCTGAGGCCCATGCGTTCCCCTGTTTTTATTGCGGACCCTTTTGTCCCACTATGAGCCATTGCCCACAGTGGTGCACCAAGGCCCACAGCTACTGTGTGGAGTTGTGAGGTTTGATTGAGCATCTCGGCCCCTGGCCTGACCTTGTGCTGTGTATTGTATTTTTTTTTTTTGGGGGGGGGGGGGGGTAGGGGGGGGGGTGGCCTTTCAAAGGCCTGACAATTATTTTATGATAACGTTAGTCCTCCAGCTGCCATTAAGCCGAAAAAAAACTATTATTGTAATACCGTGGAGAAATGGCAAAATGTGTTATAAAATTATCACGCTTATAAAATAAAGCCATCACTTTTACAAAAAACTTTGAATATTACTTAAAATTAGTGTCACTTCCTTTATGCGGCAAATAACTGTCTCTAATTTCTATGAAAATGTTTAACCAGATTTAGATACATACTACAATTATTTAAATAACGTTGACTTCCGGTCAAGGTGGTGACGGACGGATGTGTTGTTTTGTGACCGTTAACTTTTTCGCTTATGAGAATGATTTTTTCATCTCTTGCTTGTAATTTGTATGCCAGGATGTAAAACCAGGAGTTTCTACTCAAGATCTGCTCCGATGCTACGGAGTTTCATGCATCGAGCGAAGCTATCCTTGAGTGAATTTTTCGCAGCGTGTGTGGTTCTGTTGTGTTCCTTTTTTTTCATGGCGGAACAACGTGTATTCTCCATTCGGCGGACAGTCAATCTAACAAGGCGACGTAGGCACCTGCAGGCAGCAAATGGCAAGGTAAGCGTGGTGGTTTAAGGCGTTTTAGACTGAAGTGTGACCGTCTAGGCCTCAGGAATTACCACATTCTATATTGGAACTTCGCTAACGTAAAACAACGTGGCCCTATTCTAGAAATTCTGGTTTACAGGAATGACATTGTAGCACTCCAGGAGACGAGATTCGGTGATCAGCTACTCCAAATTGCCGGCTTCAAATGTTTCTACAACAGACGACATCTGGGAATGACGATTATCATCCGAGACAGTATGGTAGAATCAGAGCTAGACATGTCCAGTTGGGACAATGACGACACACTATAGGTGGAAAGAGTTCAATCCGATCTACCATTCGCAACGCGAATATGGATTCCCAGAAGTGGCAGTGTTTAAGTGACATATTAGGTCACGAGAGAAATGTTATTTTCTGTGGTGATTTCAACGCTAAAGGCAGATCATGGGGAAACATATTCTCCAACACACAGGGGGAGGAGCTGGAGACTGCACTTGAAACCATTGACCTGGTCTGTGTCACCAGTGGCTGTGTCACCAGCACACAAGCCGTCCAAGGGATGAGGACAGTGCTATTGATCCGGCGCTGGTTTCTCCTTCACTCACTACATTGTGTAGATGGGGTGTCCTAGGGTACCACGGCAGCGACCACCACCCTTGCAGCATATTGGTGGAGAAAGGCAGAACCAGGCAGCTCAAGTTAACGGTCAAGACTTTCCAGTATGACAGTACAGGTCAAGATGTGGTGAGTAAAATAAGACGTGACAAGCGCAGAATGCTTCAGGGCAGGAAAAATAGCTGGGAGCAGGCACTTTTGTGGAATTTCGAGGTGGAGAAGGCCTGGGTGGATAAGCGTAGTGCTGTAAGGAGATGGCAAACAGCCACGAAGAACAGAGCTGGCCATCCTAGTCCCTGTCTGCACTTAGAAAGAGAGATGCACACAAAAGTAAGCTATTTCAAAAAACTGGTCAAGGTGGTTAAAAGCGAAAAATGGGCAGAGGTGTGTCAAAGAGTAAGCACAGACAAGTCACTAAAATTGTTCTGGCGACTACAAAAAAGCATGAGTGGGATAGTCAAGAATAATATAATTTCTGACTTGCAAGGTGCTGACCTCAGCTGGCAGAGGACTGACGAGGACATGGGCAAATCCCTCTTTAAACGCTACCTTGAGCAGAGCACCAGACAGACATGGGAGGCTGAAATCGTGCCAAGGAGGTCACCTCAGACAGGTGCAAGCACCAGAACATTTCGGATGAAGACACAGTGACAGTGAAAGAAATCAAAGCCTGTGCTTCGCCGATAAAAAAAAAAACAGCGCTCCAGGGTCAGATGGCATAAGACACGACGACATCAATAGGTGTACCGACAAGGAGCTAGAGAAACTAGCAGACATGTACAACAACAGTATAGGGAGTGCTATCAAGGAGGAGTGGTTACACAATTGTCTGATTCCCTTGCCGAAGTCTGGCAAAGACCACACAAAATTTCAGGGATGTCGTGTTATAATCATGCAGAATACAATAGGCAAGCTGCTGGAGAAGTTAATTGCCAGAAAAATATCAAGCCAGCTAGAGGGGCAAGGTGTTTTCCTGCCTACCCTGGGTGGGTACCGTCCAAAAAGAGAAACCTGCACCCAGTGCAGCAGATTTCGCTCTTGATGTCTATGAAGGTTTCCACTCAGGCATTGAAACCTTTGCTGCAGCGCTTGATCTTGAGCACGCGTACAACAGAGCACCATTGGATTTTTTAATGCTTCCGCTTCTTGAACTCAATATGAGTCCATTCCTCCTTAGTTGGATCGCTGCAACCCTCTTCCAAAGGAAAGTAGTTTTTAGATGTTGCAGTTGGACTTCGGAACCAACAACAATATATCCTGACCTACCACAGGGATCACAATCATCTCCAGTAGTGTTCAACGCCCACACTGTGAGAATCACCAGCGAGCTGATCAATGGACCGGGGAGGAGACTGTCATATGCCGACGATGTTTCAGAGTATCGTTAGGGGAAGGATAGGAATCAGGTTTCTGTGCAACTACAAACCGAATTCAATCGCATAAGTACTTGATGTGTTGAAGCTGGGGCAATGGTCAACTCAACAAAGGCAACAGTGACATAGTTCTCGTTGAATAATAATATTGTCAACACTCCATCACCAACTGTTAATCTGTGTTCAGAGACGGTGGAACTAACGCAGGCAAGGAATTACCTGGGGATACGTTTTTATCGAAGCCTTGCTTATAATGAGCACATAGACTAGGTGATAACAAAGGCCAAGCGTGATTTGGCTGCGATGCGGGTGATGGCGGCAGCAAACTGTGAGCAGCGCCATCTATGTCTTCTATACGAGGGGCTAGTCAAGTCAGTTTTTGAGTATGCAATGGCAATCCTGAATCTCAGCCGTAAGCAGATAGAAAGGATGGAAAGGATACAGAATGAAGCTATGAGCATTATTTTTTGATGTACAAGAAATTCCAGCTAGTTTGCCAACCAGGGCCGACTTAAGGGCAAATCCCACACCAGATTGGCGTTTTTCCTCGTGTTTCCTTCCACTCAAGAAGAATGTGTAGCCGGAACCTACTTCACAGATTTGGCCTTCTTCTGCAAGCCGTGTCTCGCTCAAGGCTGCAATGTCGATGTTGTACCTGCCCAGCTCTCTCCCAATCAGTGCTGTTCATCTCTCTGAGCCCGACTTGCCTTCTCTATCAAGTAGGGTGCGTAAATTCTAAGTTCCGATTGCCAATGGAATATGGTTTGCTCTTTTAGCTTTACCTGTTTTTACTTTGTTTGTTGTTGACCGCAGTAAAGGGTACCCATCAACTGCGGCTCGCTGGTTAGGTAATGATGGATCAGACAATGATTAGGGCATCTTTTCTAGCCCCTTCCTCATGCTATAGAGGTGAGCAGTGCTTTCCTATAGAGGGCTGCTCAGTCGCTCGTGGGGCTGCCGAATCCCACTGCTGCTCCGGTCAGTAGAAGTCGACCATATGGCCTGAGCCGCTTGTGTGCAGGTCTACGACTACGGCTGTTAACGTACCAACGCCTGCCGCTTCGCTTCTCGCCCATCGCCACAGGCCTTGAAGGTGATATATGAAGTTGGATGTATCATGACTTGCACGATAAACTGGATTAAAGTGATGAAATTTGCACATTTCGTCGACCTCACTCTTTCGCCTGAGTCCATCTGAGTCCAGTGGCAAGACAAGTCTAGACGACTGGAAACGAATACAGGCGAAGTGGATGACCAGAGCGCTCTACGTGCCTTGTAGTGCTCATCGTTCAACAACGCTTTGTAGGTATACGCCGTCTTGCCCGTTGAATCAAGAATGATTTCTTCCGCGCAGTCTACAGAGTCCTACATGCTGGGTATGTATACCATAGTTCACCGATTGGTTTCACACAAAATCGCCTACCCACGCCTGGTTTAGCCAGACTGTCACAGCTGTTGCCCCAGGGGAGGGGGGTGTGGCCGCTGTCGCATGCTGACAGCTACTAGGAACCACAGGCGTGAGCTGGATGTCAAGCGTGGACCAGTTGGGATGTGCCTTGAAAAGAGCCCACACAGTCATCCTTACCAAAGGTACTACCAATGCCTGAAACCCCGTAACCCCATCCCCCACCTCCTCCCTACCACCGGATAATGAAATTATAACATTATATACCACAATAAGAAAGAAGCAAACAGCTTTTTTTGGTCATGTGATGAGAAGCTGAACAGCGCATAAATGCCTTTGAATATAAATGTTATAGACGGTTTCTAAGAATATCTTGGGTAAAGAAAAAAAATGCATATTGCATAAGATATATATAAATACAAATGCATCCATACTTCAAGAGCTGAATATTGGAGAGGGTTGGCTATTAAAGACGATAAAACAAAGAAAATTGATACATTTGGGTCACTTGAAACGCCATGAAAGTTTGGAGAGAACAACAATGGAGGGGTATATGCCAGTTAAGAGAGGAAGAGGAAAGCCAAAGAGAAGATGTGTGCAGGATGTGGCGGATGATCTCCAGATGGGTGTATAGGACGCGGGACATCTTGCTTGTGATCGAGAAGTTTTCCGGAAGGTTGTTATGGGAGCCAGGTTCTGCAAAGGGCATGCTACTGAATGAATGTGATGAGAAAAGAGGCATTGGAGAACATCGTGCCAACTGGAAAGATCGAGGGGAAGAGAGGTAGAGGCAGACCAAGAGAAATTATTCTGGATGGTTTGCGACGGTGACATGGAGGAATATCAACGGCAGAGTTGATCTAGGAAACCAAAGACCTAATTGTGTGGGAAATGATGAACGCCTACGCCGGTCGGCATGGCACTTGAATATGTTGGTCTAATTGTGATTGTTCTGAAATTGTTGGCCTGTTAAAAGCCGGATAAAAATTCATTAATATTCGTTATTCATCTTGCATAATATCAGCGAGGATAAAACAGTGAATGTAATATCGTTGAGAAATGGTAAAAGTCGTTATAAAATTATCACGCCTATAAAATAAAGCCTCACTTTTCTACAAACTTTGAAGATTACTTACAATTGTTATCCCATCATTTATGCTGCAGTCAATTGTCGATAATTTCTTAGAAAATTTTTGTAAAGATTTAGATAAATACTACTATTATTTAAATCACGTATTGCATGTATACCTCCGTTAGTTATGTCCCTTGATATAGCTGTTATGTTGTTATGTGTGTTCCTACCTCGGCATCAACACATCGGAAGTTTAAGCTTGTATCAATTCGGCCATGCTGACCTCAAAAAGTAGCCTTCACTTGGTAGACATTTATAAGGAAGCTGCCGAGGATAGGACAGAAGTGCAGGTAGAGTTCTACAGTGAGTAGTCCGTATGGTCCTGGTGATTTGTCTTGTGATGATGAAATCATACTGTACCTCATAAAATTCTACTAAACGCCGAGAAGGTGTATATATAAATATAGCATTATGTGTTTATCAGTTTTACTTTAGATTTTGTTATCCCATATTCGATGATATTCGATTATCCATAGCCCGTTCAACCTCAGAAGACAAGTTATACCAGGATTCATCCCTGGCTCAGATTAATAATCCTGTGACCGAGTGACCACAAATAGGATATTAATAATAATAATAATAATAATAATAATAATAATAATAATAATAAAAGCTTTCCGTGTGTTTGTATATATGTGTGTGTGTGTGTGTGTATGTATGTGTGTGTGTGTGTTTTTAAAAATTGTATTTTGTACACAACAGTGTATTTACAAGGTGCATTGTGTGTTTTCATTTACATTTGCAAATCCAACAGATACATTCACATACACAAGAGGTATAATATCCATTAATAGGCCTGCATGGCCGAATGGATAAGAACGTGTGTTCTTAAACATCCGGTGTGCTGATGCCGAGGTTAGCGGTTCAACCCCTACACCGGATAGCTGTACTAAAATGTTGACCTGTCGTCCTTGTCTTGGGGACGTTAATTACAAGTACCTCTGAAGTCGGAATGGGTTCGCCTGTTGGCGAGGGACACTGTAAATAGGGAAACTTAACCCACACGCAAAATTCAGTCCATCACTGCTATAAATAGTGTGTATGGACTACGCTTGAGTTCAAAGCGAGCGAGCGCAAAAATAAATAAACATTAATGGCATGGGGCAGTTACACACACATTACTTGTATATCTTCCTCTACACACGGTGTATGTTTTCCTTCTCTCTCTCTCTCTCTCTCTCTCTCTCTCTCTCTCTCTCTCTCTCTCTCTCTCTCTCTCTCTCTCTCTCTCTCTCTCTCTCTCTCTCTCTCTGTCTCTGTCTGGTTTGAAAATGTTTATTGAGTGTTGAATATATTGCATTCTGCATGGTAAGTAAGCTTACACGCGTCCTGTATGTTTAGTGATTTGTACTTGTAGCAACGTGCTTTGCATGTCTAAAGTGAAATATGCGACTAGTTATTGCATTCTCACCAATGTGTGTGTGTGTGTGTGTGTGTGTGTGTGTGTGTGTGTGTGTGTGTGTGTGTGTGTGATGCTTGTGTTTACCTTATTTCGTGCATCCTCTTAATAAACCCACATTCGACCGAAATTCTGACATATTTTATGTAGTCTCATTGATACCTAGAATATATATAAACTTAATATTACATTGAAGTTAAAGGATAAAGAAACATTTTCTCTAAAACTAGAATTGTTCGAATTTAAACAAAATTAACATTTTCACTAATTATTAGTATATCTGCTTGGTTATTTGCTGTGTTAACTGTTCATTACCTTGTATTGCTTGCATACATGTTCTGTAGAATTGTGGTAACGGGACTTAATAATGTGGTGGTTTGTTATCTATTTCCTTACGTCGGTGTATTCTAATTGCAGTGTAGAATAATGCTAGTGAGTGTTGGTCTGGATCATTGATGATGTGTCATACATGGTTGATTCCTAATGCTTGTATTTTGTTGTGCAAGTCTTGTAGTGCTAGTCCTCCGTGTTTCCTATCTTGTATTAATGTTTTGTGTTGTTTTACTGTGAATTGTGTTGTTGGAGATGCAATTTATGGTGTTTTTGTTTATGTGTGTAATTGTCTGTTTTGGGGTATCTAACACTGTAGGTAACTATTAGGAATGAAGAAGGTGATTACAACTGTGCTTCTTCCAAAAATGGGTGACTTGTATGTATACCTATGTAGTATATCTATAATTTGTTTTGTCAGTTTATAATTTTGTTTGTCAGTGAATGCCATGTTTATCTGCATTTTTCAGGGATCGCATGGAAATGTGATTCCAAATATTTTCATTATGTTTGTGGCTGTTAGATCTGTATGGAAATCCGCTTTATTCTTCCACTTTTCCAGACCTATTAATTTAGACTTCCCTACGTTTCTTTTGTACCCACTTCCTTTACAAACTAACTGTCTTAAGGTGTTAAGTATGTTCCTCATGGATGTGTTGGTTTTAGAGAAGTAAAAGGTGTCATGTGCTTAAGCAGTTAGTTTCCTCTCCACTAACATTTGTATAAATGTACCTTTACGGTTGGTGTCCCGTCTAATTGCTTCTAAGCGTGGTTCTAGTGTGAGTGCATACAGGATTGGTGATAGTGGACACCTGTCCCTGGTGCAAAAGGAAAATTTTATGTCGGTCCACAATAGTGAAAAGTTTGGGAAGCACTGATGTAGGACATGATGCAAGTTCTTGTTTGTGAAAAGATTCTCGGTAGACGTTTAGAAGGAAATTGCTTAGGATAATCAAATCAAATCAAATCAACTTTATTAGGGTCACAAATTGGGCGCGCAGGCCCGTCTTACATTCGGCCCTTCCAATCACTCGTCTTTCGTTCATCAAGAGCATTATACATTTACATAGGAAGAAAAATAAACATTGTGAAATGAATGTTGTAAACATAAACAAGGCTAATTACCATGTTATGAAGCACATCTCCCACCTATCCATACATCACCCCACCCACACAACAACCCCACCTACCCACACACACGCGCACCAAGGGACACATACACACCCCCACCTACCGACACACACGCACACCAAGGGACACATACATACCCCACCAACCGACCCATCCCCCTCCCGCACATCCCCCACCCACACACACTGCCCTCACCTGATCCCCCAACCAAAACACACTCGCCACCCACATTCCCCCACCAACCCACACATCCTACCCCACACATCCTCTCCCCACCCACACCTCAAACCACCCATCCCCCAGCCACATCTCCATCGACAACATATTCCCCACCCACATACACAATCCCCCACCAACCCACACATAGCACATCCACTCACACATCCCCACCAACTGACATGTCCCTACCCCCCCCCCCCCCCACACACATCTCCCTAACCACCCATACATCCCCAATCCACTCACACACACCCCACCACCCACACATACAAATTCCACCCACCCACACATGCCTTAACCTAATCCCCCACCACACAATCCCCCACCCGCACATTACATACACCCCCTACCACGCACTATTCCCAACCCACGCACAATCCCCCACCCAGATACCACACAATATTCCCACCCACACCCACACAGATACCCTTACCCATCCACCCCACATACCCCCACTCACACACCACAAAAATCCCCCACCCACACACACATACCTCACCCATACAATATCACCAACCAACACACCACAGACCTCTCCCCACCCACACACGCATTCTCTACCCTTCCACCAACACACACTCACTCACGCATACATCCTCCACTACGCACCCACACACCCCCACCCACCCACCCCCAACCAAACATCTTTCGATCACAATACCCCTACCCCCACACACATCCTCCACCAACTCACACATCCCACCCCGACACATACAACTCCCTCACCCACCTACACATTCCTAAGCCACTCACACACCCCCACCCACACATTCCCCATCCACATACACACATCTCCCACCCACACTCCCCCACATACTTCCCCCAACCACCACAATCCCCTGCTCAACCACACATATACCCACCCATACGCACATTCCCCACACCCATCACACACATCCCCCACACCACACACTATCCTCCACCCATACCACCACAAACATACCCTCCACCCACACATCATTCACACATCCCCCACCAACACACCGCACACATATCTCAAACCCACACACCATACACTTCTCCCCACCCGCCCTTCCATCCCAAATCCACCCAACACAATCCCCTACCCATACAACCCCGCCTCCCACACATACTTCCTCAAACCATCCACACATCTCCACCCACATAAACACACATCCCCTGCATCCGTCCCATACACATATCCTCCACCCATACACACATCCCCCACACCCATTCCAACACCCCTACTTTCACCCCCACACATCCATCCACACATCCCACCAACACCCACAAATACCACTACCCACCAAAACCCACACACCACAACCCATCCAAACGCATCCACCCACACACCCCCCACCCACACATATCCCCACACTTACACACATCCTCCACATACACTCACACTTCCTCACATCTAGACACATACAAAATGTCTCACGTTAGTATTGAAACTAGTATGAACAAACTCCCACACTTTACTCACACACATACACTGACACTTGTCATGAGCAGTCTCATAAAAATGTTAAACATGGAGAAAAATGTGTACATAAAATGTATGTGACGTAAAAATAGTGATGCTCTCTCTCTCTCTCTCTCTCTCTCTCTCTCTCTCTCTCTCTCTCTCTCTCTCTCTCTCTCTCACACACACACACACACACACACACACACACATTCACTCTTCCGCTCATTCATTCACTCTCACGCATTCACTCTCCCGCTCATTCACTCTCACGCTCACTCATTCACTCTCCCGCTCACTCATTCACTTTCCCGTTCACTCATTCACTCTCCCGCTCACTCATTCACTCTCCCGCTCACTCATTCACTCTCACGCTCACTCGTTCTGTCTCTCATTCACACTCATTGACTCACTCACTCAAACTACAGTAATGAACATGAGTTTATATTATGCATGATAAAATCAAATGGTATTTAACTGATAATATGACAGATGAGAATACACAAACATATGGATTCGCGTGTTACATAACATGCGTGTTACATGACATGCATCTGCTCAGCTCTCTCTCTCTCTCTCTCTCTCTCTCTCTCTCTCTCTCTCTCTCTCTGTATTCTTTCATATACACACACTCACACGCATGCGCGCGCTCACACACACACACACTAACACATCAACTCTCCCACTGTCTCACTCTCTAACACACAATCCTTCACACACACACTCACTCTCTCAATCACACTCTCTCACACATACACATACACATGAACGCATGCACGCACGCATACACTCCCTCACTCACTCTCACACATACACGTACGAATGCATGCACTGAAACATTCCCCCACCATTTCTCGCTCAATCACTCTCTCCACACACACGCATGCACGTGCGAACACACGCATTCACTCTCTCCCTCTCACTGACACCCACTTTCTCTCTCTCTCTCTCTCTCTCTCTCTCTCTCTCTCTCTCTCTCTCTCTCTCTCTCGCTCTCACATGCAGATTGTTGTGTTCTATTACGTATTGTATTATTTTGAAGATTCTCAGTTTGTGTTATGTTGTCGGTGTGTTTACTATTAGTGTATGTTAGAATAAGGTGTTTTATGTGTTGCACATAACCTGTGTGTTGGAGTTGTGTGTTGTTGAATATCCAATGTGGGGATCGTTTTGAGGGCTGTGCATTTGTATGTCTGTAGTGATATATGCCAGTACTGCTTTGTGATCTATATCTTTTAATGTTTCTTGTATGTGTTTTGTGTGTATTATGATGTGTGTTGCAGTTGTGTATATTCTGTCTAGGCTGATCTATTGTGATCCCTATTGCTGTGTGTCTGAAAGCGTCTGATAAAGTATGTGTGTCTAAGCTATTCTGTAGTATATAAAGTTGGTGTATTCTATTCTTGTCACTTCTCCTTAATTTTGTATTGATTCCTGCTTTGTCTGGTTTGTGTTTGCTTATAAGTGTGATGATGTGTTGTAATTGTGTACGTATATAACAAATGTTTAAAGTAAAAATAATTAAATCACTAGTCACTGTAATGTTAGTAAAAACAAATAAATGAGGTATAATTACTATATAAATTCACACGCAAAGTTATTATCCATGATGGACACGTCTAGACGAGCATGTTGTCAGTAGCAAAAGTTTTTGCGAGAGAATCATCTTGATCCTCGTTCTTATCACTTGTGTCGGTGTCTACAAAGAGCGTGTCTTGTATGCTGTATGTGTCTTCTTCTCTTGTACTTGTTTCTCCTCTTGTTCTTCTTGTTCATTTTCCTTTGTCTTGTATGTGGTGTCTTTGATTTTTTCCTTTTTTTTCTGGTATGTATCTAGTCGGTGATAGATCGCATGTTACTGTGTCAAAGCTGTGTTGACTGCAGTAGTCTTCTGTCTGCCCGTTTTCTCTTTATTGGATTGCTGACGATTTGAAAACTGTTAGTTGTTATTCTTAGGGTTGTATTCTTGTGTGCTATTTTCATGTGTGCTCCTGTCCTCTTGTGTGTTGACTTGACTAGTGAAAGTTTGTGTCAGTTCAGTTCGTTTCTGTGGAAGAGTTTCTCTTACGAGTGGCGGGAAATCTTCTTGTCTGTGTACACCAATTGCTGCTGCTGTTGGTGTCATCGGTGGTCGTCTACTAGGACATTTATTTACCCAGTGGTTGTCTTGGCCACACGCCGGACAATTGGTCTTTCTCCCCGGCATTGTTATCAACACTCTGTGATTATTACTCGTAATGCCAGGAATGTAGATCTGTATGTAATGGGGGACTACCTTGTTTTGGTTGCAGAGTGAACCCCACTTGCTATCTCAAATTTTTAGCCGGCAAACTTCAGCCTTGTCATTCCCTGTAAAGCTGTGCACCGGTTTATTTAACTCATTCCAGAGTAATCGTGATAGGTAATCAGTGAATTGTCAGCTGGTGTTGATTTAGCAGCATCCCCAGGAAAAGTAATCGAGCAAACTTTCGTACCAGGCTGGTGAAGCCATTCAGCCATGTTGACCTCTACAAGTAGCCTTTACTTGGTAGCCTTTTAGACGTAAATTGCCCAGGATAGGACAAAAGTGCTGGTAGATTCTACAGATAGTCTTTTAGGCCCTGGTGTTTTACCTTTGATTGAGTGCATGTGTTATGTCTGCTAATGTAAGCTCTGTGTCTAGTATGTTCTTTTCTGTGTCAGACAGTGTCTTTGTGTGTTGTGAGAACCTATTGTGTATTTGTGTTTTGGCTGGTTCTGCTGTATATAAGTCAGTGTAGTATTTTTGGAATGTTTATAATAGATGTGATGCCTCTGTTTTTATTTTTTTTTTTTGTGTTTCCTTGCGTGTCTATTATTGCTCATATTTGTCTGTTGCGTTGTATGTTTTGAAGTATTGCCATGTGTTGTTTGCTGGGAGTTTCTTGTGACATGGTAGTGAGTTTAGTTCTAAGGAGAGCATCACATAATAGTGTTGTTCTAATTGTGATTCTTTATTGTTATTTAAGAACAGACATAGGTTTTATTTTGTACTGTGGTGCTGGATCGCATGCAGCCTACAACATGATCATCTGGCCCTTTTTCTTCTGATCACCTTCCAACTCGAAGTGCTTGCATCGCTTGATGCGGAGCTGATTTCTGTATTGCATTCTGTGCAATCCGCAGTCAGTACAATCTCCTTTTTAATTTTAGTCTTCTTTCTAAACACAGGCTTAGACTGACCACCATAACCACTATGTTGTCTGTCATAACGCCTTTTACCCTGTGCTTTGAGTGAGGATTTTCCTGCTTTGTACTGGGTGACATTTTGTACTTTTTGCACTTTTTGTGCTTGCAAAATTTGCTGCGCTGTTTCGGTACGTTAATGTTTTGGTTCTTGTTCGCATATCTTTTACAAGACATCGCTGTCAGTATCAGCATCTTTCAGCTGATTGTTGATTTCTTGGAAGGATTACGCTCAGTAGTTTGCCGTTGCTTTCTGAGCGACCGGCTCATATACCCCGTAAATTACCGACGCGGAGAAAACCGCTACCGATTCTCGCTCAAGTCACGTTACTCACGAAGTATACGGGATTACGGAGAAAGTCGTTAACTCCTAGACTAGGTAGACTTCGATACGTTAACCAGGGTGAAATCACATATGAAAATGTAAGTTTTCGATTCTAATTGTGATTCTAGTGAAATTTAGGGCCTTTTACAGGCCGGACAAAAATAATAGATATCACATTGTAAACTTAGTGCCAGAAAAAGGATAACACATTTAATGTAATATTGAGAACAAATGGGAAAATGGGTTATAAAATTCTCAATCTTGTAAAATAATGCCATAACTTTTACAAAATCTTTGAAGATTACTTAAAATTGTTATCCCACTGGTATTTGGCACATAACGGTCGTTACTTTCTAGGAACATTTTATAAAGAATTTAGATAAATACTATAATTATTTAAATCACAGAATACATTTATGCTTCCTGTAGTAATGTCCCTTGAAATAGCTGTTATGTTGTTATGTCTTTTTCCACTATTTTATTTATATGTGTTCCTACAACGGCATCAACACAACGGAAGTTCAAGAATGAAAGCTTGCATCCATTCGGCCATGTTGACCTCCAAAAGTAGCCTTAACTTGGTAGACTTTTATAATGAAGCTGTCGAGGATAGGACAGAAGTGATGGTAGATTTCTACAGTGGGGTCTGTATGGTTCTTGTGATTTGTCTTATGATGAAATATTTATGTACGTCATAAAAGTTTTACTAAACGCTGAGAAGATATATATATATATATATATATATATATATATATATATATATATATATATATATATATATATATATATATATATATATATATATATATATATATATATATAGCATTATGTTTTAAGGAGTTTTGGCCCTTGACAGACCGGTCAAAATTAGAACAGTTAGCTTACCCGGAGATATTTTTTTTCCTCTACCGATTCCATTATACCATTATCCATAGCCCGTTCAACCTCAGCAGTCAAGTTATATCAGGGTCCATCATTGATACAGATTAAAAATCCTGTGATCGAGTCAGCCACACTCTCTGTTTGTGTGTGTGTGTGTGTGTGTGTGTGTGTGTGTGTGAGTTAGTGTGTGAGTGTGTGTGTGTGTGTGTGTGTGTGTGTGTGTGTGTGTGTGAGTTTTTTTTTTTTAAACTTGTAATTCGTAGAAATCAATGTTTATTTACAAGGTGTATTGTGTGTTTCATGCAAAATAAGCGGCGCTGTTTCGGTAAGCTCACCTTGGTGAAATCATGTATGAGAAATGAAGTGTACGTTTCGAATCCTGATTCTAGTGACATTGTGCTTTGAGTGAGGATTTTCCTGCTTTGTACTGGGTGACATTTTGTGCTTTTTGCACTTTTTGTGCTTGCAAAATTTGCTGCGCTGTTTCGGTACGTTAATGTTTTGGTTCTTGTTCGCATATCTTTTACAAGACATCGCTGTCAGTATCAGCATCTTTCAGCTGATTGTTGATTTCTTGGAAGGATTACGCTCAGTAGTTTGCCGTTGCTTTCTGAGCGACCGGCTCATATACCCCGTAAATTACCGACGCGGAGAAAACCGCTACCGATTCTCGCTCAAGTCACGTTACTCACGAAGTATACGGGATTACGGAGAAAGTCGTTAACTCCTAGACTTGGTAGACTTCGATACGTTAACCAGGGTGAAATCACATATGAAAATTTAAGTTTTCGATTCTAATTGTGATTCTAGTGATATTTTGGGCCTTTTACAGGCCGGACAAAAATAATAGATATCATATTGTAAACTTAGTGCCAGTAACCTTCCTTCCATCCAATTTGAAAAAAAAACAAAAATTTCCACCTTGTTTCAACCAGCCCGTACGGCAACGGTTATAGTAGCGGTGGTTCATGGTGCTTAGATTATTACTATATTTATGTGCCAGTAAAATCTGACTTATGTTGTGCAAACAATTATTACTATATTTATGTGCCAGTACAATATGACTTATGTTGTGTGCAGACAATGTCTGTGACGTTGGGTGAAGGGTCCGGTTGTCCGGCAAGTCCGTTGTTTTGTTATTATAATTAAGTTTTATTAGGCCTAGGTCCTATCCCTGGTTCGTTTGTCCAGGCCGTCGTCAACCCATTCCTGTTGATTGTCTCATATGCAACCTCAACATATCGGTGCCGATCTTTTCCTAGTCTCTCTCGTTCCCGCCCGTGATAGTGCTATTGCCACCAAGAGGGATCGCTCATCTCGTCCCTCTCCTTCCGGGTCCTCCAGAGTGGAGCCAAACCACACACATCCCGCCCAGATCACGCCGCAGCCCACTGTGTCCCCAGGGCACCCAGGACATCCACCACAATGGAAAAAGGTGGATGTCCGAAAAAAAAAAAGGAATTTAGGTACACAGAACGTGGACAGTAAAGGTACAAACTAACATTCATTATTTTTTTTTTTTTTTTTATTTTTTTTTATTTTTTTTTTTGTAAAATAAAATACCAACCAACAATTACCGGAACAAATATTGATGGGAAGAATTTATTATCTGTATTTTTCCTATTTAATCCACCACTTTATCTACCTAGTTGGATTATGGATTTGTGTAATTATCACATTTGTGATAATTATTTATCTTATCTATTCTGTTGCGTATTTATTTATTTGCTTTATTTGATTAAGTTGAGTTGTGTCTGGCTGTCCAGTTTGTTGGTTTAATTTATTTGATTTATCAAAGTAAATATTTATATGTTCTTCTTTTTTAGAGACTTTGTTGTATCTTTTTCTATTCCCATCCTGATGTGTAGTCCGTGGCTTCTCTTCTCCGGTGCCCGAGGGTCTTTCCTTGTTTCTTCGTCACAGCTGTTAGTTGTTTCAATGAATTGGCGGATTCCGTCCTCTTCATTCGGTGTTTGTATTTTTTGTGTCATTTATATATCCTTTCCAGTTCTTGCTATAAATTGGTTGACCATTTTTTGCAGGTCTCTATCTCCATCTGTCCGCAGACACTCCTTCATTGTCATCATGGTATCCCTTGCTTGAAAGTAGTATATCAATTTCTGGCGATCCTGGTCATATGTCTTGCATGATATGAGATAGTTTCTATCGTGCTGTCTTCCGCGCATTCCACGCATCTGGGGTTGTTTGTTTTGTCTTTCCAATATCCGAGTCTCATCCTCCATAGTTTTTTATAGGTTGGGATTTTCGTGTTGTTTTTAATTTGGCTTTTCATGCTGGGTTCCTTAAGGATCTGGTATGAATGTCTTCCTCTGTTGCTATCTTTCCATTGTCAAATATTGAGAACAAATGGGAAAATGGGTTATAAAATTCTCAATCTTGTAAAATAATGCCATAACTTTTACAAAATCTTTGTAGATTACTTAAAATTGTTATCCCACTGGTATTTGGCACATAACGGTCGTTACTTTCTAGGAACATTTTATAAAGAATTTAGATAAATACTATAATTATTTAAATCACAGAATACATTTATGCTTCCTGTAGTAATGTCCCTTGAAATAGCTGTTATGTTGTTATGTCTTTTTCCACTATTTTATTTATATGTGTTCCTACAACGGCATCAACACAACGGAAGTTCAAGAATGAAAGCTTGCATCCATTCGGCCATGTTGACCTCCAAAAGTAGCCTTAACTTGGTAGACTTTTATAATGAAGCTGTCGAGGATAGGACAGAAGTGATGGTAGATTTCTACAGTGGGGTCTGTATGGTTCTTGTGATTTGTCTTATGATGAAATATTTATGTACGTCATAAAAGTTTTACTAAACGCTGAGAAGATATATATATATATATATATATATATAGCATTATGTTTTAAGGAGTTTTGGCCCTTGACAGACCGGTCAAAATTAGAACAGTTAGCTTACCCGGAGATATTTGTTTTCCTCTACCGATTCCATTATACCATTATCCATAGCCCGTTCAACCTCAGCAGTCAAGTTATATCAGGGTCCATCATTGATACAGATTAAAAATCCTGTGATCGAGTCAGCCACACTCTCTGTTTGCGTGTGTGTGTGTGTGTGTGTGTGTGTGTGTGTGTGTGTGTGTGTGTGAGTTAGTGTGTGTGTGTGTGTGTGTGTGTGTGTGTGTGTGAGTTTTTTTTTTTTAAACTTGTAATTCGTAGAAATCAATGTTTATTTACAAGGTGTATTGTGTGTTTCATGCAAAATAAGCGGCGCTGTTTCTGTAAGCTCACCTTGGTGAAATCATGTATGAGAAATGAAGTGTACGTTTCGAATCCTGATTCTAGTGACATTGTTTTTATTTGGCCTTTTACAGACCGGACAAAAATAGTACATGACGTGCCAAACTTCATGCCATTAAGGGATAAAACATTTAATTTAATGTCAAGAAGAAATGGCAAAATGGGTTATAAAATTCTCAAGCATTTAAAATAAAGCCATCACTTTTACACAAACTATGAATAGTATGTAAATTATTATCGCATTGCGTATCCTGCCCATAACTGTCGCTAATTACTATGAACATTTTATAAAGGATTCAGATAAATACTACAATTATTTAAATCACACAAAGAAAAAAATCCCATTTATGCTACATTTAATAATGTCCCTTGAAATAATTGTTATGTTATGTCTGTTCACTATTTTAATTACATGTGTTCCTACATCCGCATCGACACACCGGAAGTTCAAGAGTGAAAGCTTGTATCCATTCACCCATGTTGACCTCCAAAAGTCATCACTTGATATACTTTTGTAAGGAAGCTGCCGAGGATAGGAAAGAAGTGATGGTAGAATTCTACAGCGAGTCCGTCTACTCCCGGTGATTTGTCTTGTGATGATGAAATATTTATGTACGTCATAAAAGCTTTACTAAACGGTGAGAAGATATATATAAATACTAGCTGACCCTGCCCGGCTTCGCCCAGACCCTGGTGGGGAGCATCTCATTTAATCCATATAAGTAGTCATATAAGTTCTCGTTCCCGTTATCGACTATCTGTCTGTCTGACCCGGCCCCGCATCGCCCAGCTCCTGGTGTGAAGCATCTCATTTAATTTATATAAGTAGTCATATAAGTTCCTGTTCCCGACTGTCTATCTGTCTGTCTATCTGTCTATCTGTCTGCCTGACCCTGTCCGGCTTCGCCCAGTCCCTGGTGGGGAGCATCTCATTTAATTCATATAAGTAGTCATATAAGTTCTCATTAAATTCATACAACAAAAAAAGTAACTTAAAAGAACGTTCTTCCACACACCATCCATTATTTTTAATGAAAACTCTTTCTAATCACCTGCATGACTACAGTAACTTCTTAAGCAAAAAAAGATGAGTTACAATGTTATGCATTGTGCATCATTTTTATGAAAACTTTGAAAATGCCTTACAGATTGTATCATTATTTATAACTCATATGCCAGTACATAACTATGGACAAAGAGTTTATAAATCTTTGAAAACGATGCCACAATATGACTATAAGTTATACAGAAAAGTTATGCCCCTTGAAATAACTTTTACAGAGTTAGGTCCCCTGAAATATATGAAATTATGATGAAAAATGAAAAATGAAATAATACTGAGTAAGCAGGCGATTTCACACTAACAAAATATCACAGTTGGCAGCTCTGGAATGAAAGGAAGGCGTGTAGAAAATTTCATCTCAATCGGATGGGCCGTTCGCGAACGTATAAAGGACATACATAGATACATAGATACATAAATACGGACGGAGATCGCCTTTTATATATAAGATAACATTATGTGTTAATCTGTTTTGACCTTTGACAGGCCCCACAAAACTAGAACAGAACAGTTAGCCTACCCGGAGATATTTAATTCCCCCCCCCCCCCCTTCCACCGATTCGATTATACCATTATCCCTAGCCCGTTCAACCTCAGAAGAGAAGTTATATCAGGATCCAACGCTGGTTCACATTAATGATACTGTGATCGAGTCAGCCACAAATAGGATATTAGGTTTCAATAATTTCCGTTTTATGTATGGTGTTTTTGTTTTAAAATCGTATATTGCATAGAAATCAGTGTTTATTTACAAGGTGCATTGTGTGCTTTCATTTACATTTGCATATACAACAAATACATTCATATATACATATGATAATATACATTAATGGGACAGAGTTGTGTCAAAGAATCAGCAAAGACAAGTCACTGAAATTGTTCTGGCGACTACATAAAAGTACTAATGGTATAGTCAAGGATAAGAGTATTCCTGACTTACAGAGTGCTGACCTCATCTGGCAGAAGACTGACGAGAAAAAGGGCAAAGCCCTTTACGAACGCTATCTAGAGCAGAGCATCCAGAAAGACACGAGAGGCCGATATTTTGCTAAGACGGTTATCTCATATAGATGTAAGTCCCAGAACATTTCAGAAGAAGACATGGCGACAGTAAAAAAGATCAGGGCAGCACATCAGGGCCAGATGGTATAAGGTATGATGACATCAATATGTGTACAGACAACGATCTAGAGGAACTAGCAGTTATGTACAACAACAGTATAGTAAGTTCTAGCATCACGGAGGAATGGTTACACATCTATCTGGCTCCCTTGCTGAAGCCTGGCAAAGACCACACACAAATTCAGAAACATTTATGTAATGTACACCTTATAATTGTATTAACGTCCCCACGCTTACATTTACATGTGGAGAGCATCTTGGAGAGAGAAGAATAGATTGTTGGCGCATTTAATACATAAGGAAAGACAAGTTAAATTTATTGGATGGAATTGAAGGTTCGTTTACAGCCCTATAAGAAACAGAAGAAAATAGTATAGAACATCGTTACTGTGAATAACGTCTCTGCAATATAATCATATTTTTAAATATTGTTTATTCATTAACACGTTCAGTGTGTTCTGCATATTAACCTGCATCACTGTTTTGTATACTATTCCCTCATTAGTATTACTTTAAACAAAATATATTAACGCCCTCACACACCACTCTCACTCTCTCTCTCTCTCTCTCTCTCTCTCTCTCTCTCTCTCTCTCTCTCTCCCTCCCTATATATATATATAATATATATATATATATATATATATATATATATATATATATATATATATATATATATATACACACACACATAGGCTTTGTGCTATGGAGAAGCAATAACTTCATCCCTGGTCTTAACCGGTCTCGGAATCAAAGCGAGAGGTAACTGTTACGGGTTATAAGTCCTGGTCAATTGGCGTAGACATGAGTGCCACGTGTTACCTCAGATGGTGGGAGACACCTACAGGTGTCATTGATCAGCTACCGCCCGCCTCAAGCTGGGCAGTCCTCAGCCAATTGGTTGCTGATCCGCCACAACCTGCCTGCTTCAGTGGGTGCTTGGGGCTATGACAAAATCTTAATCGCAGGCTGTAAAACAAATGTACCAGGTACAGATAGAAAGTAAAATAGAAACCCCAAGCTACGGCTTGCAGCCTGGAACGTCAGAACCATGTGTCCAGGATTTTCAACTGACTTGACCAATATTGACGATGTGAGAAAAACAGTTGTGATTGATGTCGAACTCCATCGTCTTTACATTGATATTGCTGGTCTGCAGGAGACTCACCTCGCTGAGGAAGGGTTACTCAGGGAAAACAATTACACCGTTTTTTGGGAAGGGTAAAGCGCAGGCAGAAAAATTGCAACATGGTGTGGGCTTTACAGTGAAGAATTCGCTACTGGGAATGATTGAAATTCCAGCGGGAGGTAATGAAAGACTATTATCCTGCGCTTGGCAACCTCTTGTGGTTTTGCCACCATTATTACTGCATATGCACCGAGACTCGATTCCTCTGATGATGTGAAGGATTCGTTCTATGAGGAGTTAGACTCTGTGATCAAGGCAGTTCCAAAATCTGACTACATGTATATACTCGGTGATTTCAATGCTCGTGTGGGCAAGGACTCGAGTTCATGACCAGTGTGCCTTGGAAAATACAACAACGGTCGCATGAATGAAAATGGGCAAAGGCTGCTGGAGCATTGCACCAGAAATGGCGTATGTATTACAAATGCCTTTTTTAAAACAAAAGAGCTGCATAAGGTCACATGGAAACATCCATGATCCGGCCATTTTCATCAACTGGACTTCATCATCACACGGAGACAACATCTGAACCATACATCATTGACTCGAAGTTACCACAGCGCTGACTGTGATACGGATCATTCTTTGGTTGTTGCAAGGTTTAGACTGAGACAAAAGAGAATCTACACAGCTAAACACAAATCTAGCCCCAGGATTAATACTATTGACACTCATGTTCCTGAAAAGTGCTTTCACTTTCAACAGCAACTTGAAGACGCTTTCACTGATAAACAAGAAAATTGTACAGTAAATGAAAAGTGGGGTAAACTTTAGGAACCCCTTTATAAAACTGCCGTAGGGGTTTACGGCACTGTGGATCATAAGAGGCAGGACTGGTTTGCGGCACACAGCCAGACACTGCAGCCCTTGATTGATAAAAAGAAGATAGCTCTCTTAAGAAACAAGGAAATTCCAACGCGTAACACTCTGAGTGAGCTGAAGCTAGCTAGGAAGGATGTGCAAAAGGCTGCCAGGCAGTGTGCAATGACAATTAGATCAAGCTATGTGAGTTCATTCAAAGTGCAAGTGTTAAGGGAAACATCAGAAACATGTACGAAGGGATAAAGAAAGCCTGTGTTCCAATGATCAAAAGAAGTGCACCATTGAAAACTTTGACTGGAGAAATCATCACTGATAAGAAACAGCAGATGGACAGATGGGTAGAGCACTATTTGGAGCTTTACTCAAGTGAGACCAAACTAGCAGATGATGCCCTCAACGAAATAGAGGCCCTACCAACTCTTGACCACCTGGACACACTTCCCACCATAACAGAAGGTAAGTGTGCTATAATGAACTTGCATCTGGCAAGATTCCAGGTAAGGATGGGATTCCAATAGAGGTTATCATGAGTGGGCAAGACACACTCACTCTACAGATCCACCAGCTAATAGAGCTATGCTGGCGAGAAGGAGAAGACCCACAGGATTTCAAAGATTCAAGCATCATAACACTGTACAAGAACAAGGGCGATCGGAGCGACTGCAACAACTATAGGGGTATCTCACTTCTGTGTATTGTTTGAAAAGTATTTGCCAGAATTGTTCTGTGCAGACTTCAAGTCCCGGGAAATCAAGTCTACCCCGAATCACAGTGTGGCTTTCGACAGAATCGTTCTACCATTGATATGATATTCTCATTGCGGCAAATGCAGGAAAAATGCCGTGAACAGAATCAACCACTGTTTATTGCCTTCATCGATTTCACAAAGGCGTTTGATTTGGTGAGTCGTGAGGGTCTGTTCAAGGCACTAAAGAAGATTAGCTGCCCACCAACTCTTCTGTCCATTGTGGAATCGTTCCACACAGGCATGAAGGGTATAATCAAGTTTGATGGCGCAACTTCAGAAGAATTTGAAATCAAGAGTGGAGTTAAGCAAGGTTGTGTACTAGCTCCCACCCTCTTTGGAATATACTTTTCACTTCTACTGAAATATGCCTTTCGTGATCAGGATGGTAGTCAGGTCTTAGTCAGATATGACTGAGCTACCGTATAACAGTAGACGGTACTACCTGGTTTCTGTTAGCGCTGAACGTTGGGCGGCGCTTACCAAACCCGACACCCCACATTGTGCCAACGGCTTCGGGCGGAAGAGCGCAATTGGGAGGGTACAAGCCTTACCCTGGTGCGAGGAAATGCAAGCTAAAGACAAAATGTCATGGCAGGGCAGACCAGGCCCTAAGCCTTGGTTGGCGACTGGTCTAGGATCGAAGCTCCGACAGGCGGACAGTTAGAGCATTGCTTTGCTGATCCGGCAGCTTCTGCAGCTTGTCTTGTTCCAGATGTAGGGGTGTTACCTTTCCTCTGGAGTAAACTAGGCAGGCCGAGAGAGGTATCATGCTGCATAGGCAACACATGATCTCTATATTTTAGCCCAGGCTTTGTGCTATGGAGAGGCAAAAGTCACACACCAAGCGTTTGAGACGTAAGATGGTGCATGATGGTGGAAATGACCACGTGTTCACATGCACCCACTGTGAACGGACATTTACAGCGCAAATTGGCCTTATCAGTCACACTCGCTACCGCCATAGTTAAAAGTTATGCCTTTTTAAAGCACACACTATCGTCTGTCAAGACGGCAAGGTGCCAATGCAATGTAATGTGTGATCAGGCTGGTGGTATACTCACTCACGCTCAGATCGCGGCCTCTACAATGATCAGAGATTGAAGGCCAAGACTAAAATTAGGATGGTACTGAGCAGAGAGTTGCTTTTTGTAGATGATGCTGCAGTTACGACATACTCTGAGGAAGAATTACAATCTCTACTATCTGCATTCTCGAATGCTTGTTCTGAATTTGGTTTAACAATTAGCAAATAGAAGGCACAGATTATGTCACAAGGTTCACATGGTGTACCATCAATCTTTATTGACGACGCCGAACTAGAGATGGTAGACCATTTTACATATCTAGGATCAGTGGTAAATAGAAAATTATCCCTAGATCAGGAAATCAACATCCGGATTGGTAAGGCAGCAACAACATTGAACAGGTTAAGAAAAAGAGTCTGGGAGAACAGGAAGCTTACTGCCAAAACAAAAGTCCTTGACTATCAAGCCTGTGTCATTAGTACTCTTCTTTATGGCAGTGAAGCCTCGACAATTTACTCACACCAAGAGAAACGTTTAAACAGCTTTCATATGCGGTGTCTGCGAAGAATTCTTGGTATTAAGTGGCAAGAGAAAATCACAAATACTGAAGCATTGGAAAGATCAGGTTGTGTGACGGTCTATTCAACGCTCAGTCTTCGTAGACTTAGATGGATAGGACATCTTAGGAGGATGGATGATGGTAGAATACCAAAGATATCTTGCTTGGTGAATTATAGATGGGTAAGAGATCTCAGTGTCGGCCTCTACCATGATACAAAGATATGTGTAAGCGGGACATGATTGATGTAAATATTGACAATTCACATTGGGAGCAAGTCACCGCTGAACGTGTTGCATGGAGGTCAAAGATCAGAAATGGAATAAAGACAAAGGAGAAAATTATTGCAGATAAGTCACACACCGAGCGTATGAGACGTAAGATGGTGCATTATGGTGGAAATGACCACGTGTTCACATGCACCCACAGTATTAGAACCTGTCTATAAAATTTAAATGTATTTATGTTTTAGTAAATATCCGGGTCTCACAGGCGTATGTCTCAACAACCGCTTCTATTACATGTTACAGATACTGGTCATTGTCTGCAATCAAAACTGTATCATCAACATACCTAGCATTGTTGTTGTTACGTCAACAAGCCCGATTCATCTCATAGCGGCAACATTTCTCATAATATAGCAATTTTCTGTGTGTTATCGGCTTTAGTAGCCAATATTCTTCAACAGTCGGCTCTTGTCGTATGAAGGCATTTGTTCTTTTCTGTACCCAAGATATTCTTAGAGTCTGCCTATAACATTTAAAGGCAGTGTACGTTACAATGAGAAAGATGCATGCTCTTAAAAAGCTAATTTTGTGTAGTTGTATCTGCCCCACCCCATAATTATTAAGTTGTTTTAGTATTTGTAGAGCAATAAATCGTCGTCTTTAAATTTAACCATATATATATATATATATATATATATATATATTCTTCATATTAGTTTCATCTGTATGCATTATCTATTTTGTTTTTGTTATGTTAAGTTGTAACTTGTGATGTTCACTAATCATTTGGGTTGAAGTCATTAATTTTTCTATTCCATCCTGTGATGTGGATAGTACTATTATCTAGTACACAGCGAATGGCTGGTATTTTCATACATACATAGTCTCTCTCTCTCTCTCTCTCTCTCTCTCTCTCTCTCTCTCTCTCTCTCTCTCTCTCTCTCTCTCTCTCTCTCTCTCTCACCCAATTGGTGAAGTTGTGAGGTTCAGTGGGTAAGTTGATAGGTCAATTAGACAAATTGTGAGAGCAAGTGGGGAAGTTATTAGGGCAACTGAGTAAGTTGATAGGTTGTTATGAGAGAAAGTGAGGAATTTGTTAGGGCAAGTGAGTGTGTTGTCACGGCAAGTCGGCAAGTTAGCAGGGCAAGTGAGCACGTTGTTAGAGTAGGTGGGCAAGTTGTTACGACATGTGGCTAAGGTGTGATCGTAAGTGAGCAACTTGTCAGGCCAAGTCAACAAATTGTGAGAGCCGGTGGGTAAATGTGTAAGAGTAAGTTATTATATTTGATGCAATGTTAAATGACTTCCTTGTAACCATTTCGACTTGTATATCATAACAAGTAAAGCATAACAGTATACATATTTTGTGTAAGTATTAATTCGTAGTAATGTAATTATTACATACTTGATACTTTAATAACTTATTATAATTTTGTACTCTCATATTCACATCTAACCATGTGTACCTCATAATAACTTATATAACATTTTAAATGCCTATGACAATGTAACTATTGTAATCTTTCATGGTTTAATTTAAAAACATGTGCCTAAGAGATAACATGTAGACTATTTTTTCTATTTGCTTCTATAATTAAAGATTTTTCGCCTCCAAAGTGTCTATAACACACATACACTCTATGAAAACATTTAAAATGCAAATAGACATGACGATTAAATTATGAATGGATCATGTAACTACACAACAAATGAAAATAATAAGAAATAAAATAACACCAGCGGTCGGAGATGAGCGATGTGGGTTTGTGGAAGGTAAAAGCATAAACAATGGTATATACAACTTAAGAACATTAACAGAAAGAATGCTTGCAATAAATGCATATTTATGTTTGTGTTTGATTGAGTAGACTACGATATTTGATAAGGTAAAACACGAAGAAGTGCTTATGATGATGGGAATGTTAAGCGTTGCTGGTAAAGATCTGAGCATAATACAGTAAAATACCGACACTCTACCAATTAACAATCAGTATTTGAGTAATATTTTTCCACTACAGATACTAAGCAAGTTAAAGTTAGTTACATATCCTTTACAGGACGTTGCAGTTAACACCAGCATTTTTTTTTCTTTTTTGCTGTTGTCATCGCTTGGCAAGTTTACAGTCAGTAGTTTGCTATTGCTTTCTGGACGAGCGGCACCCATACCAATTCGTAAAAACACTAACGCAACGCGGTTTGCTGCCAAATCGAGCGAAGCTGTGTTTTGAACACGGGAATGCGGGATCACGAAATGCGTCCGAAAACCCTTCACCACGGAGCCGGCACAAAGCAAGTATATTGTTAAAATATACCTCTAGTTTCAGTGCTCGATTTCTGACACATAGGGCGTATGTTATACCATCACTCAGCGAACATAATTTATAAGCTATGGCGTGAGGAGATATTTTTGGTATATAATGAGAAATATACCATCACTCAGCGAGCATATTTTAGAAGCTATGGCGTAAGGAGATATTTTTGGTATATATTGAGAAATATACCATCACTCAGCGAGCATATTTTAGAAGCTATGGCGTAAGGAGATATTTTTGGTATATAATGAGAAATATACCATCACTCAGCGAACATATTTTATAAGCTATGGCGTGAGGAGATATTTTTGGTATATAATGAGAAATATACCATCACTCAGCGAACATATTTTAGAAGCTATGGCGTAAGGAGATATTTTTGGTATATAATGAGAAATATACCATCACTCAGCGAACATATTTTAGAAGCTATGGCGTAAGGAGATATTTTTGGTATATAATGAGAAATATACCATCACTCAGCGAACATATTTTAGAAGCTATGGCGTGAGGAGATATTTTTGGTATATAATGAGAAATATACCATCACTCAGCGAACATATTTTAGAAGCTATGGCGTAAGGAGATATTTTTGGTATATAATGAGAAAAATAAACTTGCAAACAACTGACAAGATTGAAGTGAAAATAAGTCACAGATGTAAATATTAATCTTTTTAAAATTAATTTTTTGTTCTCTATGCCTTTCAATATACGATGTAGTTTTCCGTGTCAGTTTCCATATATATATTATGAATCGAAACAAATAGGTAGTGGTTTCCAAATACTATGCAATTTGACAAATAACTACATTGCTTCTGAAAAGTTTGAGAACTATAAAAAAACATTTGAAATATTCAGAACTTGAAAATATGCTGTCCTTCCTTTAAAAAAAAATCGGATAAAATTATCATAATGAAACAAGAAGTAGCAATGAAATTAAACCAAACCCAATATTAGACTGTATCAAAACTTAAAGCCGACGATGGATAAAATGCTTAATGTTACGCATGGAATCAGCTAATTTGTCTAGTAGTTTGAATCTTTACAAATGTTCTTGTTACCCTTGTGGGGAGATGTGTGGGTGGGTGGGGGGATATGTGTGTGGATGAGGGATTTGTCTGGGTGGGGATGTGTGTGGGTCGGGGGAGATGTTTGGGTGAGGGATGTTTGTATGAGTGGGTAGGCATTTGTGGGTGGTGGCGTGTGGATTTGTGGGTGGTGATATGTGGGTGGGTGTGTGGGGATTGTCGTGTCCTCCTTTACAGTGTCGTCCCTGGAGTGAAGAGAGTCGACACCCACATTATAATATTTTTTTCCTCTCAATATTCTGGAGAATCCACCAGCTTCCGTCCAACACACTCCATCAGCCTATGGACACCTTTTCCTATCACTCTCTCACTGTCGTACTATGCCCCCTTCTCATACTTCCCCAACGCAACATACTCAACAACTCTTGCTTCTAAAAATTAATAAAGATTACTTTATTAAAAGAAAAGTGTAACGTATATGAGACGTGTATGTGAAGAAAATGTGTGACATGTTCTATAAAGTGTGTAGAATCGGACTCTCAGACAACAACCCAGTCAGCTGATCCCAGCAAGGATAGACCACAGCACGTTACGTCAGAACATGTACTTCTCACCCAGCGCCGAAACCATCCTGCTGGATACTGATTTGCCTCTGTAGACCTCTGGTAATCCCATTTCATGAACATCCGAAATAGACACCGGTGGTATTAACAGTTAATCATGGACCGGTTGCACTCTACACAATGTCCGTTCCTATCGTTCCTTAAAAAAAAATGCACAAGTCCTTTGTAGTGTGTACACAGTTACTAATGTTAATTGTTACTGTACTGGATCCTCCCTCGTGTCTATCTAGCATCAAGTACCAAGTCTTGTGTTCTATTACACGAGATTATATCACACTATGTAATTATTAGACTTAATGTTTTTCAGTTCGTTACTACTGCCTGATGCTGTGTTGTGCATCAGTACGCATCACTCTCTTTGGTGAATCAACTTCCTTCTAGCTTTAGTTACGTTCTGTATGCAACTTTATTGATTGTTGAACTGGTGTTCTTCCGAATGGGATGTGATTCTTTCCCAAAAACTTGTTGAGTTTCCTTGGATCTGGTAGGGAACCTAGGATAGAAACAACACATCTGGTGATAGTACTAGTCACTGATCCTTTCGGCTGAGTGTAAGCCTATCGCCTTGCTTAATGATCTTTAGCTAACTAAACTATGTCCTAGAGCAGATTAGCTACCCACCTAGGGCCGAATCAGGCTATGACAAAGAAAAAATCAGCAAACAGAATGCGGAACCCCGCCCACCAGGGACACCTACGGGAAGATCCCAATTATCCCTCATTACTCAATTCTCAACTAGTAAAGCTTATAAACACTTCACTAATCTATTCTTAACTAGCAGAGTTAATATCACTATTCTACTCTAACTAGTTTCCACTAACAGTGCTAATCATCACACTATAGTTTAACAAGGCCACAGTCTATATTAATTAGAACTAATATTATAATAGGTTATACCTTAAATGGCACTACTGCAGTCCTATCAATCATATCTACATCTGCCATTATAGGCACGTGTAAAATTAAGTCACTAATTAACACACGGTAGATATTATTTCCACTAAGCACTGCAGTGCCTTTCACTCCGACTAGAGCCACATTTTCAAGTCCCCCTAGTTGGCCCCAACTCGGGTTTATATGGCAACCTACCAAAGTTGGCCACGTGACGTTCTCCTTTATTCCCCCACACAGGTGGCACAGTGGCAGATCATCCCCTGTCAGGGATCCATCCTCCCTCTGGCTCCCTCCATGTTAGATCTGTCATCACTGGTTTAGACATCCAAAACACGCCAGCGAGTTCCTGTATACTCCCAACACAGTTGCCAGTAACCAGCCGTCAATCTTCTTGATGTTCCGGAACTAAGACTTGACAGATGCACTGTTTTCTCCCTAGTCGGGCACTTCCGACCTGTTGATAAACTGTCAATCTTCTGTTCAGTGGTGACAATCCCAGCAGCCATTTCGCCTGATGTCCGGAACTATAACTGACAGACAGGGCTGTTCCATGTACTGAGCCGGGCAAGGCTATGTGATTCTAAATGTTTATAAACTGCCAACGCGGTGTATCCATTCATTCTCACTCACCACCAAATGTGTATATGTGCTGCCCCGATGTAACCCGTGCAGCTGTGTTTACTCTGGTAGTACGACTGTTGTGGCCTAGAAAATATACGCCAAGCAAACGTCGGTATTATTATCTGGTTAACTCATGGCGAGCTCGTGACATAGGCCCACTCTTAAGAGAGTAGTCCATCTCACTCTTCTCCACCATGAGTTAAATCCAGATGATTCATTCCTCTTCTTCAGGAGCTGGGTGTCTTGACAAGAAGTCCGCTCCAACATTTTCCTTCCCAGGAATGTACTCTACTGTGAAATTATACGGTTGAAGTAACAACGACCACCGCATCAAACGGGCGTTGAGCTTCTGAGAAGTAGCCAAGAACATCAGGGGCTGATGATCCGACTGGACCCGAAACTTAACTCCATACAAATATGGCTGAAATTTTTGCACTGCCCATACAAGGGACAAGCACTCTCTCTCGACAGTTGAATAATTCCTCTCCGCCTGTAGAAGTTTCTTACTTGCGTATGCCACAGGTTTCAAAACCGAAGCATCGTCTTTTCCTTCCTGTAACAAAGCGGCTCCAATTCCAATCGCACTCGCATCTGTTCTCAACACAAATTGTTTGGAAAGGTCAGGGAGCTGTAATACAGGTTTGCTGACCAAGGCCTCCTTTAACTGACTATAGGCATTCTCACATTCTGGTGTCCAAATGATTTGGTCCGGGAATCCCTTTTTCAAGGTTTCCGTCAACGGAGCTCCCAGTTCAGTGAAATGTGGGATAAATTTGTGGTAGAACCCACACAACGAGAGAAAAGATCGCACATCCTTCTTCGTTTTTGGCCTTGGTGCATTTCTGATTTTCTCCAGGTTCTTCTCTTCTGGGACAATGTGTCCTGGAGTGATGGTGTGACCTAGAAATTCCAGAGTCTGGTAACCAATCATGCACTTGGTTGGACGAGCGGTAAGCCCTGCTTCCTTGAGCCTATTAAACACTCTCTCCAAGGATTGTAAGTGGTCATCCAGGCTGTCACTGGAAATCAGAATATCATCCATGAATGAGATGACGGACGGATCCTGTAACGGATCTACTAAAGTCCTCATCATGCGTGTAAACACACTAGGTGCATTGCTGAGTCCAAAGGGCATGACCTTGAATTCGTAGTGTCCACTGTGTGTACTGAAAGCTAACAGTGGTCGAATCTCCGGTTTGACTGGTATCTGATAGTACCCCCGACTCAGATCCACCTTTGAAAAGTACCGAGCCTTATGGAGCCTAGCGAATAACTGAGTTGGATTCGGCAAAGTTTCCACCTGAAATTGTGTGTGACTGTTCAGAAGTCGGTAGTCTATACACAACCTGTGTTCTCCACTTGGTTTTCGTAACAAAACCACCCCCGCATTGTATGGGGATGTGGATGGTGCAATCACGTCATCCTCCAGCAATATTTGTATTTCCTCCTCCATGGCCTTTTCTTTAGAGAATGGCACTGGGTAAACCTTTTGGCGAACAGGCTCCTGTGTGGTCAAAGTCATCTCGAACTCAACCAACCTCGTTCGTCCTGGTTTATCAGTCAGTATCTCCTTATGAGACTTGAGAACCTGGGTTATCCTTTCCCTCTCCTGGGAGGTCAGATCAGGGTTCACTTGCACATCCCTATAGGTTTCCTGGTGTACTAAGGGATATTCCCTGCCCTCGCGGGTTCCCACTTCAGTCTCCACTGCAACTGCCATTGCCATGAGGTGCGCTGCCTTGTCTCCGGGTCTCTCTTCGTATTTCCGCAAGAGATTGATATGGAAAATCTTCGACTTTCCCCGGATCCGGATCTGATAGTTGGTTCTGGATATTACCCTTTCCACGGGAAATGGTCCTTGCCAACCTATCTCCAGTTTGTTGTTTCCCGTTGGGAGTAGCAACAAGACTTTATCTTCCACCTCTAGAGATCTTTCTTTAGACCTACGGTTGTAGTAAGCCGCATGTCTTTTCCTGGCCTTTTTCAAGTTTTGATTTGCCAGAGTCCATCCCTTGTGGAGTTTTTCTTTCAGTTCCTCCACGTATTTATAGGATGAGATCACTTCTTCTGACGTCCCCTCTTCAGTCCAACTCCTCAACATGGCTTCCAACGGTCCTTTGATTGGACGACCAAACAGCAACGTAGCGGGTGGTAGTCCTGTTGAGCCATGAGGAACTTCCCGATAGGCAAAGAGTGCTGCTGGGATATATTCATCCCACCTATCAGGTTTTTCCTGCGCTAGTTTCCTGAGCATTGTCATCAACGTGCCGTTGAAACGCTCTACTTGTCCATTGGCTTGAGGGTGGTAAGGGCTGGTATGTATGTGGTTAGAGTGAAACACCCTAAATACCTCCTCCATGAGTTTTCCACAAAACTGAGATCCATTGTCCGTCAGAATTTGATCCGGAAAGCCTAATCTTGTAAAGGCCTCCATCAGTGCGTCCGCCACTCTTTTCGAGTCAATCGTGGTCAACGGTATGGCTTCACCCCACATTGTACAGCAATCCACCATTGTGAGTATATACATGTTCCTCTTCCTAGTCCTGGGAAGTGGACCCACGATATCGATGGCTACCCTCTCGAAAGGAGAGTTCATGATGGGCATCTCACCCAACACCACCGGTGCTGTCCAGTGTTTCGGTGCCACCCTCTGGCACTCAGGGCATGACTTCACATACCGACCGCACATCATCTGTCATTCCCGGCCAATAGTAATGGCAGGAAATCCGCTGCATTGTGGCGGCAATACCCATGTGTCCACTAAAGGAGATGGTATGCCCCATATGAAGAATCTGGGACCGGTGAGCTTTCGGGACGACCAACTGACCGTATAGGTTGTCTCCCCTTCCTGCTCTCCTGTAGAGTATCCTATTCTTCATGTAGTACTGCCCCCGTCCTGGTGGATCAGCACTTTTCTGCAGCTTTTTGTAGCAAGGACGTAAAGTATCATCCTCACTCTGGGCAGTTCGTAGCTCCCCCGGCATTGGGTTAGTCACAATTGCGTCTGCCTCTTCCGTTTTCGTCTGAGAGCGAGTCTGCATTGCTCCCATATGGATTGGCTCCCTGGGCATTCCCAGAAAGACATACCGGCAACCTAGGATGACTGGAAAAATGGGATCGGTCAATACAGCGGCCTTGATGGTGCCGGTGACGTACCTTGACCGAATCTCCACATTAGCAATGGGCAACTTCATGGTTACAGCACTCTTCTGTGCAGGCTGTATATCCAATGTCTCACCTGTGAATTGTTCTGGATGTACCAAATCCGCAGAAATCACGGCCTCCCCGTCCAGTCCTGTGTCGTATAAACACTCCACTTGACGACCGTTAACCTCTACCAATTCCACTACAGGTGGTTTTTCCTGGTCTGGAGTCTCTTCCTCGGCCTCGACCTGTTCGTTGGGCTCCACCTTAGGTTTTCCTGAGCACACCACGAATTGAGTGTCTCCTGACTTTCCCTTGCAGTCAATAGCATTGTGCGTATTCGACTGGCATTGGTTGCACCATTTCCCTGTCCTAGATTTTCTATTGCCAGACTTGAGTGAGCTCTCCTGGTGGCGAGCTTCCTTGTTGACCTTGGCATTTTCCGTGACAACCTCCTTGGAAGTCACTTGACATGCTGCGAAGTGAGGGTTCTTAGCCTTCGATTTGCAGTCCCTCGTAATGTGAGAGGGTGACTTACAAATTGAACACCACTTCTCCGACCATGGTCGTTTAGGTGTAGAGCTTGAAGTGCTCTTGCTTCCCTCCTTCTTCTTCTCTGAACTATCCTCTGATTTTTGCACATAAGGTTCCCACTTTTTGGTTATTGAGTTTTTGGCTTTCTTCTTGTCATGTTTCTCTTGACTTTTGGTGTTGGTGGAAAGGTTTTCCCTTGCCTCCCCATGTACCTCGACGAACCGTTCTGCTAATTTAGTCACGAGGTCAATACGTTCCGCTCCTTGTTCTCCCAGGAACGCCCTGAGAGGTTTAGACATTTGCTTCTTCAGCTGGTCGACCACCATGAGCTCTTCCAGACTCTCATAGTCATGTGCGAACCCAGCCAAATCCATCCACTTGTGGAGATAAGATTTTAGACGCAAACTGTAGGCGGCAAACAACTCTCCCGGTTCTCGTTTCGCTGCTCGAAATTTTTTCCGGTAGGTATGTGACGTAACCTCGAATCGTTTCAACAGAGCCGTCTTTAACTCGTCATAATTGTTCTCATGTCCTGGTGGCAGGCGAGAATAAACCTCGTAACCGGTCCCGCGTAAACCCTGGGATAGCTTAAGATTCCATTTGTTACGCTCCAGACCCATAGCAACTGACATAGCCTCGAAGCGTTGAAGGTACTGGTCAATCTTCTCTTTGTCCTCCTCGTAGACCGCCAAAGGAAACTTCATGGCCTGGTACCCATGTCCACCTACTGGTGTTGAGCCTGGGATGGAGGAACCTCCAACTGCTCCCTCAGTTTCTCCATTAGATTGACTCTTCAACTCGAGTTCCCTCATCCGGTACTCGTGCTCCCTTTTCTGTGCTTCCTGTTCAGCTTCTAATTTCCTAGCTGCTTGCTCAGCTTCAAATTTCCTAGCTGCCTGCTCAGCTTCCAATTTCTTAGCTGCTTGCTCAGCTTCCAATTCCATCCTTCTCAATTCCAACTCGGCCTTTCGATCTTCCCTTTCTGCTTGACGATACTCTCTCTCCACTTCCTGTATGTAATCCGTTAGAGCAGACCCCGACAGTCCCATGTCTTCCCCATTTGCCCTTAATTCTAACGTGGTAAGTTTAGGGGTGGCCATTATACAGAGAGGTAAGCTAGCAGGTCGAGTACAATATAACTGCAAATTACTCTACAGACATATGAACAAGTACTATAAATCTAGATATTACCACGCACAGCACATTCACTCAGTGACAAGAGTAGAATCAGGACCACAGACCTATGCAGACGTGTGAAGTGTGAATAGGTAAGATATTAGTCCTAACCCCTATCCACATTCACTCTAGCTGGATTCTCCAAAATGATATCTCCCTCTTATAACTAGGGATCCCGTGTCAAAAGACCCCGTTGTCAGAAGATCCCACTGTCAAAGGTTCCTGCTTGCAGGAGATCTCGCTGTCCAAGGATTCCGTTTACGGGAGATCCCGCTGTCCAAAGATTCCGTTTACGAGAGATCCCGCTGTCCAAAGATTCCGTTTACGAGAGATCCCGCTGTCCAAAGATCCCGTTTACGAGAGATCCCGCTGTCCAAAGATCCCGGACGAGCCCCCAATAATGTCGTGTCCTCCTTTACAGTGTCGTCCCTGGAGTGAAGAGAGTCGACACCCACATTATAATATTTTTTTCCTCTCAATATTCTGGAGAATCCACCAGCTTCCGTCCAACACACTCCATCAGCCTATGGACACCTTTTCCTATCACTCTCTCACTGTCGTACTATGCCCCCTTCTCATACTTCCCCAACGCAACATACTCAACAACTCTTGCTTCTAAAAATTAATAAAGATTACTTTATTAAAAGAAAAGTGTAACGTATATGAGACGTGTATGTGAAGAAAATGTGTGACGTGTTCTATAAAGTGTGTAGAATCGGACTCTCAGACAACAACCCAGTCAGCTGATCCCAGCAAGGATAGACCACAGCACGTTACGTCAGAACATGTACTTCTCACCCAGCGCCGAAACCATCCTGCTGGATACTGATTTGCCTCTGTAGACCTCTGGTAATCCCATTTCATGAACATCCGAAATAGACACCGGTGGTATTAACAGTTAATCATGGACCGGTTGCACTCTACACAATGTCCGTTCCTATCGTTCCTTAAAAAAAAATTCACAAGTACTTTGTAGTGTGTACACAGTTACTAATGTTAATTGTTACTGTACTGGATCCTCCCTCGTGTCTATCTAGCCTCAAGTACCAAGTCTTGTGTTCTATTACACGAGATTATATCACACTATGTAATTATTAGACTTAATGTTTTTCAGTTCGTTACTACTGCCTGATGCTGTGTGGTGCATCAGTACGCATCACTCTCTTTGGTGAATCAACTTCCTTCTAGCTTTAGTTACGTTCTGTATGCAACTTTATTGATTGTTGAACTGGTGTTCTTCCGAATGGGATGTGATTCTTTCCCAAAAACTTGTTGAGTTTCCTTGGATCTGGTAGGGAACCTAGGATAGAAACAACACATCTGGTGATAGTACTAGTCACTGATCCTTTCGGCTGAGTGTAAGCCTATCGCCTTGCTTAATGATCTTTAGCTAACTAAACTATGTCCTAGAGCAGATTAGCTACCCACCTAGGGCCGAATCAGGCTATGACAAAGAAAAAATCAGCAAACAGAATGCGGAACCCCGCCCACCAGGGACACCTACGGGAAGATCCCAATTATCCCTCATTACTCAATTCTCAACTAGTAAAGCTTATAAACACTTCACTAATCTATTCTTAACTAGCAGAGTTAATATCACTATTCTACTCTAACTAGTTTCCACTAACAGTGCTAATCATCACACTATAGTTTAACAAGGCCACAGTCTATATTAATTAGAACTAATATTATAATAGGTTATACCTTAAATGGCACTACTGCAGTCCTATCAATCATATCTACATCTGCCATTATAGGCACGTGTAAAATTAAGTCACTAATTAACACACGGTAGATATTATTTCCACTAAGCACTGCAGTGCCTTTCACTCCGACTAGAGCCACATTTTCAAGTCCCCCTAGTTGGCCCCAACTCGGGTTTATATGGCAACCTACCAAAGTTGGCCACGTGACGTTCTCCTTTATTCCCCCACACAGGTGGCACAGTGGCAGATCATCCCCTGTCAGGGATCCATCCTCCCTCTGGCTCCCTCCATGTTAGATCTGTCATCACTGGTTTAGACATCCAAAACACGCCAGCGAGTTCCTGTATACTCCCAACACAGTTGCCAGTAACCAGCCGTCAATCTTCTTGATGTTCCGGAACTAAGACTTGACAGATGCACTGTTTTCTCCCTAGTCGGGCACTTCCGACCTGTTGATAAACTGTCAATCTTCTGTTCAGTGGTGACAATCCCAGCAGCCATTTCGCCTGATGTCCGGAACTATAACTGACAGACAGGGCTGTTCCATGTACTGAGCCGGGCAAGGCTATGTGATTCTAAATGTTTATAAACTGCCAACGCGGTGTATCCATTCATTCTCACTCACCACCAAATGTGTATATGTGCTGCCCCGATGTAACCCGTGCAGCTGTGTTTACTCTGGTAGTACGACTGTTGTGGCCTAGAAAATATACGCCAAGCAAACGTCGGTATTATTATCTGGTTAACTCATGGCGAGCTCGTGACAGGGATGTGTGTATGGGTTGGGGGATGGGTGTGGCTGATGTGTATATGGATGGGAGAAGTGTGTGTGGATGTTCGATCGGTGCCTTCGGTTGTTAAATTGTATCTGAAATCGGAATGTTTTGTTTGATAATGTCTTTTTAAATTGTACTCCTTGAAGACAGCCACTGACTCACGACACAACAAGCAAGCTGATTTGCTACCAACTTTTATAAAACAGTACTTAGTTGTCCATTCATCATTAAAAACACGGCATTCATCTTCACTCTAACGTTTGTATTGACACTCATTGTTTTAATAAAATTCTAACAGTTAGAATTGTACAAAACTTTAAAACGGAAAGGAAACAAAACCTATTTTTGGCTGTGTGGGAAAATAAAATATTCGGAAAACAAGTAGTAAACTCAGAATAAATTTCAGAAATATATCATGGCTACTACAACAAATAAATTAACTTGAACATTGTAAATGTGGAAATAATTTATAACAGCAAAAAAAAACTTTTAAATATAATATTTTCTTGCAAAATAAATCATTTTATTAACCCGGAGAAATATCTGTTTTTCATAAAATCATCCTTATTAAATTTTTACATGTCGATAAATATTCCTCTGTATGAAAATCGACAAATTCGCATTTTAGCATTACACAGATCCAAATGTTGCTGTATGTAGCCAGGGGCGGGGTTGGGGTGAACGCCGAACCTTGCATAAATGGGAATATTCTTAAGCAAGTGAATCGATACAGTTATCTCGGAACAGTAATAACATCTTGTGGGAGATGCCTTGAAGAGGTTAGAACAAGTATTGCCATTGCGAAGGTAGCCTTTTGCAAAATGAAAAACATACTGAACAATAAAAAGATATCAACTGAAAGGAGAAAAAGAGTGTTGAAGTGCTACATAGAACCTATACTTTTGTACGTATGTGAAGCGTGGACAATGAGCAGTCAAAGTGAAAAACATCTGATGGCTGTGGAAATGTGGTTTCTGAGGACAATGCAAAGAATACCATGGACAGACAGAAAAACCAATGAACAAGTCCTTGAAGAAACAAATGAAGATCGTAATATGATTAGAGTCATTAGACGTAGACAGTCAAAAGTTCGTGGACATGTCATGAGAAGAAATAACTTGGAGAACTTGGTGACAACTGGCAAGATCGAAGGGAACAGACCAAGGGGAAGACCGAGAAGTAAATACCTGGATGGCTTGGCCACATGGCATGGTCGAGACAGGAACACGGAGCTGATCCACGACTCTGGTGATCGAGTGAGATGGCAGAACATGACCGCCCACGCTTATCGGCATGGCACATGATAGATGGATGGAAGCGTGGAAAATGAGCAGTCAAGCTGGAAAAAAAAAAACATCTGATGGCTGTCGAAATGTGGTTTGTGAGGAGAATACAAAGATTACCAAGGACCGACAGAAAAACCAATGACCAAGTCCTACAAAAAAGAAATCAGAATCGTAAACAGATTAGAGAAATTAGACGTAGACTATCAAAGTTGTTGGACATGTTATGAGAAGAAATAAAGTAGAGAACTTAGTTACAACTGGCAATATCGAGGGGAAGGGAACAAGGGGAAGACAGAGAAGTAAATACCTGGATGGCTTGGCCACATAACATGGTCGAGACAGGAACACTGAGCTGATCCACGACGCTGGTGAATGAGTGAAATGGCGAACAGGACCGCCCACGGTTTCTGGCATGGTTCATGATGTATGGATGATGTTGTTCTAATAGTAATTCTAGTGAAATTTTGGCCTTTTAGGGGCCGGACAAAAATGTTATGTTTCTACCTTGTATTGTCTACTATTGAAAGGAAAAAAAAATAATTATTGTAGCATCGAGAAGAATTGCAAAACGCATTATACAATTCTCCACCATGTAAAATAAAGCCGTTATTTGTACACATACTTTGAAGATTACTTAAAATTACTATCCCGTCATTTATGCTGCACATAACTTTCCTAATTTCCAAGAAAATTTTATAGAAGATTTAGATACATACAACAATTATTTAAATCACATAATACATTTATGCCTACGTTAGTAATGTCCCTTGATATAACTGTTAAGATGTCCACTATTTTAAATACATGTGTTCCTTCCTCGGTATCAACACACGGGAAGTTTAAGAGTGAATACTTGAATTCATTCAGCCATACTGACCTCCAAATGTAGCTTTCACTTGGTAGACTTTTATAAGGAAGCTGCCGAGGATAGGACCGAAGTGATGGTAGAGTTCTACAGTGAGACCGTCTGGTCCTGGTGATTTGTCTTGTGATGATGAAATCATTATGTACCTCATAAATTTCTACTTAACGCTGAGACGATATATATATATATATATAATTGTGTGTTAATCAGTTTTACTTTAGATTTTGTTATCCCATATTCGATTATACCATTATCCATAGCCCGTTCAACCCCAGAAGATTCATCCCTGGCTCAGATTAATAATCATGTGACCGAGTCAGCCGAAAATAGGATAATAATAATAATAATAATAATAATAATAATAATAATAATAATAATAATAATAATAATAATAACTTTTCGTGCGTGTGTGTGTGTGTGTGTGTGTGTGTGTGTGTGTGTGTGTGTATTTACAAGTTACAGTGTGTGTTTTGAGGGGGGGGGGGGTGTGTGCGTGGTCACGAGATATGGTGTCCGCCTCGAGTGCTGGAGGTCCCAGGTTCAAGCCCCGGTGAGGACCGGGATTATTTTTTTTTCACGTGGACTTCTAGTAATAAAATGTCCCCTGGTCTCTGGGTAGTGAGATCGGACGCCCGTGTGTATTGTTGCGCACGTAAAAAATCTCTTGGCAGTTAGAAATCGGGCAAAATTTCGAGTTAAAAATCTACTCAAAGTATTTTTAAGAGCCTCGCCGGTGCTACGGAGTTCGTGCACTGAGCCGATTATCTCCAGACTCAGATTTGATGTAGGAGGAAAACTGAACACTTATGGGTTACACCCGTGTGCCGTGATGTTGATCCATCGACTAAACTAAACTATTTTGTGTTTTGATTTACATTTGCAAATATAACAAATGCATTCACAGATTCATTTACATTTGCTAATGCAACAGATACATTCACATACACAAGTGATATAACATACATTAATAGGCCCGTATGGCCGAATGGATAAGAACGCGTGTTCTTAAACATCCGGAGCGTTGATGCCAAAGTTAGCAGTTCAACCGCTACAACGGACAGTTGGGCTAAAATGTTGACCTGTCGTCCTTAACATGGGGCTGTTAACCACAAGAATCTCTGAAGTCGGAGTGGGTTCGCATGATGGCGAGGGACACTGTTAATATGGAAAGCTAACCCATACACAAAATTCAGCCCATCACTGCTATAAATAGTGTGTATGGACTACGCTTGAGTTCAAAGCGAGCGAGCGCCAGAAGAAATATACATTAATGGCATGGGGCAATTACACACACATGACTTGTATATCTTACATACACATGACTTGTATATCTTACATACACATGACTTATATATCTTACATACACATGACTTGTATATCTTCCTGTACACACGGTGTATGTTTTCCTCATCTCTCTCTCTCTCTCTCTCTCTCTCTCTCTCTCTCTCTCTCTCTCTCTCTCTCTCTCTCTCTCTCTCTCTCTATTACTTGTATATCTTCCTCTACACACGGTGTATGTTTTCCTTATCTCTCTCTCTGTATCTCTCTGTCTCACTCTCTCTCTCTGTCTCTCTCTCTCACTCTCTCTCTGTCTCTCTCTCACTCTCTCTCTGTCTCTCTCTCTCTCTATTTTACAAATGTTTATTGAGTGTTGAAGATTTTGCATTCTTCATGGTACGCAAGTTTACACGAGTCCTGTATGTTTCGTGATTTGTACTTGTAGCAACGTTCTTTGCATGTGTAAAGTGAAATATGCGACTAGTTATTGCATTCTCACCAGTGTGTGTGTGTGTGTGTGTGTGTGCGTGCGTGTGTGTGTGCGTGCGTGCGTGTGTGTGTGTGTGTGTGTTATTTCGTGCATCCTAGTAATAAACCCACATTTGACCGAAATTAATGTAAATATGTGTGCAGTCTGGATAAGTAGAATTTCGGATAAGTAGAACAAATTCCTTCGGCCCCTGCAACTTCTACTTACCCAGACTCCACTGTAGTGGCTTTGACTTCTTTTCCTTCTTTTCTGGTATGTATCTAGTCGGTGATAGATCGTCTGTTTCTGTGTCAAAACTGTGTTTTGACTGAAGTAGTCTTCTGTCAGCCCATTTTCTTTTCATTGGATTGTTGACGATTTGAAAACTGTCAGAGTCTATATTCTTTGGATTGTTTTCTTCTGTGTTATTTTCTTGTGTGTTCCTGTCTTCTTGTGTGTTGATTTGACTATTGAAAGTTTGTGTAAGTTCAGTTCTTTTCTGTGGAGGAGTTTCTCTTACGAGTGGCGGGAAATCTTCTTGGCTGTAAACACCAATTGCTGCTGCTGTTGGCGTCATCGGTGGTCGTCTACTACTGTAGGACATTTATGTACCCAGTGGTTGTCTTGGCCACACGCCGGACAATTGTTCATATTTTGTTCATAATATCAGGAGTGCACACTATTTGCCAACCCCATTCTTTAGCCTGAAAACCCCCGCTTTGTCATCCCCTGTAAAACTGTGCACCAGGTTTTTAAACTCCTTTTTGAGTAATCGTGACAGGTAGCCAGTGAATGGTCAGCGTGTCTCTTTCTTTCTCTAGGTGTTCTAGAGATATATCTATCCCTAGGCTTGTTAAAGAGAACTTTTTACCTTGTAACTTTTCATACACGGCCTTCTGCGCCTCTGCGGACAGGTGACAGTACCACCTAGTGGGAACCTAGAACCTATGCAGGTCGACGATTCCCCCAAAAGGCCAGTTAGGGCACTAACAATGTTGTGGTGTTGATTTAGCGGCTGTCCCAGGACCAGTAATCGAGCAAACTATCGTGCCGGGCTGATGAAGTTGCTGGACTTCATATTCGTCTCCTGGAATTGCAAATGCAATAATATTGAAATACGTGTCGATAATTTGTTATTTTCGGTAATAATAATTCCAAAGAATAACGCACCTCAAAATTCGTTTCAATGTTTTACGCTGACAAGCTTCAATTAAAATTGCAGTTCACATTTGTGAGCAATATAATCTATATTCAGGATTTTGGGCCTTTCATAGGTTGGAAAAATATTATTGTGTTTGTGCTTTGAATTTGCGTGTTAATGAAAGGTCTGGATATTTAATGTAATGGATGTTTTGCGTATCCTTTTACAGGACTTAGCTGTCAACAGCAGCATCTTTCAGCTGTCTGTTGATCTCTTGGCAAGATTACGCTCAGTAGTTTGCCATTGCTTTCTGAGCGGCCGGCTCAGTATCCGCAAGTCACGAGCGGGGGTCGAACCACCTCAGTTCTCGCTCCGCTGCGAGACTCTGCGTGATAAACGGGATTACAGAGAGAAAGTGTTGTAACCCCACAGCCAGAGAGACCGGCCATTTAATGTAATATCGATGATAAATGAACAATTGAGTTATACAATTCCCACAAATCTAAAATAATGCCATAACTTTTACACAATCTTTGAAGATTACTTAAAATTATTATCCCGTCATATATATAAAAAATGTTTGGCAAGATTACGCTAATTGTTCTGAACAATTTATGAAAGATTAACATAAATACCACAATTATTTAAATCGCATAATACTAGTATGCTACCTTTGGTAATGTCCCGTGAAGAAAAAAACTGTAATTTTGATGTGTCCCTTTCAACAATCGTAATTGCATGTTCCTTTTAATGTTTTTCTATTGATATAGTTTTGGTATATTATTGTTATATAGTATTGCTTATTTGATATAGTTGTGGTATATTATTGTTATATAGTACATACAAATACCTGGGTACAAACTTCAACTGCTCCAACATCATAAGGGAAGAAATACAAACTAGAATCAATTCTGGAAATAAGATATACTATGCACTACAACATCTACTAAAATCCAATGCGCTATCTCGTAACACCAAAATCACAATATACAAAACACTGATCAGACCAGTTGTGCTTTATGGCTCTGAAACCTGGAGTACAACGAAAGGAGACGAAGCCTTGTTACAAACCTTTGAGAACAAAGTTTTTAGACGCATCTATGGACCCATTAGGGATACACAAAGCGGAGAGTGGAAAAGAAGAAGTAACAAAGACATTTATGATCTGTTTAAGTCCCCACTAATCACTGGTATCATGAAGGCTAATAGACTACAATGGCCTGGGCATTTAGAAAGAATGGAAGATAATAGGGAAACAAAACTTGCTTACACTCAGGAAATAAATGACCGTAGACCCCGAGGTAGACCAAGAAGACGGTGGAGAGATAATATATATACAGACCTACAAGAACTTGGAATCAACGACTGGCAAGAGAAGGTCAACCAGAGAGACGAATGGAGCCGGATTGTATCTGCAGCAAAGAACACCAATGACTCGGAACGCTGAAGAAGAAGAAGAAATATTGCTTACTTTATATAGTTTTGGTATATTATTGTTATATAGAATTGCTTGCTTGACATAGTAGTAGTATATTATTATTATACAGTATTGATTACTTGATATAGTTTTGGTATATTATTGTTATATAGTATCGCTTGTTTGATATAGTTTTGGTGTATTATTGTTATATAGTATCGCTTGTTTGATATAGTTTTGGTATATTATTATACAATATTGCTTAGTTGATATAGTTTTGGTATATTATTGTTATATAGTATTGCTAACTTGATATAGTTTTGGTATATTATTGTTATATAGTATCGCTTACTTGATATAGTTTTGGTATATTATTGTTATATATTATTGCTTGCTTGATATAATTTTGGTATATTATTGTTATATAGTATTGCTGACTGGATATTAATTCATTCATTCAGTATCATACCCTTTGCAGAACCTTGCTACCATAACATCATTCTGGAAAACTTCTCTGTCATAAGCAAGATGTTTCGCGTCAGATACACCCATCTGGAGATCATCTGCCACATCGTGCACCCATTTTCTCTTTGGCCTTCTTCTTCCTCTCTTCCCCTGCAAATACCCCTTCATTATTGTTCTCTCCAAAACTTCATAACGTTTCAAGTGACCAAAATATGTCAATGTTCTTTGTTTTCTCGTCTTTTCTCTTAAATATTCAGATCTTGTCGCATGGATGCATTTGTTCTTTTCTGTATTCAATATATTCTCAGAACCCGTCTATAACATTTATATTCAAACGCATTTATGCGCTGTTCAGCTTGTTTAGTAAGTGGCCAGGTCTCTCAGGCGCATGTTGCAATGGGAAAGACCCTTGCTCTTACAAATTTTATTTGTATAGGTCTGTCTGTCCCACTCCATAATTTATTGAGTTGTTTAAGTTTTTGAAGAGCAATAGATATTCGTCTTTTAATTTCTTTCATTGTGTCATCATTGTTAGTAATTAATGACCCAAGGTATTCAAAATGTTCCTCCACCTCCTATTTTCCTCATTAACATATATTTATTTTTCCATATGAGTTCAATCTCTATGCATTATCGTTGTTTTTGCTATGTTAAGATATAAGTTGGGATTTTCAATATTGTTTTTGGATTGAGGTTATTAGTTTTTCTGTACCATTCTGTGACGTGGATTGTAATACTGTATCACCAGCATATCGAATAACTTGTATTTAATGATCACCGATATTCAGGGCGTTATATTGCTCCTTGGTTATACAATCGCTTGTATTTCTAATTATATTTTCGGCGTGCAGGTTAAACAAATAGGGGGACAGCACACATCCCTGGCGGACTTCTTGCTTGATGTCAAACCAGTCTGTCTCGCTATCTATTCTAACCGATGCTTATTGGTCTAGGTAAAGCATTTTTAGGAGTTGTACTACATGTGATGGAAAGCCCATTTTCCTAATGATTTCCCAAAGTTTCTGATGTTGTACACAGTCAAATGCCTTTGAACAATCTACAAAACATGAGAATATGTTTACATTAAATTCTCTGCACTTCCCTATTATTAAAGCATGTTGAGTATGTGATCTCTTGTTGCTCTTCCTTGTCTAAATCAAATCTTTTGGCAATATACCATATTGCTTGATATGGTTTTGGTATATTATTGTTATATAGTATTGCTTGCGTGTTGTAGTGTTAAGAAAAATGCTCGCGGTCCTTCAGGTGACTAGAGCCGCCCTCACGTCCCTCTACGTCATTCAGATGGCCGCCTCTGCTGCTCTCTTAGTTAAAAGGCCGCGCTTTTTGGCCTTTTGCAGGCCTGACAAAATGTTGTTTACTTCCTGTTTTATTAAACAACTTTGGCCTTTACAGATTGCATTCTGTGCATTCCATACGCCGTACAATCGTCCTTGTGGTTTTAGCCTTCTTTCTAAACACAGGCTTAGACTGGCCACCATAACCACTCTGTTTTATATCGTAACGCCTTTTACCCTGTGCTTAGAGTGAGGCTTTTCTTGCTTTGGGTGACCTTTTGGACAGTGCTTTTTGTACCTTTTGCCCCTGCAAAATGTTCGGCGCTGTTTCAGTCCGTTCAACATGGTGGAATCACATATGAAAAAGTAAGTTTACGATTCTAATTGTGATTCTAATGAAATTTTGGGCCTCTTACAGGCCGGACAAAAATAATCGAAAATTTCTGAGTGAAATTATGCTATACAAAGGATAAACCATTTAATGTTAAATTAAGAAGAAATAAGGAAATGGGTTATAAAATTCCCAAGCTTGTAAAATAAAGCTACCAGTTTTACACAAGCTTTGAAGATTATTTAAAATTCTTATCAATTGTCATGCAGAAAATAACGATCGTTGCTTTCTAACAAGATGTTATAAAGGAGTTAGATAAATACTACAATTATTTAAATCACATTATACATTTATGTTTCCTTAAGTAATGTCCCTTGAAATATCTGTTATGTAGTCATGTCTTTTCCCACTATTTTATATTTTACTTACATGTGTGCCTACATCGGTATCAACACACCGGAAGTTCAAGAGTGAAAGCTTGTATCCATTCGGCCATGTTGACCTCCAAAAGTAGCCTTCACTTGGTAGACTTGTATAAGGAAGCAGCTGACGATATGACAGAAGTGATGGTAGAACTCTACAGTGAGTCCGTCTGGTCCTAGTGATGTGTCTTGTGATGATGAAATATTTATGTACGTCATAAAAGTTTTACTAAACGCTGAGAAGATGTGTATAAATATAGCATTATGTTTTAAGGAGTTTTGGCCTTTGACAGAACGGTCATAATTAGAAATGAACAATTAGCCTACCCGGAGATATTTTTTTTTCCTACCGATTCGATTATACCATAACCCACAGCCCGTTCAACCTCAGCAGTCAAGTTATATCAAGGTCCAACACTGGCTCAGATTTAAAATCCTGTGATTGAGTCAGCCACAAGTAGGATATTAATCTGTTTAAAATTTCTGTGTGTGTGTGTGTGTTTTATAAACTTGTATTTCGTATAAATCAGTGCGTATTTACAAGGTGCATTGTGTGGTTTCATTTACATTTGCAAATACAACAAATACATTCATGTATACATGTGATAATATACATTAATGAGATAGAGTTGTGTCAAAGAATAAACAAAGACAGGTCACTGAAATTCTTCTGGCTACTACTTAAAAGACTTAATGGTGTAGTCGAGGATAAGAGTATATCTGACTTCCAGGGTGCAGACCTCATCTGGCAGAGGACTGACGAGGATAAGGGCAACGCCCTTTTCGAACCTTATCTAGAGCAGAGCATCCAGAAAGACATGAGAGGCCGACATTTTGCCAAGACGGTTACCTCAGATAGTTGTAAGTCCCAGAACAATTCAGAAGAAGACATGGCGACAGTAAAAGAGATCAGGGCTGTGTTTCGACGAACAAAGAACGGCGCATAAGGGCCAGATGGTAAAAGGTTTGACAACATTAGTATGTGTACCGACAACGAGATAGAGGAACTATGTACAGCATCAGTATAGTGAGTGCTAACATCAAGATGGAGTGGTTACACAGCTATCTGATTCCCTTGTCGAAGCCTGGCAATGTCCACACATAAATTCAGGTATAGCGCGTTATTACCATGTACAATGCAATAGGCAAGCTGCTGGAGAAGCTGATTACCAGAAAAAAAAATTATCAAACCAGTTACAAAGAGGCAATGTTTTTTCCCACCTACCCTTAGAGGGTACTGTCCACAGAGAAAAACCTGGTCCAACGCAGCAGTTTTTGTCTATGATGTGTATGAAGGTTTCCACCCAGGGACACTAAACATGTGCTGAAACAATTGATCTTGAGGATGCATACAACAGAGTACCGTTGGAATTCTTAATGTTTCAGCTTTTTGAACCCAAGATAAGTCGATTAATCCTTAATTGGATCGCGTCAACCCTCTCTCTCCCAACGGAAAGCAGTTGTTAGATGTGGCAGTTGGGCTTCTGAACCACCGACAATATATCCTGGCCTGCCGCAGGGATCACCATTATCGCCGGTGCTGTTCAATGCCTACACTGTGAGAATCACCGGTGAGTAGATCTCAAGAACGGGTAGGACATTGTCATATGCCGATGATGTGATAGTGTATCGTGAGTGTAATGATAGAGATCGGGTTGCTGTAGAACTACAAACCGAACGCTATCGCATAAGCACTCAGTGGGGTGAAGCTGGTGCAATGGTCACCCCAACTAGGGCAGCAGTGACATGGTTATCTTTGAACAACCATATTATCAACACTCCAACACCAACTGTACATCTGTGCCCAGAGACTGGAAAGAACGCAGGCAATGAAATACCTGGGGATACGATTTGATCAAAGCCTTGCTTATACTAAGCACATTGACAAGGTGCTAATAAAGGCCAAGCGGGATTTGGCTGCGATCTGGGTGATGGCGGCGGCAAACTGTGAGCAGCGCCACCCATGTCTTCTATACGAGGGTCTAGTCCTTTCTGTTTTTGAGTATGCGATGGCGATCCTGACTCTCAGCCATAAGCAGATGGAAAGGATGGAGAGGATACAGAACGAAGCTATGTGTATTATACTTGGGTTTACAAGAGATACAGCATGTAGGGCGATGCGCTATCTTCTTGGTTTTCCACCCATCGGGGACATAATACAGATTTGCCGAGCACAGGCCTACCCCAGAGTCAACGCACATACGTAACATCCACTGCATAGTGAAATTAAGAAGGTAAAGAGCAGCAAGTTAAAAAGAGGAAAATCGTGGATGGGTAAATTTGGAGACATTCTTCAACATGTGTGTTCACTTGAAGACTTGGAAGAGGAATGGATACAAGTGCCAGCAGAGGTCTGTACGTCCTTTTCAGTTTGTATCCAAATAGACAGAAAATGTAGACAAGAACACAGATGGGCATTTACGGCTCAAGCTGGAGGTAGAATTGTGAAGGAGGATTCTGGTAGTAGTTTGACTTTGGAAGTCATGGCAGTAAGAAAAGTAACTACATGGCTCGAGACACAGACCTTCACTCGGGCATGTTTCCTTAGTGACTCAATGAGTATGCTCAGGAAGATAGCGATGGGGTAGGCGGGAGACAATGGTTGTTGTCTATGGAGAGGTCACGGCTGGCAATTTCTTGCCAATGCATGCGGGTGTACAACAACAACAACAACAAAAACAACAACAACAAAAACAACAACAACAACATTCTATGTAGACAATCTTCATGTGTGTGTTGATTCTAGGTGAGTGAGGCGTCGGTCCAATATCTTGAAGTAGTACCGTGATACACGAATTGCTGCTTCAACGTCTCTATCAGCCAGCGACAGTGTCTCAGTGACGACCTTGATTACTGGAATGACGTTCACAAATGCTCGACTAACTTGTAATGGCGACGCAATGTGTACGACGTAAGATTCAAGAGCATGTTTACTTTCCAGTGTGCATCCTGTCCTAAATAAGCAACGAGCAACAGAGTGTTCCTGTCGACGACAATGCCTTCCTTGTGACGACAACACGAATTACGTCGTCTTTCGTGAGCAATAATTCCTACCTTTTGTTTGTGCGCGACACAAGAAAATATATAATATTTTGAGCACACTTTCCAATTATATGATGTTTTCACAACTGCAACGTTTGTACTTGACTGCAGTTTGCGGCTTCCGCTATGTGTGAAACGGTGCGCGTAGTTGGTTATTGTTGCGAAGCTTATTTCTTGATGTGCAATTTTCTAAAGCTAGAGGCGGGGCAGTCATTCGTCCATTAACATACCGGACTATCTGCTCCAAATTTCTCGTAATGTAATGGCGCGTATGAATAAATGTCCGTCTTATGTATTCATGTAGTTAGTACTCCCGGAACGAGGCCACACGTGCCTTAAAGCTGAATCCATTATTAAGTATAATCTGAATAAATCAACAATAAGTCAATGTTGGGTTTCACGGCTCAAACTTAACAGGAACTCATAACTGCAATGGATCCATAACGATGAAGGAATGATGCGGTAGACTAGTGTTGAGAAATGAGAAATCATCGCTGTTTATTATGCAGCTGACATACAGTAAATGTACTCACATCAAATAGTCCTCTACTGTCGCAGAACTCAGTGGGTCCGCCTCGTGATGTTTCTGCTTGAGAAAATGCCCGTTGAGACATCGGGCAGTCGGGTGACGAAAATTTACCAATGAAAGGGAAGTAACCAGTAATTTGACTCAACCCGACCAGAGTCGTTGCTCGCCCTTTAAGAATATTTAAGTAGGTGGGTGGCGGAACAGGTTTTCGGGCAAGACAGACTGCGTATGTCCGACGCAAGCGCAGTCGATTGTCCTGGAACAAATCAGTTGGAGACGAAGGTTGCTGGCAGGCAGTCGACATTTTGGCCCAGTGCTAAGGGAGAGAGAGAGCGGGACGCCGTGTCTTGATGAAGATTGAAGACTTCTGACATAATGTCCAGTTGCAGTGACAACGATTCTCTGATCCACTGTCGTGCTGTTTGTGTGAAGGTATGTGTACAACCTTGTTCTTAACTAGTGCAGTGTCGGTGATTCGAATTATGAGATTTCGCTAACGCGTGTACTGACCGGCGCGGGAAAGGAGGTCACGTGTGAACAGTGGCAAGCTTGTAGTTTACGACTGTAAAATTAAGCCTGTGGCAAACGCGTGTGTAGCAGCATTGTACTGCTAAGATATTTCATAGGTTAGCAGCGCGCGGCTTATTTACAGCCCCTGTTGATCGGGGAAATCGGGTTCAGGGAAGTGAGACCTATAATTTGAGTTCACACATGGCCAACTTTATAACCTCGAGCGTCGGCGTGGCCAGCGTGGCCGAACCGTTACTCACAGCGCTACCGGAAGTAGATTAAGGAGTCGCTTCGGATATATCGAGTGATACATCGATGAACTCGGGCGTGTGCAACGAATCGAATGCACCGGTCGACCGAAACCTCCGAGGTCGTTTTAAGGCCGTACAGGGAGTCGAGCTTCTGATTACATGGTGGTGAGACCACTGGCTTTCTTCTGGGCTTTCCTCATCGGTCTTTAAATTAGTTCCCTCGATGGAAGGCCAGCTTAATATATAGTGGATTCCTGAGAGGTTGATAGAGGGAGAAGGGACCATTGCGACAGAATTGTTCATATTGAACAGGACACCGTTCTAAATGCCCCGACCTGGGACCAGGGAGGGGGCAACGGGGTGTGGATTTCTGCTACAGGGGGATCACCCTGTATATTTATTTGGAGTTATTGGATTGTGCCTACGGCATGGTACGACATCAGCGTTGGCGGATAACAGGAAGGGGGGAGGAAGTACTGCCATCGGCCCTACTTCAGGACCCTTCTATCTATACGTACAACTAACTCACTAACCGTATGTGTTGTCTAGCTATGTTTCAGCAGAGACCCATATCTCAAACACCAACCTTGGCCCAGGCCTACGTTCGTCTGAGAAAGAGGATGTAGGTGGACAGCTGCCACTTTGGTTCTAGGTCCAGTCTGTCCTCGACCATTTGAGCAGCCAGTGAAGGAGTGCCGGCCTTATGGGAAGGGTCCACACGTCTGAGTAAGGGGGACTTAAGTGTATCTGCTGTGGGTAAGTCTGATTCATGGTGCTCTCACTGAGTGTTATCCTCCACAGGTTGTATCTTGTTGAGAGCAGAGCGGCGACCTGTGGACGAGTCCAGTGATCCGGACTAGGGCGAGAGCCGGTGGGAACAGCTAGGAAGTCCACCACCTCAGCGAGCAGTACTTACAATCGAGAGTACGTCTCAGGATGGGCTCCAGCTAACTCATCGCCCACTCCACGTCTGATAGCCCAGGTTGTTCGCCATGACCGCACCATATCGCCTTGTTCATTACTTCAGCTGGGCAAGTATCTGGTTGTTGTTAGTGTCCCAATTGTGAGACTGACTGACTGCCTTCATGCCAACTAGTGCCTGGTATCCTGTGGTGCCTGATATTGTGGAAGAACTTTTGTCTGTTTGGAACTCTATCTACAGTGCCACGTTTCAGCGAGGGAGGTATCTGTGCTGTGATATCTGTGCTATGAGTCTGGAGATCTGCGCGGGTTGCATAGACAGTTGGGACTGCTACTACCATTGAGTGAGAGATCACCCTCTTGCTATACCCGCAGTACCATCGATACTTCCAGACGCTTCAGAGGAGTGTTCTAGTTCCTCAGCTCCCGAGAGACAGTCTTTATCCCTACTCTAAGGTGATCCAGACTTCAGGGACGTCATCCACCGGAGGTTCCAAGTACCAGTAAGTCGACTCGCCAGCCATCCTATCCAAGTGGAGAAACATATACCTGGAGGGAAGCCTGAGATACTTGGTGAGCGTGTCTGACTTACCCAATAGTGTGACTTGAGGCCCTGACGATGATGACACTTTCTTCAGGAGGCTACTCGATCTTTGCCACGTCTTATCTCTCATAAATACTGCAAGGACTATCTCGGAATCATCAGTATCATTCTCATTCATCTTGTATAATACACCATATTGTTAACATAGTTAGCAGCCAGAGTTGCGTCATGAGTTCAGGACGAGGTTGAAAGGGGTAACGTCCCTTGGTTGAGAGTGAGGGAGATAGGGTTCCAAGGGCCGAAGGGGTTTTGTGGACTGAGGTCAACTATGTCCCAGGGCTAAAGGTATCCCGTTGTCAAAGTGTGATAGCAGGTTCCCCTCACCCCAGGGAGTGCTATGACATCTACCTGGCCTGTGACACCAGGCCTGTGGTAGAATGAATAAATAACTATTTACGCTTTTATTTGTGGCTGACTCGATCACAGATTTAGATATATACTACGATTATTTAAATAACGTTGACTTCCGGTCAAGATGGCGACGGACGGTCGTGTTGTTTTGTGACCGTTAACTTTTTCGCTTATGAGAATGATTTTTTCATCTCTTGCTTGTAATTTGTATGCCAGGATGTAAAACCAGAAGTTTCTACTCAAGATCTGTGCCGATGCTACGGAGTTTCGTGCATCGAGCGAAGCTATCCTTGAGTGAATTTTTCGCAGCGTATGTGGTTCTGTGGTTTTCCTTTATTCAACATGGCGGAACAACGTGTATTCTCCGAGCGGTAGGCAGTCAATCTAACAAGGCGACGCGAGCGCTGGGCAGGCCGCAAACGGCAAGGTAAACATGGTGGTTTAAGGCGTTTTAGACTGAAGTGTGACCGTCTACGCCTCAGGAATAACCACACTCTATATTGGAACTGCGCTAGCGTAAAACAACGGGGCCCTATTCTAGAAAACCTGGTTTACAGGAATGACATTTTAGCGCTCCAAGAGACGAGACTGGGTGATCAGCTACTCCAAATTGCCGGCTTCAAATGTTTCTACACCAGACGACATCTGGGAATGGCGATTCTCATTTGCGACAGTATGGTAGCGTCAGAGCTAGACATGTCCAGTTTGGACAGTGACGACATACAAATAAAGGCGGTAAGAGTTCAATCCGGTCTACCATTCGTGTTGGTTAATGTTTATGCCCGCGACGGGAATATATCTTCCGGTAAGTGGCAGTGTTTAAGTGACATATTAGGTCCCGAGAGAAATGTTATTTTCTGTGGTGATTTCAACGCTAAAGGCAGATCATGGTGAAACATATTCTCCAACACACAGGGGAGGAGCTCGAGACTGCACTTGAAACCATTGACCTGGTCTGTGTCAACAGTGGCTGTGTCACCAGGACAGCAAGCCGTCCATCTGATGACAGTGCTATTGACCTGGCGCTGGTTTCTCCTTCACTCACTACAGTGTGTAGATGGAGTGTCCTAGGACACCACGGCAGCGACTACCACCCTTGCAGCATACTGGTGGAGAGGCAGAACAATGCAGCACAAGTTAACGGTCAAGACTTTCCAGTATAACAGTACAGGGCAAGATGTAGTGAGTAAAATAAGACGTGACAAGCGCAGAAAGCTTCAGGGCAGGAAAAATAGCTAGGAGCAGCCACTTTTGTAGAATTTCGAGGTGGAGAAGGCCTGGGTGGATAAGCGTAGTGCTGTAAGGAGATGGCAAACAGCCACGAAGAACAGAGCTGGCCATCCTAGTCCCTGCGGTGCACTTAGAAAGAGAGATGCACACAAAAGTATGCTATTTAAAAAAATAAATAAATAAACAACTGGTCAAGGTGGTTAAAAGTGAAAAATGGGCATATGTATGTCAAAGAGTAAGCACAGACAAGTCACTGAAATTGTTCTGGCGTGTCATGGTCTTGTTTGTAAGACCAAAGGCTCGTGTAAACTAACAGGCGTGAAAACAATCACTCACTGAGTGTAGCAACACTCGGCGATATAGCTCAATCACTTTTAATCGCACTTCTCACACAGCAAACATATCAGGCATCGCGCAAAGTCCGCGATAATGCCATTGCTCGAAACATTCAATGTACATACATCAATACATAAATGCAATAGAATATACACCCAGGCACCCTGTATTCTAACTCAACAAAGCACACAGCCATCAAGCATCGACTCATACACCGCAGTACACTTTCATGTCCGTCCAGTCTGAAGTCCTAGGATCGTCTGAGCTACTGGCCCTGATGCCTCGTTGGCCCGGCTGTCCGGTCTCGTGGCTTCCGTGTCCCACGCTGACCTCTGGCCATGCACTGCGCAATAACGCGAGTCGAGTTCACAGTCGTACCTGGTATTTATTGCCAGGCGCGCGCGATGAAGACTCGGAGATTTTGACATGGCGACTACATAAAAGCATGAGTGGGGTAGTCAAGAATAAGAGAATATTTGACTTCAAAGATGCTGACCTCAGCTGGAAGAGGACTGACGAGGACAAGGGCAAAGCCCTCTTTGAACGCTATCTTGAGCAGAGCAACCAGACAGACATGGGAGCCCGAAATCTTGCCAAGGAGGTCACCTCAGACAGGCGCAAACAACAGAACATTTCGGATGACGACACAGTGACAGTGACAGAAATCAAAGCTGTGCTTCGACGATCAAAAAACAGCGCTCCAGGGCCAGATGGCATAAGATACGACGACATCAATACGACAACGAGCTAGAGAAACTAGCAGACATGTACAACAACAGTATAGCTATTTAATTACCCCGCCAAAGCCTGGCAAAGACCACACAAAAATTCAGGGATATCGTGTTATAATCATGCAGAATACAATAGCCAAGCTGCTGGAGAAGTTAATTGCCAGAAAAATATCAAGCCAGCTAGAGGGAAAATATGTTTTCCCACCTACCCTGTGTGGGTACCGTCCAAAAAGAGAAACCTGGACCCAGTGCAGAAGTTTTCGCCCTTGATGTCTATGAAGGTTTCCACTCAGGCATTGAAACCTTTGCTGCAGCGATTGATCTTGAGGACGCGTACAACAGAGTACCATTGGATTTTTTAATGCTTCCGTTTCTTGAACTCAATATGAGTCCATTTCTCCTTAGTTGGATCGCTGCAGCCCCCTTCCAAAGGAAAGTAGTTTTTAGATGTGGCAGTTGGACTTCGGAACCAACAACAATATATCCTGGCCTACCACAGGGATCACCATTATTTCTAGAAGTGTTCAACGCCTACAATATGAGAGTCACCAGCGAGCTGGTCAATGGACCGGGGAGGAGACTGTCATATGCCGACGATGTTTTAGAGTATCGTCAGGGGAAGGATATGAATCAGGTTGCTGTCGAACTACAAACCGAATTCAATCGCATAAGTACTTGATGTGTTGAAGCTGGGGCAATAGTCAACCCAACAAAGGCAACAGTGACATGGTTCTCGTTGAATAATCATATTGTCAACACTCCAACACCAACTGTTAATCTGTGTTCAGAGACGGTGGAAATAACGCAGGCAAGGAATTACCTGAGGATACGTTTTGAATGAAGCCTTGCTTATAATGAGCACATAGACCAGGTGATAACAAAGGCCAAGCGGGGTTTGGCTGCAATGAGGGTGATGGCCGCAGCAAACTGTGAGCAGCGCCATCTATGTCTTCTATACGAGGGGCTGGTCATGTCATTAGTTGAGTATGCAAAGGTAATCTTGACTCTCAGCCGTAAGCAGATAGAAAGGATGGAAAGGACACAGAATGAAGCTATGCGCATTATTCTTGGATGTACAAGAGATACATCATGCAGGGCGATGCGCTACCTTCTTGATTTTCCAATCATTGAAGACAGATTACAAATTTGCAGAGCACGCGCCTACCTAAGAGTTAACGCAAAAACATAACATCCACTGCATAGTGAAATTACGAAGGTGAAGGGAAGCATGTTAAAAAGAGTTCGGTCGTGGATGGGTCAAGCCGAAGACATTCTTCAGCAGGTGTGTTCACTTGAGGACTAGAACCTGGCGAGGAGTGGTTACGAGTGCCAACAGATTTCTGTAATTATTTTTCAGTTTGCATCCAACTAGACAGAAAATGCAGACAAGAAAATCCGGCTGCTGTGGAGGCGGTAGTACAAGCGTTGATTTTCGAGAATTCGCTAGACGGTAGTGCTGTCATTTACACAGATGGGTCGGTCGTCCGACATGTAACAAGCTCATGGGCCTTTACGGCTCAAGCCGGAGCGAGAATTGTGAAGGACTATGGCGCTTTGGTTGAGACCACAAGTAGCCAGACTATGGAAGTCATGGCAGTAAGTAAAGCAATAACATGGCTCGAGACACAGAAATTCACTAGGGCATGTTTCCTTAGCGACTCAATGAGCATGCTCAAATGGATAGAGATGGGGTGGATCCGAAGAGAATGGTTGCTGTCTCTGGAGCGGTCTCGGCTGGCAAAGACTAGCTTTATCTTCGTGCCAGGGCATGCGGGAATACAAGGAAATGAGCTGACAAGCTCGCAGGTAAGGCTACTATGGAGGGCGGACGCGCCATGGACCAGGCTGACATTTTGAATGCTCTACGAGAAGTAAGACTTTTGCGAGAACCAAGTGATGACTGTGAATCTACAACCATGGCCAGACTGCGAGTACAGGAAATTAATAGAGGGGTGGCCAAACAAGAACTCTACGCAGGAAGCCAAAGAAGACTGATAAACCAACACAGAACTGGTGTCGTTAGCCGCTACACGCTGCGGGATTTGCTGATGAGGGGATCCGAGCACTTATGGACTGAATGGTTCGATGTGCAATGAGGATGATCTTTCGACTAACTAACTAACGTCCCTGCAATTGAAAGCAAGGAGATGCCTCGATGGTTGTCACAAGATTGGCGGTTTCCTTTACGTTTGTAAAGGTGGACTATTGACGCATCCTTGAAATCTTGTGGCATGGTCTCGTTCACCCATATGTTTGTAAAGATTTGGTGACACTGCTCTGTTAGGACCGGCCCACCTGTCTTGTATATCTCTGCTGGGATGGAGTCAAGACCAGGCGCCTCGCCGCTGGAGAGTTGCTGGATTTATTTGTTTACTTCCACTATAGTTGTCAGGTCATCAAGTGTATCATTAGTGAGAACTTGAGGAAGGCAGTTGATGGTATCCTCATCGAAGAATTAAGTTGCATTTAAGATGTTGCTGAAATGCTCTGCCCAGCGTTGAAGGACTTCTTTCGTATCGGTGACCAATGTTTCCCCATCTGCACTGAGGAGGGGAACTATGCCTGGTGATGTAGGACCATAGACCGCTTTCAGTGAGTTGAAGAAATGTTTCATATCATGTCTGTCAGCAAAGCCATGAATTTCATTCAGACTTCGGGTCATTTAAATGTGCCTTGAGGAGATGTTTTTCGGCCAGCAGTTCGTTGATGTCTTTGGAATTTTCATCAAGCCAGTCGTTATGCTTTCTGGGTGCTTGACCCAGGATTTCCAAAGCAGTGTTGTAAATTATGTCTTTTTGGGCTCTCCACTCTGTTTCAGCATCCTGTTTAGCTGCAGCATTGTGCTTGAGGCGGTCTTCCAGCATATTTTCAAACGACAGTGGTTTGATGTGTATGTTTATTTTCAAGATAATGAGACGACAGTTGTGCGCGCCTTTATGGTCCAGGCTCGTACGAGGCCCTCACCTGTGGGACTTGGCTAATCGTCTCTAAGCCGGGTCCCTTGGGTGTCAGGGTCTGGCCATCACTCGCCACCTGCTCGTGGTGGCGAGGTCTCGGAGGTTTTGACGCTGTGCTGCCAGCGTCTGCAGCCTACCTTGAGGCCAGACGTATTGGTTACCCATTCCTATGGAAAACACAAGAATTAGGCCGAGAGAGGGATCATGTCGTTTGGACACCACATGTTTCTCTTAAGCTCTGCCCAGGCATTGTGATGGAATATTGGCCACATTCCAACTCACATACTTTAGTCTGTCAAGACTGCAAGGTTTACTCACAATGATGCGATGGTCTGTCCAACATTCAGCACCACACATGGGTTTTGTCACCCGAACGTCTTGTCTGTCTCTCCTCCTGATGATGACATAGTCAAATAGGTACCAGTGTTTCGAGCGACGGTGCATCGACGATATCCTATTTCTCATGGAGAGACGGAAAATTGTGTTGGTAATCAGGAGATCGTGTTCGGCATATGTCTGAAAGAGGAGGAGGAGTCCATTGCTGTTGCAATTTCCGACTCCGTGTTTTCCAATAATGCCTACTCTGGCATTGAAATCCCCAAGGAGTATACGTTTGTCTTCTTTGGGAACAGATCTTAATACATTGTGCAGGTCCTCATAGAACTTGTTCTTGACATCATCTTTATTGGTCATAGTTGGTGCGTAGACACTCACAATGGTTGCATGCTTCCTTCCATACAGTAGGGGCAACATAGTGGTCATAAGCCTGTCGTTTATAGCCTTTGGAAATCCAGCTAGTTTGCCAACCAGGGCCGACTTAAGGGCAAATCCCACACCGGATTGGCGTCTTTCCTCGTTTTTCCTTCCACTCAAGAAGAATGTGTAGCCGGCACCTATTTCACAGATTTGGTCTTCTTCTGCAAGTCGTGTCTCGCTCAAGGCTGCAATGTCGATGTTGTACCTGCTCAGCTCTGTCCCAATCAGTGCTGTTCATCTTCCTGGGCCCGACGCGCCTTGTCTATCAAGTAGGGTGCGTACATTCCAAGTTCAAATTGCCAATGGAATATGGTTTGCTCTTTTAGCTTTACGTGTTTTTACTTTGTTTCTTGTCGACCGCAGTAAAGAGTACCCATCAACTGCAGCTAGCTGGTTAGGAAATGATGGAGCAGACAATGTTTAGGGCATCTTTTCTAGCCCCTTCCTCAAGCTATGTAGGTGAGCAGTGCTTTCCTATAGAGGGCTGATCAGACGCTCAGGGGGCTGCCGAATCCCACTGCTGCTCCGGTTACTAGAAGACGACCATATGGCCTGAGCCGCCTGTGTGCAGGTCTGCGACTACGGTTGCCAGCGTACCCACGCCTGCCGCTTCGCTGCTCGTCCATCACCACAGGCCTTGAAGGTGATATATGAAGTTGGATGTAGCATGACTTTCGCGATGAACTGGATTAAAGTAAGGAAATTTGCGCCATTCGTCGACCTCACTCTTTCGCCTGAGTCCGTCTGAGTCCAGTGGCAGGACAAGTCTAGACGACTGGAGACGAATACAGGTGCAGTGGATGACCAGGGCGGTCTACGTGCCTTGCCGTGCTCAACGTTCAACAACTCTTTGCAGGTAAACGCCGTCTTGCCCGTTGAATCAACAATGATTTCTTCCGCGCAGTCTACAGAGTCCTACATGCTGGGTATGCATACCATAGTTCACCGATTGGTTTCACACCAAATCGCCTACCCACGCCTGGTTTAGCCAGCCTGTCACAGCTGTTGCCCCGGAGGAGGGGGGTATGGCTGCTGTCGCATGCTGACAGCTACTAGGAGCCACAGGCGTGAGCTGGATGTCAAGCTTGGACCAGTTGGGGATGTGCCTTGATAAGAGCCCACACAGTCATCTTTTCCAAAGGTACTACCAATTCCTCAAACCCCGTAACCCCCCCCCCCCCTCCCCCCTACCACCTGCTAATGAAATTAGAACATCTTGGGTAAAGAAAATAACAAATGCATATTGCATAAGATATATATAAATACAAATCCATTCATACTTCAAGAGCTGAATATTGGAGATGGTTGGCTATTAAAGACGATAAAACAAAGAAAATTGATACATTTTGGTCACTTGACACGTCACGACAGTTTGGAGAGAACAATAATGGAGGGGTATATGCTAGTTAAGAGAGGAAGAGGAAAGCCAAAGAGAAGATGGGTGCAGGATGTGGCGGATGATCTCCAGATTGGTATATAGGACTCGGGACATCTTGCTTGTGATCGAGAAGTTTTCCGGAAGGTTGTTATGGGAGCCAGGTTCTGCAAAGAGCATGCTACTGAATGAATGTGATGAGAAAAGAGGCATTGGAGAACATCGTGACAACTGGAAAGATCGAGGGGAAGAGAGGTAGAGGCAGACCAAAAGAAATTATGCTGGATGGATTGCGACGGTGGCATGGAGGAATATTAACGGCAGAGTTGATCCAGGATGCCAAAGACCTAATTCTGTGGGAAATCATGAACGCCCACGCCAGTCGGCATGGCACTTGATGATAGTGGTGATGTTGGTCTAATTGTGATTGTTCTGAAATTGTTGGCCTGTTAAAGGCCGGAAAAAAATTCTTTGATTATGGATTCCTCTTGCCATATATCAGCGAGGATAAAACAGTTAATGTAATATCGTTGAGAAATAGTAAAATTCGTTAAGAAATTATCACGCCTATAAAATAAGCAATCACTTTTCTACAAACTTTGAAGATTACTTACAATTATTATCCCATCATTTATGTTTCATTCAATTGTCGTTAATTTCTTAGAAAATTTTTGTAAAAATTTAGAAAAATACTACAATTATTTAAATCACGTAATGCATGTATACCTCCGTTAGTTATGTCCCTTGATTTAGCTGTTATGTTGTTATGTGTGTTCCTACCTCAGCATCAACACACCGGAAGTTTAAGAATGAAAGCTTGTATCCATTCGGCCATACTGACCTCAAAAAGTAGCCTTCATTTGGTATACATTTATAAGGAAGCCGCCGAGGATAGGACAGAAGTGATGGTAGAGTTCTACAATGAGTCAGTATGGTCCTGGTGATTTGTCTTGTGATGATGAAATCATACTGTACCTCATAAATTTCTACTAAACGCCGAGAAGGTGTATATATAAATATAGCATTATGTGTTAATCAGTTTTACTTTAGATTTTGTTATCCCATATTCGATTATACCATCACCCATAGCCCGTTCAACCCCAAAAGACAAGTTACACCAGGATTCATCCCTGGCTCAGATTAATAATCCTGTGACCGAGTCAGCCACAAATAGGATATAAATAATAATAATAATAATAATAATAATAATAATAATAATAATAATAATAATAATAATAATAACTTTCAGTGTGTGTGTTTTTTTTTTTCCCTTTAAACTTGTATTGTGTACAAAACAGTGTGTGTTTACAAGGCGCATTGTGTGTTTTCATTTACATTTGCAAATACAACAAATGCATTCACAGATTCATTTACATTTGCAAATACAAAAGATACATTCACATACACAAGTGATATAATATACATTAATAGGCCCGCATGACCGAATGGATACGAACACGTGTTCTTAAACATCCGATGTGCTGATGCCTAGGCTAGCGGTTCAATCCCTACACCGGACAGCTGGACTAAAATGTTGACCTGTCGTCCTTGACTTGGGGACGTTAATTACAAGTACTTCTGAAGTCGGAATGGGTTCACCTGATGGCGAGGGACATTGTTAATAGGGACAGCTAACCCACACGCAAAATTCAGTCCATCACTGCTATAAATAGTGTGTATGGACTACGCTTGAGTTCAAAGCTAGCCAGCGCAAGAAGGAAATATACATTAACGGCTTGGGGCAGTTACATACACATGACTTGTATATCTTACACATATATGACTTGTATATCTTACATACACATGACTTGTATATCTTACATACACATGACTTGTATATCTTACATACACATGACTTGTATATCTTACATACACATGACTTGTATATCTTCCTCTACACATGACTTGTATATCTTACATACACATGACTTGTCTATCTTAAATACACATAACTTGTATATCTTACATACACATCACTTGTGTATCTTACATACACATAACTTGTATATCTTACATACAATTACTTGTATATCTTCCTCTACACACGGTGTATGTACTCCACATCTCTCTCTCTCTCTCCCTCTCTCTCTCTTTCTCTCTTTCTGTCTCTCTCTCTCCTTCTCTCTCTCTCTCTTTCTCTCTTTCTTTCTCTCTCTCTCTCCCTCTCTCTCTCACTCTCTCTCTCTCTTTCTCTCTTTCTTTCTCTCCCTCTCTCTCTCCCTCTCTCTCTCTCTCCCTCTCTCTCTCTCTTTCTCTCTTTCTGTCTCTCTCTCCTTCTCTCTCTCTCTCTTTCTCTCTTTATTTCTCTCTTTCTTTCTCTCTCTCTCCCTCTCTCTCTCACTCTCTCTCTCTTTCTCTCTTTCTTTCTCTCTCTCTCCCTCTCTCTCCCCCTCTCTCTCTCCCTCTCTCCCTCTCTCTCTCCCTCTCTCCCTCTCTCTCTCTCTCTCTCTCTCTCTCTCTCTCTCTCGAGACCCCGAGGTAGACCAAGAAGACGGTGGAGAGATAATACATGTACAGACCTACAAGCACTTGGAATCAACGACTGGCAAGAGAAGGTCCACCAGAGAGACGAATGGAGACGGATTGTATTTGCAGCAAAGAATCTCAATGGCTCGGAAAGCTGAAGAAGAAGAAGAAGACTTAATAATGTGGTGGTTTGTTATCTATTTCCTGACGTCGGTGTATTCTAATTGCAATGTAGAATAATGCTAGTGAGTGTTGGCCTGGATGATTGATGATGTGTCATACATGGTTGATTCTTAATGCTTGTATTTTGTTGTGCAAGTCTTGTAGTGCTAGTCCTCCGTGTTTCCTATCGTGTTTTAATGTTTTGTGTTGTATACTGTGAATTGTGTTGTTGGAGATGCAATTTATGGAGTGTTTGTTTATGTGTGTAATTGTCTGTTTTCGGGTATCTAACACTGTAGCTAAATATATTATCTTAGGAATGAAGAAGGTGTTTACGACTGTACTTTGTTCCCAAAAATTGGTTGACTTGTATGTGTACCTATGTAGTATGTCTATAATTTGTTTTGTCAGAGAATGCCATGTTTCTGTGTGTATTTTCTGGCATCATATGGAAATGTGATTCCATATATTTTCATTATGTCTGTTGCTGTTAGATCTGGATGTAAATCCGCTTTATTCTTCCACTTTTCCAGACCCATTATTTTAGACTTCTGTATGTTTATTTTGGCCCTACTTCCTTCACCAAACTGTCTGAAGGTGTGAAGTATGTTCATAATGGATGTCTTGGTTGTAGGGAAGAAAGGGGTGTCATGTGCATAAGCAATTAGTTTCTGCACCCTTAAACATTTGTATAAATGTACCTTTATTGTTGATGTCCCGTCTAATTGCTTCTAAGCGTGATTCTAGTGTGAGTTCATACAATACTGGTGATAGTGGACACCTTTGTCTGACAGATCTTGTGATCCTTAAACAGGCAGTTAGTAAATGATTCATCAGTACCTTACTTTCAGAACTTTTATACAAGATTTGTATCCACTGTCTATAGTATTGTCCTATGTTGCAGTGTGCTAGTGTTTTGTGTAAGTATGAGTGTGACAACGGCCTTCTCCTGGTCTAGCGATAAGAGAGAGGATTAACAATCTTGTGTTTGTGTGTGATGAAATGTCTAATGAAGTGTGTATATGTTTCTGTGCTGAATGCTGCACTGTTGGCTGGGTTTATGAGTGATGGCATAAATATTTTTAATTTATTTGCAAGAGATTTTTGAATGTTGTAGTCTGTGTTTAATAATGAGATGAGTCTATAGTTTCTCAGGTGTGGTGAGTTTAGTTCTAAGGAGTGCATCACATAATTTGTGTTGCTGGTGTTGTCTTATTGTGATTACTGTTTTGTGTTTAGAACTGACACAGGTTTAGTTTGTACGGTGGTGCTGAATCTTATACGGCATAGAACATGGTCATCTGCCCCTTTCTCTTCTTATCACCTCCCAACTTGAAGTGCTTATATCGCTTGATGCTGAGCTGTTTTCTAAATTTGCATTCTGCTAATTCCATACGCAGTACAATCTTCCTTGTGGTTTTAGTCTTCTTTCTAAACACAGGCTTAGACTGACCACCATAACCACTCTGTTTTCTCTCGTAACGCCTTTTACCCTGTGCATGGAGTGAGGCATTTCCTGCTTGTACTGGGTGACTTTGTGTGCTGTTTGCACGTTTTTGCCCTTGCTAAATGTGCGGCGCTGTTTCGGTACGTCAACGATGGTGAAATCACATATGAAAAGGGAAGTTTACGTTTATAATTGTTATTGTAGTGAAATTTTAGGCCTTTTACAGGCCGGACAAAAAATAATAATATATATGTCCAGTCATGATTCTATCAATAAAAGGATAAAGCATTTTATGTAATATCGAGACGAAATGCCAAAATGGGGTATACAATTCTCAAGCATGTAAAATAAGCCACCATCTTTACACAAACTCTGAAGATTACTTACAAGTTTTATCACATCGTGTATGCTGTACATATCTTTGTTTAATTTATATAAACATTTTATAAACGATTAGATAAACACTACAATTATTTCAATAACATAATACATTTATGCTAACTTTAGTAATGTCCCTTGAAATAGCTGTTATGTGTCAGAGTCCTACTGCCATTAGATCCATGAGACAGTATAAGGGCTGCTTTATTCTTCTACTTTCTAAGGCCCATTATTTTAGATATTTGTATGTTTATTTTGACCCCACTTCCCTCACCAAACTGTCTGAAGTTTTGAAGCACGTTTATTATGTTGTGGTGGTTGTAGGGAAGAAAGCGGTGTCATCTGTATAAACAATTAATTACCGTTCCCCAAACCCGTGTATAAATGTTTCTTTAATGTTGGTGTCCTGTCTGATTGCTTCTAAATCTGGTTCTAGTGTGAGTACATACAGGATTGGTGATAGTGGATACCCTTGTCTGACAGATCTTGTGATCCTGAAACTGGCAGTGAGTGAATGATTCACCAATACCTTACTTTCAGGATTTTAATACAATATGTATAAATAAACTGTCGATAGTACTGTCCCATGTTGCAGTGTACTAGTGGTTTTTGTAAGTATGAATATGACATTTTGTCAAAGGCCTTCTCTTGGTCCAAACGACAACAGTCTTTCTGTTGGGTGTATGTAATGATATCTCTAATGAAGTTTGTATGTTTTGTATGTTTCTGTGATGTATGCTGCACTGTTGACCTGAGTGTATTAGTGACGGCATGAACGTTCTTTTGTTTGTTTGCACGTGATTTTGCTAGAAATTTATAGTCTGTATTTAATAACGAAATAGGTCTATAGTTTTTTCAACTGTGTTTTTAATGTGCTGTCTTTAGGTAAGAGTGTTATGTATGCCACGTTGCAACTGTTGGGGAGTCCTTGTTTGTGAAAAAGCTTTAAGGTAGACTTTTAGAAGGCAATTGCCTAGGATAGGAAAGAAGAGTTGGTAGAATTCTACAGTGAGTCCGTCTGGTCCTGGTGTTTTACCTTTAATTGAGTGCATGTGTTATACCTGCTAATGTAAACTCCATTTCTAGTATGTCTTTATCTGTGTCAGACAGCTTCTTTGTGTATTGTAAGAACCTACTTTATGTTTGTGTGTTGGCGGGTTCAGTTGTATATATGTCAGTGTAGTTTTGTTGGAATGTTTCTAATATATGTGTTGCCTCCGTTTGTGTGTTTCCTTGCATGTCTATTATTGCTCCTATTAGTCTGTTCCGTTTATGTTTTGCTCTATTTTCAGGTGTTCTTTACTGGAAGTTTCTTGTGATATATTATTGAGTTTAGTTCTTATGAGTGCACCACAGAATGTGTGTTGCTGGTGTTGTTCTAATTGTGATTCTAGTGAAATATTTGGCATTTAATTTTTTTTCTAAACGTTTATTTCATACAAAGATATGTATATTTACAAGGTGTAATGTGTGTTTCTTTTGTTTGTGTATAATACAGAGAGTTGCCGTTTGTTAGTGTTAAGTGTCACATGTGTGAATAAAACAAATACATACATATGTATTTAAGATAATATGACATTTATGGCATAGTGCATGTAAAAAAAAATGTTTTTTAAATAAGAACTAGCGGTCCACCCCCCCCCCCCCTTTTTTTTTCCAGGCCGTCTTCCTGGCCTAGAGGTTCAACGTCTTTCTCCGTAATTCCGTATAATCTCGTGAGTAATGTGACGTGCATGCGAATCGGTAGTAGTTGTCTCCGCGTCGGTAACTTACGGAGTATGTAAGCCGGCCGCTCAGAAAGCAATGGCAAACTACTGAGCGTAATCTTGCCAAGTCATCAACAATCACTTGAAAGATGCTAATATTGACAGCGATGTCCTGTAAAGGATATTTTTTTTCCCGCATTTCCATCCATTTCAAAATATTGCGGTCAACATCAGCAACTTTCAGCTGTATGTTGATTCCTAGGCTAGATTATGCTCCTCAGGACGCCACAACTTTCTGAGCGACCGGCTCCATACTCTCATAAGTCACTGGCGCGACTCGAAACGCTTCCAATTCTCGTGCACTCACGTCAACCACGAGAGTATTCGGGGTTACGGAGAAAGCTGCTAACCCCTCGAACAACCTCGTTTCAGTATGTTCGAGAAGCTCTTACAAGCGCGAGCAATCGCTATGGTCTGAATTGGGTAAACTAATGGTTCCGTCCCATAGACTACAACCAAATTGCACAAGGCCGAACGACAATTTCGTGAAACGTATGCAGCCTAGAACATGATCTTCTTGCTCTTTTTCTTCTGATCACCTCCCAACATGAAGTGCTTGCATCGCTTGATGTGGAGCTGCTTTCTGTATTTCCATTCTGTACATTACATACGCAGCACAATCTTCCATGTGGTCTTGGCCTTCCTTCTAAACACAGGCTTAGACTGGCCACCATAACCACTCTGTTATCTGTCGTAACGCCTTTGACTCTGTGCATAGAGTAAGGCTTTGTCTGCTTTGTACTGGGCGACTTTTTGTGCTTTTTGCACTTTTTTATTCCTGAGATGAATGTTGCGAATTCCTTGGACTGCCAAAGTAACTAACGACGACTGCCTGAAATAGGCTAATGAAACTAGAACATTATATACAACAATAAGACAGAGACAAACATCTTTCTTCGGTCACGTGATGAGAAGGGAGGCATTGGAGAACATCATGACAACTGTAAAGATCGAGGGGAAGAGGGGCAGAGGCAGACCAAGAGAAATGATGCTGGATGGATTGAGACGGTGGCATGGAGGAATATCAGCAGCAGAGTTGATCCAGAAAACCAAAGACCGAGATCTGTGGAGAGCCATGAACGTCTACGCCAGCCGGCACAGCACTTGATGATGATGATGACCTTTGCAAAATGAGCGGCGCTGTTTCGGTAAGTTCACCTTGGTGAAATCATATATGAGAAATGAAGTGTACGTTTTGAATCATGACTCTAGTTAAATTGTTTTATTTGGCCTTTTACAGACCGGACAAAATTACTAGATTGTGGCACATTTCCTGGCATTAAGAGGATAAAACATTTAATGTAATATAGAGAAGAAATGTCAAAATAGGTTATAAAATTCTCAAACATGTAAAATAAAGCCATCCCTTTTACATAAACTTTGAATATTATGTAAAACTAATATCAAAATGCGTGTGCTGCACTTAACTGTCGATAACTACTATGAAAATTTTATAAAGGATTCAGATAAATACTACAATTATTTAAATCACAGAATACATTTATGCTTCCTTTAGTAATGTCCCTTGAAATAGCTGTTATGTTTTGTCTTTCTCCACTAATGTATTTACATGTGTTCCTACATCGGCATCAACACACCGGAAGTTCAAGAGTGAAAGCTTGTATCCACTCGGCCATGTTGACCTCCAAAAGTAACTTTCACTTGGTAGACTTTTATAAGGAAGCTGTCGAGGATAGGATAGAAGTAATGGTAGAGTTCTACAGTGAGCGTATGGTCCTATTATGTGTTTACTTTTGTCTGCCCCAATGTAAAATTCCATATCTCAGTAACCAACTGAGGGAAAATGATGAGATTTAGCGTATAACCTTATCATTATGTCAACCCGAAAAAAAAAAAAAAATTTTTTCTGGAGTTTGTACAGCAGATTTCAATGTTTGTATATATGCGGTATATAATTTATGGCTCAGAGATTAAGTCCATAATTTTAAAAGTATTACTGCTTCACCAAAACACATCCGCGCTTTCTTAAAAATTGTCTCGTGGTTTCCGTTTTGGCACAAACTGCGCGCAGTTAAATGGGATTGTTCAGCGGTGTCTTCAGTGTTGGTTCTTTCATGAAACGTGAGTATATAAATACACATATAAATAAATCTTACCATTAATATAATATTAATAGCTAATATTTGAATGTGTGAATATTGTTCAATGGGATTGAATGTGAAATTGTGTACAATTCAAAGCATCGCTGTAAAGTTGTACACATATTTTTGTCAAGAAGCTGATCGCAGGAAACTGTTTCATACTGTTACAAATCCCGAGAAAAGAACAGTGCATGCATCGGTTTTGAGTAAACGGTCATTTCGTCGATGGGTGCAAGAATCTGGAATGAACCCAACACGCGATAAGCGAACGGTAGGTAGAAAGGCAATTGTAGACAGCTTTGACAAGGATGTCATCCGGCGAGTTATTATAAATCTGATGGATGCCAAAAAAACAGTGACTGTAAGAAAACTGAGGGTTTGGTTGAGAAAGAACAATAACATAGAGCTATCCAAAACAACTTTGTGGAAAATTATAAGGACATTAGGCTTCACTTTTAGAAAGTACAAGGGAGGTAGAAATATCTTTTGCGAGCAACCGCATTTAGGAGCCATGAGAAGCAGATACCTAAGTGAAATAAAGGAAATGCGCAAAGAAAATTATGACATAGTGTATCTGGATGAGACGTGGATCAATGCGGACCACAAAAGTGAAAAGGAATGGCAATCAGTGGATGGAAAGATAAAGCGTTATGTGCCCAGTAGAAAAGGACAGCGTTTGGTTATAGCCTATGCTGGTAGTACTCATAATGACTTACTACAGAATGCTGGGCTCTTGTTCGTATCAAAGCGTACAGACAATAGGGATTATCATAATGAGATGAATGGTAATGTATTTATAGGTTGGCTCGAGATTACAGTACTTCCATCTCTTGATAGCCCGTCTTGTCTAATCATGAACAATGCATCATATCACAATGTTGTTGCCCAAGAAGACAAAATACCTACGGCATCGAACACAAAGGAAGCAACACAGATATAGCTCCGAAGGGAAAATATACCATTTCCAGAATCACATTTCAAGCTACAGTTGTTGTCCCTTGTAAAACATTCGCAAAAAAGCAAGAAATATCAAATCGATAAGTTGATAGAAGAGCATGGCCATAGGTCCTTGAGACTTCCGCCGTATCATTCTCATTTAAACCCTATAGAACTTGTGTGGGCTAAAATTAAAGGACAGGTGGCAGCTGCCAAAACTACATTCAAATTGTCTGACGTAAAGATACTAACCCAGTCCGCGCTATTAAATATTGATAAAAGTTACTGAAAAAAAAATGTGAGGACCATGTGTTAAAAGAGGAAGAGGACTATTGGAGAAAGGATGGATTGAATTTTATGCAACCGAAAGCAATCATCAACCTACTGGAATCGTCCGACACATATTAAGGTCTGAGCAGATCGCAGACCTTAATCTACGTGTACACTTACTGGAATATTTTGCTCCAACTATTCAGACGAATTGCAGGCCCTAAACATTACAGCATCTGCATAATGCCAATGGCAACAGTTTGTATTTCACAGTGATGAATTTTTAATTCCGCAAGCCCTCAGCGGTGACAAACAACTGTATTGGAAAATAAAAACACACACACACCTTAAATGCATTGAATCTCCCCCGATGTGTCTCCACCTTGACGTGGTGGGGGAGCTTGCGTGTCCCATCGACCCCATGTGCTTGCCGATGGGTGAAAACTACATATCGGACGGCTCGTGGGATAGGGACCAGACTAAGAGAGACACAACCTGCTGCTCTGCAGGTAAGACTGAGGATAGCAGTCAAAATCAGGCAAACGATCCCTAAATCTCAGTTCGGGCATAACCTCTAAGGCTCCCATCCGAGGTGTATGGCTGAACGTCTCTAAGCCATAAACTCTCGGAAGTGAGAGCCTAGCCGTCACAAACCTACATCAAAATTGTGATGATGTGCTGAGAACGCTACATGCTCGGCGCAGATTCGTTCGATGGCTCTTAGCTGAGGGATATGAGGTATCCCCGGATGAAAGGGCCTGACCGTCACTCGCCCACAGACGCACGGAGGTAAGGTGCTGAGCCGGCAGCACATGTAGCCTACCTCGTGAGTGAGTACAAAAGGTGGAAAAACACCCCGGTCGCACGTCTCGCAGACGTCCGATAGTCTGTAACCACACTCATGGAGTGAGTGTAGTCAAAAGTGGAAAATTGTCTCGTTGACACGAAATGGAACGCCTGTCTTGCGAATCCATTACGTGGCAGCCCGAAGTGAAAGCTTGCTGTGTGGAAGCCGAAACAAAAGTCTCGAAACCCGAGGAAGGCTAACCTCATTAAAAAATGCCCGCCGGAAGCCGGAAGTGTCGTCCTACGGGTGGCAAACTAAAAATTGACACTACGCATTTACGTCCGAGTGAAATGTCTTGTCCGAATGTCTCTCGTGCTAGGAACAGCTCTGACTACCTAGTTTCCGAATGCCGCTCTTGTTCGGAACAGCTCTGACTAGGTAGTTTTCCGAATGTCTGTCGTGCCTGGAACAGCTCTGACGGGCGCAACGACAAGCACATGTCCGAAAACTCGCTGAGTGGATACCGTCTGCAAACCTGTCTGGTTTGTGCGGGAATGGCCCGGGGCAAACGAAATGACCAATATATTGAAGTGAGGATTTAAAGCAGCCATGAGCAGGACGTGACGATTCCCTCGGCTAGCCCAGAACCAGGGCGTTATGTGTCGGCCCTGCAACTATGGAAGCAACCTTGGATGGCGGAAAATGCTATGGACTGTCCCTGCCTTCCTTTGAGGGATGACCGTTGTCTTCGACCGTTCTAACTTGGCCAGCATGGTCGTAGATGGCACCACAAAATTGAGAGTCTCCCAGGAATGCTACCTGGTCAAAAAAGCACGCTAAAGTCGATGTGTTGGCCTACGGGTTTCGGCCCAAGGGCGCATAACAGACACACCGCAATCACATCTGAAAAAACACTCCGGATGAACGAAAAGAAGAAGAAGAAGAAATGCATTGAATACCAACAGAAGAGTAATATTGCGGTGGAAACTGACATATTATGGCATAACAAGAAACGTGAGAGCAAACACGTTGTCAAATTAGGGGACAACACACGGGCTTACGAATCAATCTATAAACTTCAATGAAAAGAGGATCAACATCTTGGTCGTTAAGAAGAAAGCCCACTACAGAGACACTGACAACTAGTTTCATAGTGCAAAACAGGTAATCATGTTCCGTCTCTGAACGGTAAACAGCAGAGTAGACAATCTTTCACGAAGACTCAAAGCGGGTCTGTCACCCATGTGTACGTGTGAACAAACTACACAGACAGCTGAACAGATCCTTAAAAATGGAAACATGATGACTAAATTGCGGTATCATTTCTAGTCACTCCATACGCACATTAACACACAGCTGTTTGGAAGATTTCACGAACTCAATATAAAAAGCTAACACGAATACTTGTGTACACATTATTAACCAGCAGCTGAAGAAACAAGAAGGAAATGAAAAATAAGGTAAGAGATATTTTCCTTCTACTTTCCTGTCAATTTACAAATTATTTACCCCATGCATCTGTAAATTCTCTGTCTTTACTAATATTACTCATTACACCCCTCTCGGGATTCTCCGTTGTGAAGTCGTCAAGCCGTCTGACTCGGGCTCCGAAGGTTGTATGTTCGATTCCGGGCCGCGTCCTTCATTTCACGAGTGCATTTTTTCGGAGAATTCCGAGGGTCGTCGCTGGAGGTACGGAGTTCGTGCTTTGTGCGACGCTTTTCAAGCTGCGGAAAGAGAGTGAGTCATATGGGTTAAAAACCCGGTGCAATGTAGTCGACCCTGTCGACTATTAATCTACTTCTTTTATTGCATCCACTCCCATACGAATCCGGATACGCCTTGTGTCGTCATCTGAATTGGCGGTGCATTCATTACTGTAAAATAAGTTTGTTAGCGAGAAATCACTAGTTCTTCACCAAAACATCAAAGAAATGTCGCCGCATTCGATGATTTAAGTTGCTTTTGGCCTTTGCCAGACCGGTCAAAATTAGAACTGAACAATTAGCCTACCCGGAGATATTTTCCCCCCTACCGATTTTACCATTATCCATAGCCCGTTCAACCTCAGCAGTCAAGTTATATCAGGGTCCAACACTGGCTCAGATTAAAAATGTGATCAAGTCAGCCACAAGTAGGATATTAATTTGTTTTAAATTTCCAGTTGTGTGTGTGTGTGTGTGTGTTTTAAAACCTTTTATGTCGTAGAAATCAGTGTGTATTTACAAGGTGCATTGTGTGTTTCATTTACATTTGCAAGTACAACAAATACATTCATATACACATGTAATAATATACATTAATGGGACAGAATTGTGTCAAAGAATAAACAAAGACAAGTCAATGAAATTGTTCTCGCGACTACATAACAGTATAAATGGTGCAGTCAAGGATAAGAGTATTCCTGACTTCCAGGGTGCAGACTGACGAGGATAAGGGCAAAGCCATTTTAGAAGGCTATCTAGAGCAGAGCATCCAGAAAGACATGAGAGGCTAAACAGGAACACCATGCAGGAAATCAAAGAAGATTAATAAACCAACGCAGAACTTGTGTCGTGAGCCGCTACATGCTGCAGCATTTACTAAGGAGGGGATCCGAGCACTTATGGACTGAATGGTTCGATGTGCAATAAGTATGAAATGTCTACTAACTAACTAACTAACTAACTAACTGACTGACTGACTGACTGACTGACTGACTGACTGACTGACTGACTGACTGACTGACTGACTGACTGACTGACTGACTAACTAACTAACTAATTAACTGACTGACTGACTGACTGACTGACTGACTGACTGACTGACTGACTAACTAACTAACTAACTAACTAACTGACTGACTGACTGACTGACTAACTAACTAACTAACTGACTGACTAACTAACTAACTAACTAACTAACTGACTGATTGACTGACTGATTGACTGATTGACTGACTGACTGACTGACTGACTGACTGACTGACTAACTAACTAACTAACTAACTAACTGACTAACTAACTAACTAACTAACTAACTAACTAACTGACTGACTGACTGACTGACTGACTGACTGACTGACTGACTGACTAACTAACTAACTAACTAACTGACTAACAAACTAACTAACTGACTAACTAACTAACTAACTAACTAACTAACTAACTGACTAACTAACTAACTAACTAATTAACTAACTAACTAACTAACTAACTAACTGACTAACTAACTAACTAACTAACTAACTGACTAACTAACCAACCAACCAACCAACCAATCAACCAACCAACCAACCAACCAACTAACCAACCAACCAATTAACTAACTAACTAACTAACTAACTAACTGACTAACTAACTAACCAACCAAACAACCAACCAACCAATCAACCAACCAACCAACCAACCAACCAACCAAATAACCAACCAACCAACCAACCAACCAATTAACTAACTAACTAACTAACTACCTAACTAACTAACTAACTAACTAACTAACGAAGAAACAAACAAACGAACTAACTAACTAACTAACTAACCAACCAACCAATCAACCAACACCCCAACCAACTAACCACCCAACCAACCAACCAATCAACCAACCAACCAACCAACCAATTAACTAACTAACTAACTAACTAACTAACCAAATAACTAACTATCTATCTAACTAACTAACTAAACTAACTAACTAATTAACTAACTAACTAACTAACTAACTAACTAAGTAACTATCTAACTAACTAACTAACTAACTAACTAACCAAATAACTAACTAACTAACTAATCAAATAACTGACTATCTAACTAACTAACACAAACCAAATAACTAACTAACTTATTAACTAACTAACTAACAAACTAACTAACTAACTAACTAACTAACTAACTAACTAACTAACTAACTAACCAACCAACAAACAAACACACTAACTAACTAACTAACTAACTAACTAACTGACTAACTAACTTTCTCTAAAACTATAATTTGTCAAATTTAAACAAAGTTAACGGTATCACTCTATGAGCATACATAAAAGTGACAACACGCGTCTGATTTTAACATTTAGAATGAAACAGGTGTGTCCTCTGCGAGAGATAGATAAGAGATATATGCAGTATTGTATGGCTGCTGGTTTTCTAGTGACGGTCGCTTCCATCGACGATAAAATGTATTTTTCGTCGCAGAGTTTTGTGTTGGCATTTTGGCAGCGGCCTTATACATAGTATACATGTGCGGGATGTTGTTAGTTGTCTGTTCCACTTTTCACAAGGGGCAGTATGCACTTAAAACTGTGGCTGCAATGGACACAGTGCAGAGAATGCTTTTCACACTATACCAGCACTTAATTCTCTCAGTGATTGATTATGGACTAGGACTACTCACCGTCTCAAAGTGTCAATTGGTGAAATTAGGACGCATACAGAACGAAGCTACGCGGGTAATTCTGGGATGCACCAGAGACGCCCCAGTCGTGTGTATGCTTTACATCTTTGGTTTGCCGACTGTTGCTGGTAGGCTCAAGGTGATGCAGGCGAAGGCGTACCTCAGAGTAGTTGCTGACACAGATCACCCGTTGCATGAGGCGCAGGACGTAGTTAAGCGTCAGCAACTGATAAGAGGGAAATCATGGATGGCTCAGGCGGAGGATACGATCAGACAGGTGTGTATCTTGGAGAACACTAGGCGAGGAGAGGAATGGGTCAGAGTGCCAGCAGAGCAGTCAGACTTGTGCAAAATTATAATCACATTGAGACGGGAGTGCAGGGAGTGGCCAGATGGGGCCACGGAAGTGGAAATCCAGCAACTAATTCAGGATAATGCTCGCCCTTGTGATATGATTATATACACAGATGGTTCGGTGTTGAGAGGCAGTAGAAGTGCCTGGGGGTTCTTAGCAAAAGCTAATGGTCGCCGTTTGGTGCAGGAGAGCCTCGCGTATGATACCACAACATCTAGCTTAAGAATGATTATTCAACGAGAACCAAGTCACTGTTGCCTTTGTTGGGTTGACCATTGCCCCAGCTTCATCACACCAAGTACTTATGCGATTGAGTTCGGTTTGTAGTTCCACAGCAACCTCCTCTCTATCCTTACCCTGACGATACACTAAAACATCATCGGCATATGACAATGTCCTGCCAAGTCCAGTGATCTGCTCACTGGTGATTCTCACTGTGTAGGCGTTGAACAGTACCGGAGATAATGGTGAAGAGGACGGTTGTGGATGGGTCAAGCCGAAGACATTCTTCAACAGGTGTGTTCACTTGAGGACTTAGAACCTGTCGAGGAGTGGGTGCAAGTGCCAACAGACTTCTGCACATCCTTTTCAGTTTGCATCCAACTAGATAGAAAATGCAGACAAGAAAATCCGGCTGCTGTTGAGGCTGAAGTACAAGCGTTGATTTTCGAGAATTCGCTAGACGGTGACGCGGTCATCTACACAGATGGGTCGGTCGTCCGACATGTGAGAAGCTCATGGGCCTTTACAGCTCGGGCCGGAGGGAGAATTGTGAAGGAGGACTCTGGTGCTTTCACTGAAACCCCAAGTAGCCTGACCATGGAAGTCATGGCAGTAAGTAAAGCAATAACATGGCTCGAGACACAGACATTCACTAGGGTTTGTTTCCTTAGCGACTCAATGAACATGATCAAGAGGATAGAGGAGGGGTCGATCCGAAGAGAATGGTTGCTGCCTCTGAAGCGGTCTCGGCTGGCAAAGATTAGTTTCATCTTCGTGCCAGGGCATGCGGGAGTACAAGGAAATGAGTGGGCTGACAAGCTCGCAGGTGAGGCTACTGTGGAGGGCGGACGCGCCATGGACCAGGCTGACATTCTGAATGCTCTACGTGAAGTGAGACTTTTGCGAGAACCAAGTGATGACTGTGAATCTACAACAATGGCCAGACTGCAGGAAGCCAAAGAAGATTGATAAACCAACACAGAACTGGTGTCGTTAGCCGCTACACGCTGCGGGATTTGCTGAGGAGGGGATCCGAGCACTTATGGACTGAATGGTTCGATGTGCAACGAAGATGATCTGTCGACTAACTAACTAACTAACTAGCTTAAGAATGGAGGTAGATGCGGTCAGTGCGGTTTTCCGCTGGATGGAGAATACGACACACACACACACACACACATCGTGATTGTAACTGACTTAGAAAGCATGCTGAGTAGGGTGAGGACAGGCAAGCTTCGTTCAGAGTGGCTTGCTTCACTTTGGAAGTCACGGGTGACAAGCATCGTCTGGATCTTTTCTCCGGGGCATGCAGGTGTGCTGGGGAATGAACAGGCGGACAGATTGGCTGGCTCGGCAAAACTTGGTGGAGTATTGATGCATGATAAGGAAGACGTGTTTGCGGCCTAGTGGAAGCACGTGTACACTTCGGTGGAGCAAATGGATCACCATGTTCTGGCAAGAATGCGACAGCGAGGGGTGACGAGGGGATCTGGCCGACGATCGACGCTCAGAGGAAAGGCCAGACGGACATATAATCAGATTGCTACTGGTACTATTGGTGTCGGAACTCTTCGCTGGCTGCTGAGGATGAGGACGGAGCTCTAATGGGAATGCCCCGAATGTTGTGATGTCGGTTCCTAAATCAATCAATCAATCACATAGGGCAGTAAGGATTATTGTGTGTAATATTGACTAGTATAGGAACAGAGCATTATGGGGACGACTCTTTGCCGTAAATTCGGAACCACGACTAAATAACTATAAATGAGGGGAGAGTGAGAGAGAGAGAGAGAGAGAGAGAGAGAGAGGTAGAGAGAGAGAGAGAGAGAGAGAGAGAGAGAGAGAGAGAGAGAGAGAGAGAGAGAGAGAACAAACACAGACGGAAGTTAGCTACTTTGGGTAATAACTTCATTACAGGCACAATGCATTTTTTGGGGTGGGTGGGAGAGGGGTAAAGGATAAAGGAGTTTCCTTTTGGTCATGGGCGTACTTTCCACTTCTGGGCTGACAAATAAAATGATGTACAAAGTGCAGCTTCCCTTTGTACTGGATAGCTCAATGAACGTTTGTCCTTGACAGTGATAATATTCTCCAATTCCCGGTGACAGAGAAGAAGAATGTGCTGATTCATCCACCCCCCCCCCCCCCGCCCCCTTTTCGCCGTGACGGGTATTGTAAATATTTAAATAAAGGATTTACTGGTTCTTGACCATCATTTTAATCGATTTTTGAAGTGTGCACTCCTGTATATCTGTGGGGTGTTCTTAGGGTTTGAAAGGAAACGTGAAATTAAAGATGGTAAAACATAAATGATGGCAATAATACTAAGAATGGTTTATTGAGTTTAGTGGTAGAAAGTAGGAATATAGAAATATCTGTAAAAGTATGTGTTTGAACATGTATAGTACGAGGTGTGAAATTGTTGGAGGTGACATTTTGATTAATCTATGAATTGTTGAGATAATTATTGTTGAAAAATGTGTGATAATATGTGTGAGAGTAATGTGTATTTATTGTGAGTGGCCGAGTTTCGGCTAGACCATGTTGAGTGTCTGTATTCTACTAAAGTTTATAGCAGTTTTGTGTATTGATTTTTTTATGGCAATAGGTATTCTGTTTAGGAAGATTGCTTTGTATATGTCAGTGTGTTTCTATTAGTTTTAGTTGCAGTTTTTAGTGCAGTTTGATTGACTGTGATTGTTGGACTTAGTAAATATGTTCTTCTATTTCTTAAATGTTGTGTCTGCATTGTTGTCTTGGTACTGTTTGCTTGCATCTCTGTGTAACTCTTTCCGTGGTTGGTGTCATAGTGAAAAGTATTTCTATGTTATTTCTTTGGCTTATGGTGTGATGTGTTTGTTGTGCAAGTTAGTGAAATTACAGCTATAGTTTTTAATGTAGTAAGTGTATCATCTTTCGATTCTCAGGTATAATGACGGTGCTTGTTGTTTCACGAAGTATTTGTATATCTACTTGATTGTCTGTTGTGTTAAATGTTCATTGCCTTTTATTCTGTAGAATTGAAGTAGTGAGACGTAATAATGCGGTGTTGTGTTGTCTATTTCCCTAAGCCGGTGTTTTGTAATTACAATGTAGTATAATGCCATTGAGTGTTGGTCTGGATGATTAATGACGTGTCCTACATTGTTGATTCTTTATGCTTCTATGTTTGTTTGTAAGTCTTGAAGTGCTAGCCCTCCCTATTTTTTTATCTTGTATTAATGTTTTGTGTTGTTTACTGTGAATTGTGTTGCTGAAGATGAAATGTCTGATGTTTTCATTTATGTCAGTTATTGTCTGGTTTTGAGGGATATAACACTATAGTTAAATATATTATCTTATGAATGATGCAGATGTTTACAATTGTGCTTCTTCCAAAAATTGTTTGTTGTCTTCTATGTGTAACTATGTAGCATGTCTATAATTTGTTTTTGTTAGTGACGGCCAGGCTTCTGTGTATGTTTTTCTGTGAGCGTTTGTAAATGTGATCACACATTTTCTATGACTGTTAAATCTGAGGGGAAGTCGACTTAATTCTTCCACTTTCCGAGACCCATTATTTTAGATTTATGTATGTTTATTTTATCCCCACTTTCCTCACCAAACTGTCTGAAGGTATGAAGTATGTGAAGAAAGCGGTGTCATCTGCAAAAGCAATTGATTTCCGTTCAACAAACCCTTGTATAAATGTTCCTTCAATGTTGGTGTCCTGTCTAGTTGCTTCTAAGTGTGGTTTTATGGGGAGAACATATAGGGTTGGTGATAGTGGACACCATTTTCTGACAGATCTTGTGATCCTGAAACTGGCAGTGACTGAATGATTCACCAATACCTTAATTTCAGGATTTTTATACCAGATTTGTATCCACTGTCTATAGTACTGTCCTATGTTGCAGTGAGCTAGTGTTTTGTGTAAGTATGAATGTGAAATTCTGCCAAAACCCTTCTCCTTGTCTAGCGACAAGATGGAGGATGGACACTCTGTCTATTGGGTTTATGTGATGATATCACAAATGAAGTGTGTATGTTGGTGTATGTTTCAGACTTGAATACTGCACTATTTGTATGGGAGTATGAGTTATTGAATGAACGTGTTTATTGTTTTTTTTTAAGTGATGTTGCTAGAATTTTGTATTCTGTGTTTAATAATGAGATGGGTCTATAGGTGTTAAGCTTTGTTTTGTCTGTGTTGTCTTTAGGAATGGGTGTTATGTATGACATTTTGCAACATTTGGGGAGTTCTTGTTCGTGAAAAGCTTCTTAGTAGACTTTTCGAAGGAGGCTGCCTGGGATACGAAATAAGTGTTTGGTAGAATTCAACAGTGGGTCCATCTGGTCATGGTGTTTTGTCATTATTGCATTTGATTGGGTGCATGTGTTATATCCGCTAATGTAAGCTCTGTGACTAGTGTTATGCTACTGTTATTATGGGGGAATTTGTTGGATGCAATGATGATGTCTAGGGTGTATTGGGTGGCAGGTGCAACCACTGTCAGTATTCTCATCACTTGGATCGCTTACAAACCGCTGCTTACAGAAGAGCTCAATGTAGTAGACAAAACACACAGCGGCAACTCGACAAATGTATTTAACTATAAGGTGCACACAAAACAGCACTTCTGTAGCCACCTGAGACACCTTGATGGTCAGGCGCTCATATACTGTCCACTCAGACAATATGTTTGATGAGCATCACTCTTTTGTACCTCATTGCCATGCATGTGATGTTATCAATTAACACATTCGCTCGTTCTGCTATTATACACCTATACGAGGCCACTAGAGAATCACTGTTCTACTTGCAAACAGTCAATGTAGAACTTACTGTACTTTGTTGTAATGTTGTGTTGGTTCAAGATGTTACGTGAAGTCTTTGTAAATTGTGATATTGAAAACTCTTGAGTATATATGGTGGATGTCTTGTGTAGAATTGTCGACTGTAGTCTGTGTATGTATTATAACAGAGTGTCTGTCTCTGTTAAGGGGATCTAGATGGGCGTGCAAGGGAAAAAGGGTCTAGCCTTCAATGCACGTGTGAGCACCCCTCTGAGATGTAAATGTAACTAGGGACGCTCACGAGCTGACGTAGGGGTAGCGAACATATTAGTGACTAGCCAGCAGTCTCAGGGAGAGGTCGCATACAAGTCGTCATCTGGTATGTTGAATTGGATGGACCTCTGTTGTTTGTCTACAGTGTATTCGAAGTGGATTGTTATCACGAGCCTGTAACATTGAAGTTCCTCCAATAAACGTTATCTACTGAGACTGCTGGAGTTGTGTTGTTTCTGATGTCATCGACTTTATTACTTCTCTGTACTGTCACATAGGCGAAATGGTGCCGTGACCAGGATAGATGACCGAAACTGGCAAGTAAATATACTAGATTCTGCCAAATTAATAGAGAAATTTTTGGAAGTTCACAGACGGAACAAGATTCTGAACCAATTGCGGAAGAACCACGGTTGGTGCATTTTAATATGAAAGAAGAACAAGAAATTGACCCAAAAGTTATAGAAATAAAGCAGAAGTTGAAAGAAACAGGTGAAAATAGTTTAAAAAAAAAACTTTATAGAATTACAGGAAGACAAACAGTTATATTACGTGAATGAAAGAGGTGATAAGAGCGAATTGAGAAAATACATTCCGAAACATTTAGAAATTGAGATTTTGAAGGCATGTCATGATCAAAATGGTCATCTCTGTCGTGACACATTATATAAAGCTCTCAAGAATAAATATTACTGGCCGAATTTATTTAAGAGTATTTATAAATATGTTGACACATGTGAGAAATGTAGGCTAACAAATATGAAAACAATCAAATGTCCCTTACAAGAAACTGATATTCCTCAGTTTCCCATGCAGAAAATAAGCTTAGATATTTCAGGTCCTCACCCTAGAACGCTCTCGCGGAATATATATCTATTACATATAGTGGATTGCTATAGTTTGTGGGCAGAAGTATATCCTATCCCAGATAAGAGTGAAGATTCCATTATTAGCATCTTCCTACAAGAATATATACCACGATTTAGTTGCCCACAGACAATCCTTACAGATAATGGAAAAGAATTCGTGAACAAAAAGTTTGAGAAATTACTACAAGATCTGAAAATTGTCCACATAAAAACTTCCTATTATAGACCTTCCTCAAATGCGAAAAATGAGAGACAACATCGAACACTATACAATATACTAGCAAAAAACATAGAGGAACATGATGGGACTGGGATCTGTACTTAGGACCTGCATTGGGAGCAATACGAACACACCAAAATGAGGGTAAAGGTTTTTCACCGTTCTATTTATTATACGGAAGAGAATCTATACTGCCAATTGACAATTTGCTTAAACCTCGACGTAAATACATGGGCGAAGAGTTTCAAGAAACGATTTTGCAAGAAATCACATGTAAGGTTAAGAAGTAATGTAATCTAAGCTAGAGAAAGACAGAAAAAGTACGCAGATAGAAACACACAATTACAAGAATTTAAAGTAGGTGATAGAGTTTACTATAAAAAAAAACATAGAAGAAATTCCAAATTTGATAGTTATTGGATTCCAGGATATTACATTTTAGAAAAGTTAGGCCCAGTATCATATTATATCAAGAACCAAATTACAGGACATTTGGCACGTTCACATGTAGAACACTTAAGACGAGATGAAGAAGACAAGAAAGTTGATAATAACTATTCAGAAGGGTTTTATTCAGGAGGACAACTCGTCAGGCGAGCTATATATGTGATACCTCCGGAATCGGAAAAGGTACTTGTACCAAAACAAACATTAACACCACCATTGCACGATGAGACATGTGAACAATCGGAGACAATACCGAAAACTTTTATGAGAGAGGAAAATGAGATTTATGATAGCTACAGACCTGATAGCGTTGAGTCTATGGAGGAAGTAAACGCGCCGTATAAGAATACCAGACAAGCAGTGAAAAGAAAAAAATAGATAGAAAAAGAGAGAGAGAAATTAAAAGACAAAAAAGAATTAGGAAAGGTTCATCAAGTGACGGGGATATCCCAGTTTTTGAAAGGTTATTAAGGAATCAGGATAAACAGATGAGGTTGGTTATTGAACGGAAAAAATTAGAGGCCAGCAACGTAAATACAGAAGAACAGGAAATGGATGAAAAATCAGAGACTGATGTAAATAATAGTATGAGTGAAGACATTATAAGTTCTCATCATGAAAAAGAAGACGTTGATGTAGAGATGACACTTATAGAGAAAAATCTAGAATTATTGAAGAAATGGAGAGATGGCTTGACGAGAAATTCTGCATATAGCAGGAGAAAAATCTTGATTTAATGAATTGTTGATGGTTTGGTATTCTATATAACTGTAATTGATGTAACACAGTACCTGTAGTTTACAGATGAATGGCGAAATTAGTGCAGATAAATACTGTAATTTTTGCAGATTAATGGATGGCATGTCATGACTTGTGTTCCTTTTTTTTTAGTGAATAGAAATTAGTCCAAAAAAGTGACTAATAATGTTTAATTATTGTAAGTTATTTCGTCTTGATTGAACATGATTATTATTTTATTATGTATATTTATTTTGAAAATGTTGGGGATAAAGTGGTATATGTCAATTTAGGGGAGAAGTCGTTCTGTTTTAAATTGCGCTTTGTTTTCAATTACTCATCAATTGTAGTTCCATTTAGTATGCCTAGTGTCAAGTCTATTACCTTATTTTCACTTTTAATTATCAGTTTCGAGGATTGTTATAATTTTGGTCCTTATGCTTTTGTTGTCGTTGAACATGTTTGGAATTAAGTTGAAAAAATAATAATAGTTTTGTTTTTAGTGTTATATTACAGAAACGATGGTTTCTCAATAAGACTTGGGGGTTGTTATACGCCTGGACGCAGAGTTACGTTCAGAAGATATGGGGCAACTTTGGGACATAGTCTTGATGGGCCTGGATTGATTGGCTTTTGAGCTGTAATCAACTCCATGGCTAGATTTACGGCTGCTACAACTAGCATTGGTGAGAATTATGGGATGTCAGTTTGTTCAGTTAATATCACGATGTTCTCGATGATAAGTGCGTGATATGGTCGTTGTCTAGGTAAAGATACTCCTGGTGTGTCAGTTGAGCTATCTAACTGTCCTACATCATAACTCACCACCGCAGTGCACATTCACTAGTCATTAAACACGATTGCGTTGGCGCACATAATCCTTTATTGCAGAAAGAACACGGACAAACGGAACACAACTCTATATCCAGAAACAATATAATCCGTAGAATATAAATATCCTCCTCACAACTTAACACGCACACATCACTGTCTTCTCACGGCCTTATGAATCTCCCATTCATAAACCAGTTATCCAGCTACTATCCACAGCTGGACCTCACACATCACAACCCACACACTGGGTCTAGTCTCCGCTAGCTATCCAACCCACTTTAGGTTCAGGCCCCACTCACTATAAAACCCACTCGTGGTTCAGGCCTCCATTAACTATCCAACCCCCACTGGTTTTTAGGCCTGCATTCACAACTGGGAGAACAACACAACAGAAGATCTGACCCACAGTCAGTCTAAGCTCCCACGTATTAGCCCACCGATCCGCTCGGCGCCAAAACATCAACTGTCCTCCAGCGACCCGACTCCTCAGTCGGTCCAAGCTTCCACTGCCCAGTCAAAGTTTTCCACTGTCTTTTAACCCTGCTGTGTAGCCCCTCCCTGGGCTCCCCACAACATTACACCCCTGGGGGTCTCCACTCACCCTCACCATTATTTTTCATGGCTGGTTGTTTTTCTCGTAGTCTCGCTACTGGGGTCACTCACCTCAATGTCAATGACCCAGGCATATGTCAGTTAACAATTTCAGGATCTAGGATAATATAGATGGCTTTGGACAGTAAGACACGGGTTTGATTTCTGTTGGACAGAAGTATAATGGTTTGATAGATTTTTATATAGTAATTCTGAATGCAATTTTTATTCATTACTTCATTTCTCATTTCCACTTTTCCCCACCCTCTTCCTTCTCCTCCTCCTCTTCCTCCTCCTCCTAGTCCTCCTCCTCCCCCTCCTCCTCCTCCTTCTTCTCCTTCTCCTCTTTCTTCTTCTTCTTCTTCTTCTTCTTCTTCTTCTTCTTCTTCTTCTTCTTCTTCTTCTTCTTCTTCTTCTTCTTCTTCTTCTTCTTCTTCTTCTTCTTCTTCTTCTTCTTCTTCTTCTTCTTCTTCTTCTTCTTCTTCATCCTCCGCTGCCGATCACGGTGCCGCCGTCGCCGTCGCCGCTGTCTATACCGCCGCCGCCGCCACCACCGACGCTTCTTCTCCTTCTTGTTTTTGTGTGTGTGTTAAATTCTGCTTCTGTTGTTAATCCCCTTTTCTTATTCTCCATCTACCTCTCTAGATAGTTGATCGTGTGATGAGCAGAAAGACATGGGAGAACATCATGATGACTGGACAGATCTTAGGTAGAAGAGGCAAGGAGAGACCGAGAGAAATGGTGCTGGATGGACGGAGACGATGGCACGGAGGAACGCCATCAATAGGATTAATCCAGGACACCAGGGACCGTGGCTTGTGGAGATGCACGAAACCCAGTTAGAAGAGCACCTGATGGTGATGATAGTGATGGGCCAAATACTTTGTTTAACTTCTTATTCTTTTGCCCGTTATTACTCATTCGCCCAAAGGCTCAAACCAATTCACTCCAAACACGCCTATACTTGGTACCCCATTCAGCTCCGCCCACGCCCTCTCCATATTATTAATTTATGCTTCTACTTCTGTTCTGTGTGCGTTTTAAAGTCGTTCTCTGTTTCGTTGTACCGTGGATTCCAGACAACAGTCTTTCTGTTTGTACTGTTCTCAGGTGTTCTCAATGTACGTCCTAACCAGCGCCTTAGTCATCTCCTCACATCTTGGGTCATTGGTGTTTGTCAAGTTTTCTCCAAGAGCTCTACACTGGTGATTCTGTCATACGATTTTATCCTTCTATTTGCTCAGACACAATTTAATGAATATTTGTAGTTTATTAGTAATAGTTTTAGTCGTCCTTCATGTTTCTTACCCAATTAGTAGTGCTGATGTCACGTTAGAATTGAATATGGTGAGATCGAATTCTGTCCCGTATTCCATAGTTGTGCGTTCACGTGGATGTAAGACCTAGCTAATGTCTCGTATCCCATACTTGTGGGTTCACGTGGATGTAAGACCTGGCTAATGTCCCGTATTCCACAGTTGAGGGTTCACGTGGATGTAAGAACTGGCTAATGTCCCGTATCCCATAGTTGTGGGTTCACGTGGATGTAAGACCTGGCTAATGTCCTGTATTACATAGTTGTGGGTTCACGTGGATGTAAGACATGGCTAATGATTATACCTTTTTTAGGAGTGTCTATTTGGTCATGCGTCAAAGTACACTTTATCACGCAGCGAGGCAGGGTACTTATATGGAGGTGACAGGTTCGAATCACGGTCGATAACTATAACTTTCAATTGTTATGTTGTATAGTGCGCTCTCTAGTCCCTACTTCTGTCTTCTGCTTCTGTGAGCTCCAAGTAATACATGTGTGTTTATTTGTGAATTGAACATTCTAAGTTTGGTGCTAAGTTTAATTTCTTGCTCAACGTTTAATGTGAAAACGTGGTAGTTAGCCGTGGAGAATGAACGAGGTCAAGATTGTTTCAGGCAACAAATTTCATCACATCGATCATTCGATGACAGGTTATGGCATTTAAGAATTTTTAATGCAGGTAACACGACATTTCAATATTACTTGATACAATCTTTGATGTCAATCCGCCAAGTCTTTCGGAATTGAATGGACATAAATGAAACTTAAAACAGTTAAGTGTATAAAATTGGCGATTACAATGATGTCATATTTTGAATCGTGTATTAACTGTTTAGCAGAGGGGACTTAATAAGGTTTCGATATTGTGTAAAATTATGTAATCAGCATTAAGTGTCTTGTGGGTTGTCGTCCCTAGCTAAAAGTTACATGGTCGTCTTTCTATTCCCGGGCTAGCTTATTTATAGAATCACATTAGTTCTCAAACGGTAATGTCCGGTGCACTAAATTGTTTAATATTTTTTAAAATTATGTGGACAGTAAGACCACAAAAGAGGACAGAATAGACAGAGAACTAGAAATTGAAGTCAAAAAGCAAGCGTGCGTACATACCAACTATCACCCTTACTGAAACATCCAAATATACACATGTCCACAAAACGACAGATAATAAATAACACATTCACACCAACCTTATGCTACCAATGTCAAACTTGGATATTATTCACATCACACTTACGCAAAATCAATATCTGTGAGATGAGATGCTTGAGGAGAGCTGCCAACTTAACTATCCGAGATCGAATTAGAGATGATGTTATCAGACAGACAATGGGATCAACACCGTATGCCACATATATTGAAAAGCATAAGATCATATGGTTTGATCATCATCTTTAGAATGCAACACTATCAACTACCAGCACTGACCATACACTATCAAAGAAGATTTGGTACGAGAGCAAGAGGACACCCGAGAAGAAAATGGATTGACATCAAAGACATTGCAGAACCACACGGAATGACACTATCCAGTGCCACGCAATAGGCGTTGGAACGCCAACTATTCCTCCACACGACGCTTGATAGCAAACGTGGAAGATGATGATGACGATGGAGACTACATTTCACATGGAACAGTGAAGAGCATTTTGCGTGATATTCATTGGCACAGGAACAGAACTATAATAACTACTTTTAACCGATATTACGCTGCTAGTGACAAGAATGGATGCTTACTGCAGCTAGTGAGCGCTAATTCATAACAATAGAGATGGGATGCCTTAGAAGAGCTGCGAGAGTAACTGTGAGAGATAGAGTTACGCATGATGAAATTAGAAGAGCTGCGAGAGTAACTGTGAGAGATAGAGTTACGCATGAGGAAATTAGAAGAGCTGCGAGAGTAACTGTGAGAGATAGAGTTACGCATGAGGAAATTAGAAGAGCTGCGAGAGTAACTGTGAGAGATAGAGTTACGCATGAGGAAATTAGAAGAGCTGCGAGAGTAACTGTGAGAGATAGAGTTACGCATGAGGAAATTAGAAGATCTGCGAGAGTAACTGTGAGAGATAGAGTTACGCATGAGGAAATTAGAAGAGCTGCGAGAGTAACTGTGAGAGATAGAGTTACGCATGAGGAAATTAGAAGAGCTGCGAGAGTAACTGTGAGAGATAGAGTTACGCATGAGGAAATTAGAAGACCTGCGAGAGTAACTGTGAGAGATAGAGTTACGCATGAGGAAATTAGAAGAGCTGCGAGAGTAACAGTGAGAGATAGAGTTACGCATGAGGAAATTAGAAGAGATGCGAGAGTAACTGTGAGAGATAGAGTTACGCATGAGGAAATTAGAAGAGCTGTGAGAGTAACTGTGAGAGATAGAGTTACGCATGCGGAAATTAGAAGACGACTAGGACTGTAACCAGCCATGCGCTTCACTCAAGAAAAACGGATTAAACGGTTTGGCCACCTCACAAGAATTCATTGGAACCATCAGCTACAAAGAGGCACATTGAAGAAATATTAGGATATAGAGGAATAGGGAGACCACGTTAAAGACGGAATGGTAGTATCAAGAACACCTTGTGAGAAATGAACACCAGCTTACAAAGAGCATTATAGAAAGCGCATACAAGATTCCCCCCCCCCCTTTCCTTATTATTATCTAACAAATACAACGACACACCCAAGCGTCACGCTGATTGATTGATTGATTGATTGATTGATTTAGGAGCCAACATCTCAGCATTCGGGGCATTCCCATAAGCGCTCCGTCCCCATCCTCAGCAGCCAGCGAAGAGTTCCAACCCCAATAGTACCAGTAGCAATCTGATTATATGTGCGTCACGCCTTTCCTCTGAGCGTCGAGCATCGGACAGATCCCCTCGTCACTCCACGCTGTCGCATTCTTGCCAGACCATGGTGATCCATTTGCTCCTCCGAGGTATACACGTGCTCCCACAAGGCCGCAACCACGTCTACTTTATCATGCATCAATACTCCACCAAGTTTTGCCGAGCCAGCCAATCTGTCAGCCTGTTCATTCCCCAACACACCCAACACACCAACGATGCTTGTCACCTGTGACTTCCGAAGCGAAGCAAGCCACTCGGTACGAAGCTTGCCTGTCCTCACCCTACTCAGCATGCTTTCTGAGTCAGTTACAATCACGATGTGTGTGTGTGTGTGTGTGTGTGTGTGTGTGTGTGTGTGTGTGTGTATCGTTGTATCGCTGATTGTTCTTTAACAAATACAACTACCCACCCACTGTCCACGCTATTTATTATCTAACAAATACAACTACCCACCCACTGTCCACGCTATTTATTATCTAACAAATACAACGACCCACACACTGTCCACGCTATTTATTATCTAACAAATGCAACGACCCACCAACTGTCCACGCTATTTATTATATAACAAATACAACGACCCACCCCAATGTCCAGTGTGTTTATTCTATAACAAATTAAAAAAAACCACCCTACTGTTCACGCTGCTTATTCTCTATCAGATAAATAGACCCGCCCCGCTGCCCGCGCTGTTTATTGTTCTCTAACAAATAAACACCCATCCCCTGTCACGATGTTTGTTCTCACACAATTGGAACACAAACTCACCATCAAACAATGTGATCCCTAAGTGAATGCAAACCAGTGTTTCCCGACGTGAGGCCCACGTCCCACGGGGGGGGGGGGGGGGCAATTCTATAGTTAAGAGTGGGGGAAATTCGAAAATGGACTCGTCCAGAGTTTAAGTTAACCATATGTCGACTCTCGGTCGCTACTCGAGCTGGGTAAATGTCCAGTATTAGTAACTTCTGTCCGCCATGTTAGTAGCCGTGATTTCATTGTTAGGCGTTAGAGTTGAACTACTGGTTATACTGGGCCGGCACTAAGCATTTCGCGCTATTTGTTCTTAATGGCGCGAAATGCTTAGTGCCGGGATCTCAGTTTCTGCAGTGTTTCGCAGTAACGCTCAGCATTCACTGTTGGTGTTAATTTGAAATAAGCGTCCGTTAAACTGATGTAAAAGTCTCGTTGTTTAAAAATATATATATATAAATTGTATAAATATAAGTGATATATAAATGGTGTGTACATTCAATTGGTAATTTTTATTAATTTCAGTTTTAGAAGCATCATTTTGCAGAAAGATTTGTCAAATGAAAAAGTTTTTTTTTTTTTTTGCGGTGGGGTAAATGTGCCATACATATTTAAATATGCATTTTTAGTCTACGTTCAGTTAGTTAGTCGACAGATCATCCTCATTGCACATTGAACCGTTCAGTCCATAAGTACTCGGATCCCTTCCTCAGCATATTCCGCAGCGTGTAGCGGCTAACGACATCAGTTCTGTGTTGGTTTATCAATCTTCTTTGGCTTCCTGCGTAGTGTTCTTGTTTGGCCACCCCTCTTTTTATTTGCTGTTCTTGCAGTCTGACCATGGTTGTAGATTCACAGTCATCACTTGGTTCTCGCAAAAGTATTACTTCTCGTAGAGCATTCAGAATGTCGGCCTGGTCCATGGAGCATCCGCCCTCCACCGTAGCCTCACCTGCGAGCTTGTCAGCCCGCTAATTTCCTTGTACTCCCGCATGCCCTGTCACTAAGATGAAACTAATTTTTGCCAGCCGAGACCGCTCCAGAGACAGCAACCACTCTCTTCGGATCCACCCCATCTCTATCCTCTATCTCTATGTCTATATCCAAATGCAACCAAATGTGCAAGAGAACTATAGTTACCGTTTCCAACTTCATATTTAGCTAAAGGCGGATTTAGTGCCATAAATGATTTGCTGCTAAGAAATTTAAAAAAAAGAAAGAAATCGACTGGATATAACAAGACGGGAAGACTTGAGACTGAAGTTAACTAAATTGGAACCTGACATAAAATCTCTTTGCAGCAAGCATCAAGCGCAAGGATCTCACTAAAATTAAATAATAAGTAATTACTAATAATTAAAATAATATAGAAAATCTTTCATTAAAATTATTTTGTACTTGAATTTCAGTTCTCCATTATACTTTGAAAAAGGCAAAAGACACGGCACCAGGGCCCGATGGTGTCAGGTATGGCCACATGAAGGTTTTGAGCGATGTAGACCTGAAGGAGATGGCCGGCTGCTTTAATCAGAGCATTAGGACAGCATCACTACCGCAGGACTGGTTACATAGCTACCTCATCCCTCTCCCAAAACCATTCAAGGATCATTCAAAGCTTAGCGGCTTTAGTATCATCACCCTTCAAAATACATTTGGGAAGGTCTTAGAGAAGATAGTCGCTGTAAAGCTGCAGGATTTTTGGAAAGGGGGAAGCTTCTTCCAAGAGGCCTGGGGAGCTACAGGCCAGGAAAAGATACCTGGTCAAATGCAGACACTTTTGCATTTGACGTTTATGAGGGGTTCCAGAGTAATCAGGAAACGATGGCGGCAGCGCTTGATCTTGAGGATGCGTACAATAAAGTTCGCTATGATATTTTGATGACCGCACTGATGGAGAAAGGGGTCAATCCCTGGTTGGTGAACTGGATAGCAGCCGTCCCGCATTCTCGTCGGATTGCTCTCCATCTGGGTGCATGGACTTCAGAACCACATATTTTAACCCAGGGACTGCCACAGGGATCTGCAATCTCACCGGTGCTCTTTAATGTGTATACGAGCAAAATTGCAAACTTAGAAGCACCAGGGGTTGGAAGGATACTAACAGTTGCAGATGATATTCTTGCATATAGGCAGGGGAGAGATAGGAGCAAACAGCCCAGGAGCTACAGGCGACAGTAGACAAAGTGATTGATTGGTGCACTGAAATGAGTGCTGTCATCCACTCGGAAAAGGAGGCTGTTTTGTGGTGCTCTCTGGACAACAGGATTGTAAGAGCTGATATTCCAAGCCTCACGATAGATGGTAGAAGTGTCAACAGGGAGAACAAACTGAAGTATCTGGGAATTAAATTTGACAGGAGTCTGTCCTTCAAGGACCATGTGGAGACGGTTGTGACAAGATCTCAAAAGGGACTCAATGCACTTAAAACTATGGCTGCAATGGACACAGAGCAGAGAATGCTCTTCACACTATACCAGCACTTGATCCTCTAAGTGATTGATTATGGACTAGGACTGCTCACTGTCTCAAAGAGTCATCTGGTGAAATTAGAGCGCATACAGAACGAAGCTATGCGGGTCATTCTGGGATGCACCAGAGACACCCCAGTAGTGTGTATGCGGTATATCCTTGAGTTGCCGACTGTTGCTAGTAGGCACAAGGTGATGCAGGCAAAGGCATACCTCAGAGTAGCTGCAGACACAGATGACCCGTTGCATGAGGCGCTGGACGCAGTTAAGGGCCAGCGACCGATAAGAGGGAAATCATGGATGGCTCAGGTGGAGGACACGATCAGACAGGTGAGCATCTTGGAGAACATTAGGCGAGGAGAGGAGAGGGTCATTGTGCCAGCGGAGCAGTTAGACTTGTGCAGAGTTATAATCTCATTGAGCCCGGCGTGCAGGGAGTGGCCAGCAGAGGCCACGGAAGTGGAAATCCAGCAACTAATTCAGGATAATGCTCGCCCGGGTGATGTGATTATCTACACAGAAGGTTCGGTGTTGAGAGGTAGTAGAAGTGCTTGGGGGATTAGACGTTTGGTGCAGGAGAGCTTGGCATATGATACCACAACATCTAGCTTAAGAATGGAGGTGGAGGCAGTCAGTGCAGCTTTCCGCTGGATGGAGAATACGATACATACACATATTCTGATTGTAACTGACTCAGAAAGCATGCTGAGTAGGGTGAGGACAGGCAAGCTTCGTGCATAGTTGCTTGCTTCGCTTCGGAAGTCACGGGTGGCAAGCATCGTCTGGATCTTTTCTCCGGGGCATGCTGGTGTGCTGGGGAATTAACAGGCAGACAGATTGGCTGGCTCTGTAAAACTTGGTGGAGTATTGATGCATGATAAGGCATACGTGGCTGCGGCCTTGTAGGAGCACGTGTACACCTCGGAGGAGCAAATGGATTACCATGGTCTGGCAAGAATGCGACAGCGTGGAGTGACGAGGGGATATGGCCGATGCTCGACGATTAGAGGAAAGGCGAGACGCACATATAATCAGATTGCTACTGGTACTATTGGGGTTGGAACTCTTCACTGGCTTCTGAGGATGGGGGGACGGAGCGCTTCTGGGAATGCCCCGAATACTGTGATGCCGGTTCCTAAATAAATCAATCAGTCAATTAAAACACATAGACACATTTATTGTTCAAGAAAACGACTCTTTTACGATGTCATAGTATATTCTCTTTTATTGTTGATTTCAGTATTACACATACAGAACTCAGAGCCGTCTGTGTGTACAGTGGACTCATACAAAGACACAATATAAATTCTTTTACAGCGCTCAACCATGGACGCATCTACTCTTTACTTAAACATACTCACGCTTCCATTCTGTGAATGAACTCACTCATACATATATTACGCCTTATTTACCTAGATATGTACACACACGCACACACACACGCGCGCGCACATACACACACACACACACACACACGTGCATATACATAATACATGGACATAAATTCAAAACAATACATTCCCTTAGTGAATTCAAACAGTAGCCCCAAACAATATGTTGCAGGATTTATTGCCTGGCATATTTCGCTGCATCTCGTCGTGTACATACCACAGAGTTATATATCATATGAAATGAATAAATGAATAACACTAAAGCTGAAACAATTAAAACACATAGTCACAGGTATTGTTACAATGTTCGAATAATTATAATTTCTTATCCCCAAGATAATTTCAAATTTAACATTAATTTAATACTAATTTAGCTCACATATAGTGAGGCGTTACCAATTAGGCGCTTCCAGTCGATTTTATGCAAACTCAAATGCTTAGTGTTAAATTTGAAATGTTCAGCCGTTGAAAAAACAATTGCAAACTACAGAAAATAAAAACAAATTAGCATCCAAAAGAAGCTGGAGACGATTGCGAAGTCCTGTAAAGGATATGCACTTACTTCTTTAAAATGAGGCGACAGTCAAAATTCGCAGAGTAGCCCAAATAGGCTGCTGCTTAGGCTACATTTGAAAATAAGACAAAATTTCCACACACAAAATATGTTTGGACAGCCTTGTGGTCCGGATAATGAACATACACCCAAATGGAGATTGTAACAGGGTTTAAAAGACAAGACAATTGACTTTATTGCACCAGATTACATGCTGGGCACCAGGTTGTTCCTTCAAAAGCATCGCACAAAGCACGAAATCCGTAGCTCCAGCGACGACCCCCAGAAGTCTCCAAGAAAATTGCACTCTTTAAACAAACGACATGGCCTGGAATCAAACCCACTTTCCTTGGAACGCGAGGCAGGCGGCGTCGAGCAACGGATAAAGCCAGCCAAGCAAAGATGATGTACGGACAGCCTTGTTCTTGCTAATAATGACAATGGCTAAAACAAATATGTCAGCGATACATTTCAATGGAGAGAGATTACAGAAAGTGAGCAGTTGTGAATATCTGGTACACTGCTGATAGAAATGTGATGACACTGGTCAGTTGTGAATATCTGGGTACACTGCTGATAGAAATGTGATGACACTGGTCAGTTGTGAATATCTGGGTACACTGCTGATAGAAATGTGATGACACTGGTCAGTTGTGAATATCTGGGTATACTGCTGATAGAAATGTGATGACACTGGTCAGTTGTGAATATCTGGGTACACTGCTGATAGAAATGTCATGACACTGGTCAGTTGTGAATATCTGGGTACACTGCTGATAGAAATGTGATGACACTGGTCAGTTGTGAATATCTGGGTACACTGCTGATAGAAATGTCATGACACTGGTCAGTTGTGAATATCTGGGTACACTGCTGATAGAAATGTGATGACACTGGTCAGTTGTGAATATCTGGGTACACTGCTGATAGAAATGTGATGACACTGGTCAGTTGTGAATATCTGGGTACACTGCTGATAGAAATGTAATGACACTGGTCAGTTGTGAATATCTGGGTACACTGCTGATAGAAATGTGATGACACTGGTCAGTTGGACTACAATTTTACTTCTTATTCTTCTCTTCATCATCAAGTGCCATGCCGACTGGCGTAGGCGTTCATGACTCCCTACAGATCTTGGTCTTTGGTTTTCTGAATCAAATTTACCATTGGTATTCCTCCATTGTCGGCAACTCAGCTTTGACAGGCATACATGGATTCCTCTTTTGTACCACACGAAATAACAACTCGTACGTCGTACAAAAGGATACAAACATGATACAACTTTATTCGGAGCTAGTTTTACATTAGCTCTGCGAGCGGATAACCACATAGGTAATGTTTATCATGGTATATCATGATGATGTTACGTGAAGAATGATATCGATGGTAATATCTACAGAAGTTAAGTCTAAGTCATAACTATCGCTACTGTCCTTTGTAAGCAACAAAGTATTCACAGCGAATACATCAGTCCGTCTTCTACGCTGTCGGGTCCCGGACTGATGATCTTCGTGGCGTGTCCAGCCACAAGCAGTAGACCCTTCGTGCGTCAGCTGGTTTGCGTGCTCGGAGTTCCAGCACGCAGTTAGTGACTGGTCAACCGGTTAGAGTTACCAGTGTTGAATGGACACTTCTCGTGATGCGGGTTTCCCCACTCTATTCTGGGTAACTCCAGCTCACGTCTTACAGTGTTCCCTTTTAGGACACGAGTGTGTCCAGTCGGAGAACTATTCATAGTTCTCACTCGTGCTTCTGTCCCTTCTGTCCCTATTTCCTAGATAGCTATGTTCTCTCTATCCTGTCTAGGTCGGTTTCCATAGTTCTACTTCTATCTTATCTATTAGCTTACTTGCAGCTCTTTGACATCCATGCCACCGTCGCAATCCGTCCAGCATAATTTCTCTTGGTCTGCCTCTGCCTTTCTTCCCCTCGATCTTTCCACATGTCACGATGTTCTCCAATGTCTCTCTTCTCATCACATGACTAAAATGTTTTTTGCCTTTTTCTTGTTGTTGTATATAATGTTCTAGTTTCATTAGCCTCTTTCCGGCATTCGTTGTTAGTTACTTTGGCAGTCTTGGGGACTTAAATTACAAGTACCTCTGAAGTCGGAGTGAGTTCTTCTGATGACGTGGGACACTGGTAATAGGGAAAGCTATTCTGCACGAAACAATCAATCCAGTGCACTAGAAATAGTAGAACGTGTATGGAGAACGCAAGAGTTCAAAGCAGAGAAAAACAATATTGCAGTGGAAGATGAAAAGAAATGAAGATCTGTATGGACTGCAACTGACAGCTCCCTCCATAATTATCTTGTCCAGTCAGTCGTGACTGTTTACGTGCTCAAAACATTTGTTGTTGTTGTTGTTGTTGTTGTCGTCGTTGTTGGTGTTGGTGTTGTTGTTGTCGTTGTTGTTTGTTGTTGTTGTTGTTGTCGTTGTTGTTTGTTATTGTTGTTGTTGTTGTTTGTTGTTGTTGTTTGTTGTTGTTGTTTGTTATTGTTGTTATTGTTGTTGTTTGTTGTTGTTGTTTGTTGTTGTCGTTGTTGTTTGTTGCTGTTGTTGTTGTTGTCGTCGTTGTTGTTGTTGTTGTTGTTTGTTGTTGTTGTTGTTGTTGTTGTTGCTTTGTTGTTGTTGTTGTTTGTTGTTGTTGTTGTTGTTGTTTGTTGTTGTTGTTGTTGCTGTTGTTGTTGTTTTAATGATCAATCCAGTAGTGAGTTCTTGTTGGATAGACCTCTTTGTTATCTTAGTTTAGTTTAGATTAGTTTAGTTTAGCTTAGTTTAGTTTAGTTTAGTTCAGTTTAGTCAGCGGATCAACATCACGGCACACGGATGTATCCCGTAAGTGCTCCGTTCTACTCCTAACTCAAACCTGAGTCTGGAGAAACTCAGCTCAGTGCCCGAACTCCGTAGCACCGGCGAGTATCCTGTAATACTTTGGGTAGATTTTTAACTCGAAATTTTGCCCGGGCAGCGCCATTTGGCTATTCTTTTTCGATTTTCAACTGCAAAGTGATATTTTACTTGTGCAACAATACACACGGGCGTCCGATCTCACTACCCAGAGACCAGGGGAAATGTTGTTACTAGAAGTCCACGTGAAAAACTCCCGGCCCTCGCCGGGGCTTGAACCCGGGACCTCCAGCACTCGAGTCGGACACCATACCTCGAGACCACTCACCCCCTAACGTTTAACTTGGCTGTGGAATGTTTTTTTTTGTTTTTCGCTCACTCACTGTGAACTCAAGCGTAGCTTTGTTGTCTGTTAGATCCAATGAATTATTTGTGCTCTACTGAATTCTTATATTCAAAGGCAAATATTTGCTGTGTTTCATATTCAAGTGTCACGTCGTTAAGGCATATTTGGACGACGACAGCAACAACAACAACAACAACAACAACAACAACAACAACAACAACAACAACAACAACAACAACAACAACAACAACAACAACAACAACAACAACAACAACAACAACAACAACAACAACAACAACAACAACAACAACAACAACAACAACAACAACAACAACCATCAGACTGCAGACAACATGTATATTTCCTGTGACAACGTACGGCTGTGAGACTGGGCTATTTAACAAACCAACCAACCAGCGCATATTTGCCTTTGAATATAACAGTTACAGTAGAGTAATAACAATTAATTTAGCCTTAAATGAGGTCAGCGTGGCTGAATGGACAAGAACGCTCGCCCTTAAACTTCCGGTGAACTGATGGCGAGGTAGCGGGTTCAACCCCTACACCGGCCAGTTGGACTAACATGTTGACTTCTCGTGTTTGACTTCAGAAGTCGGAGTGGGTTCGCCTGATGATGAGGGAGAATGGCAATAGAGAAAGCTAGCCCACACGTAAAAAATCTGTCTTCCGTGGGCTACGCTAGAGTTCAAAACGAGCGAGTGCACGAAAAACAAAGACATAAAAGAGAATAAACAGGTCTATCCTATATGAACACAGTACTGAACTGGTCATTAAAACAAAAATTAATGGGCATGTGAAAAGACATGATTGCCTGGAACAGATAATTATGGCGGGAGATGAACCGGGTAAGCGGAACTGGGGAAGACCACAACGTAGATGCATTCAAGATGTGACAGATAATTATCATAATTTACACAAGGCACCAACAGAGGCAGGACATCCGGCTTATGGCGGAGAGACATTTCCAGAGACTGTTATTGGGGTGAAATTAAGTAAAGCCAAGCCACATGGTGATGGTGACTGCAATCCTGAAATAAAACATACTCAAAAGTGCTACGGAGTTGGTGCACCGTGCTAAGATTCTTCGGGTGATATCTACGGGTGCACACTTATAGAGGTATCCGAGTGTGTTATGAAAGTAAACCGGTGAAGAGGAAACAACAAAGTCCTTGACCCTTTCACAGACTCCACGCCAGAATTCCACAACTAGAGGCCAGCATGGCCGAATGGGTAAAAACATTCGATATTAATCTTCCCTGATCCTGAGGTAGCGGGACCCAAGTTGAACTAAAAAGTTGAATTCCTGTCCTTGACTTGGGAACGTAAATTACAAGTACCTCTGAAGTCGGAGTGGGTTCGTCTGATGGTGAGGGACACAGGATACACAACATTAAGTCCAGTGCACTAGAAGTAGCGTGTATGCAATACGCTTGAGTTGAAAGCGAGCCAGCGCAAAAACAAAAACATATTCCACAGCCTGGTTAAGACGTTAGTTACATACCCTCTATAGGACATCGCAGTCAACCCCAGCAGTTTTTGGCTGTTCGTGATTCCTGGGCAAGTTTACATTCGGTAGTTTGCCATTGCTTTCTGAACGACAGGCACTCATTGTATGTAAACCAACGCATGACGGTAAGCTTCCAAATCATCCGCAGTTATTTTTCGAACGCGGTATGCGGGATTACGAATTGCATTGGTAACATTTTCACCACAGTGCCGACTGGTATCCAGCAATTAACTGCAGGCTCTACCATTAAAGTTCAGCAGCTCATGTGGCACGCGGGATGTATGCGGCCCGAAGGATTTCCAATCCGTGGTTAATTACTCTTCTCTAAAGCTATCGTATTGCTGACTTATACAAGGATCAAACGATTTGTTTCGTGTAGTAGTAACAATAACCACAATTAATTTGTTATGATTTAATGAGCGCTTGAACGTGTGAATTAAACGTTAGGTTTCTATAAGTGATTAGGCCTAATGTTTGGTGCTCAATTACACTTTCTACTGGCATGTTATCAATGTGAAGTTGAAGTGATGTGTGTGAATTTAGAGTTTGAAGTCTTTGTATAGCTGTTAATAATATTGATTTTGTTTTAGTGATGTTAATTTGCATACAGTTTGCATAGCTCCACCTAACTACATTATTTAATTCTTGTTGCAAAGACGACTCCAGCAAATTACAGTTTTCAGCGTTTGTATACACTATACAGTCGTCTATAAATAGATCACAGGACGACGAAAGATGCAAAGGTAGATCGTTAATATATATGGCCAATAATAGAGGGCCAAGAATAGAGCCTTGCGGTACTCCAGTATTGAAGGTAGTGGTTTGAGACAGACATTTATTATGTGATACTACCTGCTTTCTGTTTGATAGAAAAGTTGTTATTAGAGTGACTACATTAAGGCCAATTTTCATTGTCTCTAGCTTTTTAATTAAAATAGCATAAAATATTTAAAAAGTCGGACATTTTAAAGGTATTTAGCTTTGCCTGCCGGACGGAGGACATTAGGCTAAAAAGGAGGACATGTCCTCTCTTTGCCGGACCTCTGCAAACCCTAAGCAAGGCCCACATCTATTGTGAGGAGCTGTAAAGTTTGATTGAACATATCGGTCCCCGGCCAAATCAAGTGCTGATTTTTTTTTATTTTTGGGACTTTGAGTGGCCTGACAAAAACTTTATGAGAAATGTGGTGCTACTCGTGCCGTTAAGACGGATTAAATAGTTATTGTAATATATTGAAGAAATGGCAAAATGAGTTATAAAATTATCACGCGCATAAAATAAAGCCACCATTTTTACAATACATTTGAAGATTACTTAAAATTAGTATCCCAACCTTTATGCAGCACGTAACTTTCGATAGTTTCTAAGAAAATGATTAAAACGATTTAGATAAATACTACAATTATTTAACTCACATAATATATTGATGCCTCCGTTAGTAATGTCCCTTGATATACCCGTTATGTTGTTATGTCTCTCCACTATTTTAAATACATGTCTTCCTACATCGTCATCGACACACCGGAAGTTTAAAAGAGAAAAAGCTTGAACTCATCCAGCCATGCTGACCTCCAAAAGTAGCTTCCACTTGGTAGAACTTTATAAGGAAGCCGCCGAGGATAGGACAGAAGTGCAGGTAGCGTTCTACAATGAGTCCTATGGTCCTGGTGATTTGTCTTGTAATGATGAAATCATTATGCACTTCATAAAGTTCTACTAAACGCTGAGAAGGTGTATATAGACTATGTTACTTATAGAATATCACGACTTAATGCCAAACGAACAATTAGAGCATCTAAAGATAAATCCTGGAGAATATACGGTGAACAGATGGCGACCCTTAGCAAAGGCTGCCCAAGAGAATTTTATAAACGTGTCAATACAATGAGAAATAGAGGTGCATGCTACAACCCAACCACCATCATAAACAGCAAATGTTGTCTACCGATATTTAATACACAACAAAGACTATCAAGGTGGGCAGAATACTTTCAAGAACTACTTAACCCCACACATAACATAGAAAACCTCACTTTTGTGACTAAAAGCCAGGGATAACAAGAACCAAATTTCATACCTGCAGAAGTCAAAGCAGTTATACAGAAAAGTCCTAAAAATAAATCATCAGGTCCAGATGGAATAACCAAAGAAGCTATTCAGGCCTGTGGGGAAACAGGGCTTAATTGGCTAACAAGACTTTTTAATATAGCATGGGAAGAAAGAAAAGTCCCAGATGATTGGCAACAGGCAATAATAGTACCAATATGGAAAAAAAGGCAATATGAGAGAGTGCGAAACATATAGAGGTGTATCACTCTTGAGCCATATAGGGAAAATGTATGCAAAACTATTGGAACAAAGAGCTAGACCCATAGTTGAACAACAGTTAAGCAGAGTACAATTCGGTTTTAGGAAAGGTAAAAGTTGCACTGTTGCATTATTTACACTTAAACAATTATGTGAAAAAAACTGTCGAATATAGTGACCAGCAGAATATTGTGTTTGTAGATCAGGAAAAGACTTTCGATAAAGTAGGCAGATAGAAATTATGGACCATCCTTGAAGACTATGAGATACAAGGGCAACTGGTAGAAAACATTATAGCCATGTACCAGTCGAGTTTCCGGTTTTAAGTCAAGATGGCGAGACGTGTTTCTTTCTAGCTCGGCTTGGAACGGTTGATCGGCGGTCCGACAAACCACCATCGTAAAACTTCCCGTTGTTTCAGAACCAGATTTCTGGCTCTAAATGTTATGTTGCTTCGCTGAAATTTGTTGAATTCTATAATTGGCGTGGTATCACTCTATTATCAGTACCAGGACAACTTTTTTGTAGCATGTTACTTGAGAGATTGAAAAAGGCGATAGATGAAAGGCTCAGAGAAGAACAAGCAGGCTTCAGACCAAAACGGTCATGCATAGACCACATTTTCACCCTCAGAATAATCATTGAAGACTCCGTAGAATTCCAGTCGAAATTAATCACCAACTTTGTCGACTTTCAAAAAGCATTCGACAGTATCCACCGTCCTTCACTTTGGAATCTACTTAACATCTATGGTTTTCCTACCAAATATACCAACGTCATAAAATCTTTCTACAAAGAGACACGTTGCTGCGTAAGAACAGAAACAGGCAACTCTGACTGGTTCTCAGTCGAAACAGGAGTGAAACAGGGTTGTGTCTTATCACCGATGCTTTTTGGAATAACTATCGATTGTGTCATGCGCAAATGCACAAACAACACAAATATGGGCATCCATTGGGTTGACAAAATTCTAGAAGACCTGGACTTTGCCGACGACATAGTGCTTTTGAGTTCAACACACCCGGATGCCCAAGAGAAAATAAACCACCTCCAAAATGTTTCAGGGCAAATTGGTCTCCAAATTAACACCACAAAAACAAAGACAATTGATCTTACCAACAGTTCAGATGACACCAAATTGAACAGCTACGTTCTTGAAAAAGTCAACAGCTTCACATACCTAGGAAGCAAAATGACATCTACAGGGGACTCAACACCAGAAATATCATCTAGAATCGCACTGGCATCTAGTGCCTTCAATAAACTCTCAAACATCTGGAAGTCAAAGACACTCAGCAAACACACAAAACTTAAAATCTTCAACTCTTGTGTGATTCCAGTGTTAACGTATGGATGTGAAAGTTGGAAATCAACGGTAGCTTTAGATAAAAAAATTAGACAATTTTGAGAACAAATGTCTTAGAAGACTTCTAAACATCCACTGGACAGACTTCAGAACCAATTCGCAAATAAGACAAGAAACTAAGCAAGATACAGTATCCAACTTCATAAGAAGACGCCGTTGGAACTACATCGGCCATGTACTCAGAATGGACAAGTCAAGACTCCCCTATGAAGCCCTCATATGGTCACCAGTAGGGAAAAGAAAACGGGGAAGACCAAGAGAGACCCTGCGTAGAACCATCATTAGAGAAGGCTCATTCAACGGCCAAGTAAATATCCAAGATCTACAACAGATAGCAGCGAACCGCCAGGCATGGAGAGACAGGACTTCTGCCCTATGCGCCGCCTTAGGCTCAAGAGGAAAGACTAACTAACTAACCACTCGAGACGAAGTGCAGTAAGAACACAAGAATATATATCAGATGTGTTCAAAGTCAATACAGGCATGAGGCAGGGGTGTGTGCTCTCTCCCCTGCTATTTAATATCTACAGAATTTCCAAAGAAGCAATTCTCGACAGAACAGATTCAGAAAATTTATAATTCCTTACTCCAGATGAAACAACTGATCCACAGGAAATAAATGAACTTCTATTTGCAGACTATCAGTGCCTGTTTTATAGCGATGAGGACAGACTGCAAAATCATATTAATAATCTGAGTTTAACATGCAGGAGATACAATCTCATCTCATCTCATCTCATCTCATCATGCTCCTCTTGTACCTTGCGGTGTCGAGATGAAGTATAAACTTCGTGAGAGTGCCCGGTTATGGGCTTCGTATATCGACATTCCCATGGATTCTGTTATTCTCTCCGTCCAACGTTTACGTGGTCGGCCTCTTCCTCTGTTTCCATCTGGTCTGTACATCATTGCTTGTTGTGGCATGCTGTTGACTGGTAGCCTACTTGCATGGCCAAACCATTTGACTTGCTGCTTTCTAATAAAATCTAGAGCAGCTTTAACCCCCACTTTAGTCCTGATTTCTTCATTTCTGATCTTATCTCTTCTTGATACGTTGAGTATTCTTCTCAGGAACCTCATTTCTGTTGTTGTGATTTTTCTTTTCTCTTTTTCTGTCATTGTCCAGGTTTGGCATTGGTAGCACAGAGTTGGTAGGAAGATTGTGTTGTAAAGTGCTTTCTTAGTAGTTATTGATACATATTTGTTCTTTAGTATTGGTGCCATTTGTCCAATGAGTTGATTTGCCTTATTGCACCTATTTTCGATCTCGTCTTCTGATCTGCCATTTGATAATATTATAATTCCTAGGTACTTGAAGCTCTTCACTTGTTTCAAGGGATGTTCGTTTAGGTGAATTGTTGCTGTTTGTTCTTCTTTAGTTATAGTCATTACCTCTGTTTTGCTTGTGCTAATTTTCATGTTATGTTCCCTACACATTTCGTTTAGACTTTTCATGTGGTCTTGTAATTCAGCTTCTGATTTTGTTATTAGTGCTTGGCCGTCCGCAAACAGGAGTTCTCTAATGGTTAGATTTGCAGATGGTTCTTCTTCTGTGTTCTCGTCATGCGGTATTCTTGCTGTCTCTGCTTGGCTGGTTTCTTTACATATGTTGTCTATATATGTTATGAACAAGAGAGGGGACAGGACACAACCTTGTCGTACTCCAGATCTTATGGTGAAGGGTTCTGAGTTCTGAGAAGGGTTCAGGAGATACAATATGAGTATAAATACAGCCAAAACCGAAGTAATGCGAGTTAGCAGATCGCCGGGCCCACTAAGTATACAGATAAATAGCACAACTCTGAAACAAGTCAAAGAATTCAAATATCTTGGAAGTATGATCACAGAAGATGGAAGATTGTACAGAAAAATCGAAATCAGATGTCAAAAAGCTAGTGCACTTACATATCAACTATCACCATTACTGAAACATCCAAATATACCCATGTTCGCAAAACGACAGATAATAAACAGTATACTCACACCAACCCCATGCTACCAATCTCAAACCTGGACTTTATCCAAATTACACCTTCGCAAAATCAACACCTGCGAAGTGAGATGCCTGAGGAGAGCTCCAACTTAACAATCCGAGACCGAATAAGAAATTCTATTATCAGACAGACTGTGGGATCAACACCTTGTGCCATATTTATTGAAAACCAGAAGATCAAGTGGTTTGGCTATTTAGAATGCAACACCATCAACTACCATCACTGGCTTTACATCAAAGATCATCTGCGACGAGACCACGAGGGCGTCCAAGAAGAAAATGGATTAACGTCATCAGAGACATTGTACAACCACACGGAATGACACTATCCAGTGCCGCCCAACGGGCGCTAGAACGCAAATTATTCCTCCCCACGGCGCTTGACGGCAGAAATGGAAGATGATGATGATGATGATGACGATGGTGATGGTGATGATATGTATATAGCATTATGTGTTAATCAGTTTTACTTTATATTTTGTTATCCCCTATTTGATTATACCAATATCCATAGCCCATTCAACCCCAGTTACACCATGATTCATCCCTAACTCAGATTTAATAATCCTGCGCCCGAGTAAGCCACAAATAGGATATTAATAATAATAATCTATATATATATATATAAAACACGATGTATGTCCGTCCGTTCTTTATGCGTTCGCGAACGGTCCATCCGATTGAGATGAAATTTTCTACACGTTTTCTTTTCATTCCTGTGCAACTTACTGTCATAGTTTTTAGTGTAAAAATCGGCTTCTTACTTACTAAAATTTAATATTTCATTATAATTTCTATATAGCAAGGGGACTTAACTCTAGAAAAGTTATTTCAAGGGGCATAACTTTTAATAACATTTCTATATACTTTATAGTCATATTTTTGCATCGTTTTCAAAGATTTATAAACACTTTGTCTATAGTTATTTACAGGCATATGAGTTATAATAAATAATGATATAATCTTTAAGGCATTTTCAAAGTTTTCATAAAAATAATGCATCATGCATAACATTGTAACTCATCTTTTTATGCTTAAAGAAGTTATCTACAGTCATGTAGGTGATTAAAAACAGTTTTCACTAAAAGTAACGGATGGTGTGTGAAAGTACATTCTTTTAATTTACTGTGCGCCAGGAGCTGGGCGAAGCCACGCCGGGCCAGTTGGATAGACAGACAGACAGACAGATAGTCGGGAACGGGAGCTTATATGACTACTTATATGAATTAAATGAGATGCTACCCACCAGGGACTGGGTGAAGCCGAGCCGGCTCAGACAGACAGACAGACAGACAGATAGACAGACAGACAGAAAGACAGATAGTCGGGAACGGGAGCTTATATGACTACGTATATGAATTAAATGAATCCCCACCAGGGTCTGGGTGAAGCCGGGCCGGGTCAGACAGACAGACAGACAGATAGACAAACAAGCAGACAGACAGACAGACTGATAGATAGATAGATCCCCTCCAGGGACTGGGCGAAGCCGGGCCGGGTCAGCTAGTAATAATAATAATAATAATAATAATAATAATAATAATAATAAAAACTTTCGGTGTGTGTGTGTGTGTGCGTTTTTCTTTTATTTTCTTAAACCTGTATTTTGTACAAAACAGTATGTATTTACAAGGCCCATTGTGTGTTTTCATTTACATTTGCAAATACAACAAATGCATTAACAGATTCTTTACATTTGCAAATACAACCGGTACATTCACATACACAAGTGATATAATATACATTAATAGGCCCGCATTGCCGAATGGATAAAAACGCGTGTTCTTAAACTTTCGCTGATGCCAAGGTTAGCGGTTCAACCCCTAGACCGGACAGCTGGACTAAAATGTTGACCTGTCGTCCTTGACATGGGCATGTTAATTACAAGTACCTCTGAAGTCGGAAAGGGTTCGCCTGATGACCAGGGACGCTGTCAATAGGGAAAGCTAACCCACACGCAAAATTCAGCCCATCACGGCTATAAATAGTGTGTATGGACTAAGCTTGAGTTCAAAGCGAGCGAGCGCAAGAAAAAAATATACATTAACGGTATACACATTACTTGTAAATCTTCCTCTACACACGGTGTATGTTTTCCTTCTCTCTCTCTCTCTCTCTCTCTCTCTCTCTCTCTCTCTCTCTCTCTCTCTCTCTCTCTCTCTCTCTCTCTCTCTCTCTCTCTCTCTATTTTGCAAATGTTTATTGAGTATTGAAGATATTGCATTCTGCATGGTACGTAAGTTTACACGCGTCCTGTATGTTTAGTGATTTGTACTTGTAGCAACGAGCTTTGCATGTCTAACGTGAAAAATCATTATTAGTTAGTTATTGTTATTGCATTCTCACCAATGAGTGTGTGTGTGTGTGTGTGTTTGTGTGTGTGTGCGCGCGCTTGTGTGTGTGTGTGTGTGTGTGTGTGTGTGTGTGTGTGATGCTTGTGTTTACCTTATTTCGCGCATCCTTTTAATAAACCCTCATTTGACCGGATTTCTTACATATTTTATGTAGTCTCATTTACAACTAGAAAATATATAGACTTAATGTTACATTGTAGTTAAAGGGTGATGAAATTTTTTTTCTAAAACTAGAATTGTTCGAATTTAAACAAAACTAACATTTTCACTAAGTATTAGTATATCTACTTGGTTATGTGCTGTGTTAAATGTTCTTACCTTGTAATGCTTGCATACATGTTCTGTAAAATTGTGGTAAATTGACTTAATAATATGGTGTTTTGTTATCTATTTCCTGACGTCGGTGTATTCTAATTACAACGTATAATAATGCTAGTGAGTATTGGTCTGGATGATTGATGATGTGTCATACATGGTTGATTCCTAATGCTTGTATTTTGTTGTGCAAGTTTTGTAGTGCTAGTCCTCCGTGTTTCCTATCTTGTATTAATGTTTTGTATTGTTTTACTGTGAACTGTGTTGTTGAAGGTGAAATTTATGGTGTGTTTCTTTATGTGTGTAATTGTCTGGTTTGGGGTATTTAACACTGTAGCCAACTATATTATCTTAGGAATGAAGAAGGTGTTTACAACTGTGTTTCATCCAAAAATGGGTGACTTGTATGTATACCTGTTTAATATATCTATAATTTTGTTTGTCAGTGAATGCAATGTTTCTCTGTATTTTTCTGGGATCGCATGGAAATGTGTTTTCCATGTTTTTGGCTGTTAGATCTGTATGGAAATCCGCTTTATTCTTCCACTTTTCCAAACATATTATTTTAAACTTCTGTACATTTATTTTGGTCCCACTTCCTACACAAACTAACTGTCTGAAAGTGTGACGTATGTTCGTCGTCATGGATGTGTTGGTTGTAGGGAAGAAAGGGGTGTCATGTGCATAAGCAATTCGTTTCCGCTCCCCTAACATTTGTATAAATGTACCTTTATGGTTGGTGTCTCGTCTAATTGCTTCTAAGCGTGGTTCTAGTGTGCGTACATACAGGATTTGTGATAGGGGACACCTGTCACTGGTGCAAAAGGAAAATTTTATGTCGGTTTGCAATAGTGACAAGTATGGGAAGCACTGATTTAGGACATGATGCAAGTGTTGGGGGGTTCTTGTTTGTGAAAAGCTTTTTGGTAGACGTTTAGAAGGATATTGCCTAGGATAAGAGGGATGTGTTGGTAAAATTCTACAGTGAGTCCACCTGGTCCTGGTATTTTTGCATTTGATTGAGTGCATGTGTTATACCTACTAATGTAAGCCCTCTGTCTAGTATGTCTTTATCCTTGTCAAATAGTTTCTTTGTGTATTGTACTCTTTTGTAGATCCCCAAATTGTGTTATGTTGTCCGTGCGTTTACTATTAGTGTATGTTAGAATAAGATGTGTATGCGTTGCACATAACCTGTATGTTGGAGTAGTGTGTTGTTGAATTTTCAATGTGGGGATCGTTTTGAGGGCTGTGCATTTGTAGTGTCTGTAGTGATACATGACAGTACTGCTTTGTGATCTATGTCTTGTAATGTTTTTTGTACGTGTATTGTGTGTATTATGTGGGGTGCTGCAGGTGTGTATATTCTGTTTAGTTTGGCTGATCTATTGTGAACCCTACTTTTGTGTGTTATTGCAAAGTTATTAGGGTGTCTGTGTCTGAAAGCGTCTTATAAATTATGTGTGTCTAAGATATTCTGTAGTACATCCTGTTGGTGTATACCATTCTTGTCACTTCTCCTTAATTGTGTCTTGATTCCTTCTTTACCTCCCACTACAATATCCAAATCTGAGTGTACAACATTGAAATCCCCTGCAAGGATAACATTTTGTCCTCTGTATGTTTGTGTCAGTAGTGCGTCTAATTCGTGGTAAAAAATTGGTTGATGATTGTAATTTGGTGGTGCATGTATGTTTACTACTGTGTATGCGTGTAGTATCATGTATAGTATTGTCTACCTGTATTATGGAGATTCGTCCCTGGTCATCCGTGTGTGTTCTAATAATATCCCACCTGTCTGATGTCTGCAGTATAGCTGCTCCTGACCCGATTTTATGTATGCCTAAACTAAAGCATGAATGTTTGAGACCTAGCTGTGTGGTGATATGTTGTGAGAAAGCTTTTGAACATATGTTTGTTTCTTGTAGTAGTATGAAGTGTGGATTGTATTTGCTTATAAGTGTGATGATGTGTTGTAATTTTGTACGTTTATCACAAATGTTTAAAGTAAAAACAATTAAATCACTAGTCACTGTAATGTTAGTAAAAACAAATAAATGAGGTATAATTACTATATACATTCACATGCAAGGTTGTTATCCATGATAGGCACGTATAGACGAGCATGTTATCAGTAACAACAGTTATGCGAGAGGATCATCTTGATCCTCGTTCTTATCACTTGTGTCGGTGTCTACAAAGAGCGTGTCTGGTACGCTGTATGTGTCTTCTTCTCTTGTACTTGTTTCTCCTCTTGATCTTCTTGTTTATTTTCCTTTGTCTTGTATGTGATGTCTTTGATTTGTTCCTTCTTTTCTGGTATGTATCTAGTCGGTGATAGATCGCATGTTTCTGTGTCAAAGCTGTGTTTTGACTGCAGTAGTCTTCTGTCTGCCCGTTTTCTCTTTATTGGATTGCTGACGATTTGAAAACCGTTAGTTGTCATTCTTTGGGTTGTATTCGTGTGTGCTATTTTCATGTGTGATCCAGTCCTCTTGTGTGTTGACTTGACTAGTGAAAGTTTGTGTCTGTTCAGTTCTTTCTGTGGAAGAGTTTCTCTTACGAGTGGCGGGAAATCTTCTTGACTGTGTACACCAACTTCTGCTGCTGTTGGTGTCATCGGCGGTCGTCTACTAGGACATTTATTTACCCAGTTGTTGTCTTGGCCACACGCCGGGCAATTGGTCTTTCTCCCCGGCATTGTGATCAACACTCTGTGATTATTACTCGCAATACCAGGAATGTAGATCTGTATGTAATGGGGGACTACCTTGTTTTGGTTGCAGAGTGAACCCAACTTGCCATCTCAATTTTTTAGCCTGCAAACCTCAGCCTTGTCATTCCCTGTAAAGCTGTGCACCGGTTTATTTAACTCATTCGAGAGTAATTGTGATAGGTAACCAGTGAATGGTCAGCTGGTTTTGATTTAGCAGCTGCCCCAGGAAAAGTAATCGAGCAAACTATCGTACCAGGCTGGTGAAGCCATTCAGCCATGTTGACCTCTAAAAGTAGCCTTTACTTGGTAGACTTTTAGATGTAAATTGCCCAGGATAGGACAAAAGTGCTGGTAGATTCTACAGATAATCCATTAGGCCCTGGTGTTTTACCTTTGATTGAGTACATGTGTTATGTCTGCTAATGTAAGCTCTGTGCCCATTATGTCCTTTTCTGTGTCAGACAGTGTCTTTGTGTGTTTTAAGAACCTATTGTGTGTTTGTGTTTTGGCTGGTTCTGCTGTATATAAGTCAGTGTAGTATTTTTGTAATGTTTGTAATAGATGTGCTGCCTCTGTTTTTTGTGTTTCCTTGCATGATTATTATTGCTCATATTTGTCTGTTGCGTTGTATGTTTTCTTGTATTGCCATGTGTTGTTTGCTGGGAGTTTCTTGTGACTTGGTAGTGAGTTTAGTTCTAAGGAGTGCATCACATAATAGTGTTGTTCTAATTGTGATTCTTTTTTTTTATTTAAGAACAGACATAGGTTTTATTTTGTACTGTGGTGCTGGATCGCATGCAGCCTAGAACATGATCATCTGGCCCTTTTTCTTCTGATCACCTTCCAACTCGAAGTGCTTGCATCACTTGATGTGGAACTGTTTTCTGTATTGCATTCTGTGCAATCCACACTCAGTACAATCTCCCTTATAGTTTTAGCCTTCTTTCTAAACACAGGCTTAGACTGACCACCATAACCACTATGTTGTCTGTCATAACGCCTTTTAACCTGTGCTTTGAGTGAGGATTTTCCTGCTTTGTACTGAGTGACTTAATGGATTGTGCTGTTTGCACTTTTTGTGCTTGCAAAATGTGCGGCGCTGTTTCGGTACGTTAATATTTTTGTTCTTGTTCGCATATCTTTTACAGGACATCGCTGTCAGTATCAGCATCTTTCAGCTGATTGTTGATTTCTTAGAAGGATTACGCTCAGTAGTTTGCCGTTGCTTTCTGAGCGACCGGCTCATATACCCCGTAAGTTACCGACGCGGAGAGAACCGCTACCTTCTTGCTCACGTCACGTTACTCACGAAGTATACGGGATTACGGAGAAAGTCGTGAACCCCTAGACCAGGGAGACTTCGATACATTAACCATGGTGGAATAACATATGAAAATGTAAGTTTTCGTTTCTAATTGTGAATTTTGGGCCTTTTACAGGCCGGACAAAAATAAAAGACTCATATTGTAAGTTCCGTGGCAGTAAAAGGATAACACATTTTATGTAATATTAAGAAGTAATGAGAAAATGGGTTATAAAATTCTCAATGTTGTAAAATAATGCCATAACTTTTACACAAACTTTGAAGATTACTTAAAATTGTTAACCCACAGGTATTCACCACATAAAGGTCGTTATATTCTAGGAATATTTTATAAAGAATTTAGAAAAATACTACAATTATTTAAATCACAGAATACATGTATGCTTCCTGTAGTAATGTCCCTTGAAATAGCTGTTATGTTGTTATGACTTTTTCCACTATTTTATTTATATGTGTTCCTACAACGTCATCAACACACCGGAAGTTCAAGAATGAAAGCTTGCATCCATTCGGCCATGTTGACCTCCAAAGGTAGCCTTCACTTGGTAGACTTTTATAATGAAACTGTCGAGGATAGAACAGAAGTAATGGTAGAATTCTACAGTGGATCCGTATGGTCCTGGTGATTTGTCTTGTGATGAAATATTTATGTACGTCATAAAAGTTTTACTAAACGCTGAGAAGATATATATATATATATATATATATATATATATATATATATATATATATATATATATATATATATATATATATATATATATATATCAATCATGTGCCATGCCGGAAAGCATATATATATATATATATATATATATATATATATATATATATATATATATATATATATATATATATATATATATATATAGCATTATGTTTTAAGGAGTTTTGGCCCTTGACAGACCGGTCAAAATTAAAATTGAACAGTTAGCTTACCCGGAGATATTTTTTTTCTCTAACGATTCGATTATACCATTATCCATAGCCCGTTCAACCTCAGCAGTCAAGTTATATCAGGGTCCATCATTGATTCAGATTAAAAATCCTGTGATCGAGTCAACCACACTCTGTGTGTGTGTGTGTGTGTGTGTGTGTGTGTGTGTGTGTGTGTGCGCGTGCGTTTGTGCGCGCGGGCGTGCGTGCGTGTTTTTTTTTAAAACTTGTATTTCGTACAAATCAATGTGTATTTACAAGGTGTATTGTGTGTTTCATGCAAAATGAGCGGCGCTGTTTCGGTAAGTTCACCTTGATGAAATCACATATGAGAAATGAAGTGTACGTTTCGAATCGTGATTCTAGTGAAATTGTTTGTATTTGGCCTTTTACAGACCGGACAGAAATACTACATGACTAGCCAAACTTCATGTCAGTAAGAGGATAAAACATTCATTGTAATATAAAAAAGAAATGGCAAAATGGGTTATAAAATTCTAAAACATTTAAAATAAAGCCATCACTTTTGCACAAACTATGAATATTATGTAAAATTATTATCGCAATGCGTATCCTGCACATAACTGTCGCTAATTACTATGAACATTTTATAAAGGATTCAGATAAATACTACAATTATGTAAATCACAAACCAAAATAAACCCATTTTTGCTACATTTAATAATGTCCCTTGAAATAATTGTTATGTCTGTTCACTATTTTAATTACATGTGTTCCTACATCCGCATCAACACACCGGAAGTTCAAGAGTGAAAGCTTGTATCCATTCACCCATGTTGACCTCCAAAAGTAGCCATCACTTGATATACTTTTATATGGAAGCTGCCGAGGATAGAAAAGAAGTGATGGTAGAATTCTACAGTGAGTCCGTCTATTCCCGGTGATTTGTCTTGTGATGATGAAATATTTATGTACGTCTTAAAGCTTTACTAAACGGTGAGAAGATATATATAAGTATAACATTATGTGTTAATGAGTTTTGACATTTGGCAGGCCGGTCAAAATTAGAACTGAACAGTTAGCCTACCCGGAGATATTTAATTCACCCCGCCCCGCCCCCCCCCCCCTGATTCGATTATACCATTATCCCATGCCCGTTAAACCTAAGAAGAGAAGTTATATCAGGGTCCAACACTAGTTCACATTAATGATAATGTGATCGAGTCAGCCACAAATAGGATATTGGGTTTTAATAATTTCTGTTTTATGTATGCCGTTTTTGTTTTAAAATCTTGTATTTCATAGAAATCAGTATTTATTTACAAAGTGCATTGTGTGTTTCGATTTACATTTGCGAATATAACAAATGCATTCATATATACATGTGATAATATACATTAATGGGTCAGAGTTGTGTCAAAGAATCAGCAAAGACAAGTCACTGAAATTGTTTTGGCGACTACATACAAGTACTAATGGTATAGTCAAGGATAAGAGTAGTCCTGACTTACAGGGTGCTGACCTCATCTGGCAGAAGACTGACGAGAAAAAAGGCAAAGCCCTCTACGAACGCTATCTAGAGCAGAGCATCCAGAAAGACACGAGAGGCCAATATTTTGCTAAGACGGTTACCTCATATAGCTGCAAGTGCCAGAACATTTCAGAAGAAGACATGGCGACAGTAAAAAAGATCTGGGCTGTGTTACAGCACATCAGGGGCAGATGGTATAAGGTATGATGACGATAGTATGTGTACAGACAACGAGCTAGAGGCACTAGCAGTTGTGTACAACAACAGTATAGTAAGTGCTAGCATCAAGGAGGAGTGGTTACACATCTATCTGACTCCCTTGCAGAAGCCTGGTAAAGACCACAAAAAAATTCAGAAACATTTATGTAATGTACACCCTATAATTATATTAACGTCCTCACGCTTACATTTACATGTGGAGAGCATCTTGGAGAGAGAAGAAAAGAAACATCGAGGTATTGACAGTTGCATTGTTCGCGCATTTAATACATAAGATAAGACAAGTTAAATTTATTGGACGGAATTAAAGGTTCTTTTACAGCCCTATAAGAGACGGAAGAAAATAATACAGAACATCGTTACTGTGAATAACGTCTCTGAAATATGATCATATTTTAAATATTGTTTATTCATTAACACGTTCAGTGTGTTCTGCATATTAATACGCATCACTGTTTTGTGTACCACCTCCTATTCACTCTTTAGTATTACTTTAAACAAAATATCGTAACGCCCTCCCACACAACTGTTTCTATATATATATATATATATATATATATATATATATATATATATATATATATATATATATATATATATATATATATATATATATATAGGCTTTGTGCTATGGAGAGGCAATAACTTCATCCCTGGTCTTAACCGGTCTTGGCATCAAATCGAGAGGTAACTGTTACGGGTTATGAGTCCTGGTCAATTGGCGTAGACATTAGGTGCCACCTCTGATGGTGGGAGACACCTACAGGTGTCATTGATCTGCTACTGCAGACCTCAAGCTGGGCAGTCCTCAGTCAATTGGTTGCTGATCCGCCACAGCATGCCTGCTTCAGTAGGTGCTTGGAGCTATGACAAAATCTTAATCGCAGGCTGTAAAACAAATGCACCAGAAACGGATAAAAAGAAAAATAGAAACCCCAAGCTACGGCTTGCAGCCTGGTACGTCAGAACCATGTGTCCAGGATTTTCCACTGACTTGACCAATATTGACGTTGTGAGAAAAACTGTTGTGATTGATGCCGAACTCAATCGTCTTAACATTGATATTGCTGGCCTGCAGGAGACTCGCCTCGTCGAGGAAGGGTTACTCATGGAAAACAATTACACCTTTTTTTTGGAAGGGTAAAGGGCAGGCAGAAAAAAAGCAACATGGTGTGGGCTTTACAGTGAAGAATTCGCTACTGGGAATGATTGAAATTCCAGCAGGAGGTAATGAAAGACTATTATCCTGCGCTTGGCAACCTCTTGTGGTTTTGCCACCATTATGCACCGACACACGATTCCTCTGATGATGTGAAGGAGTTAGACTCTGTGATCAAGGCAGTTCCAAAATCCGACTACATTTATATGCTCTGTGATTTCAATGCTCGTGTGGGCAAGGCCTCGAGTTCATGGCCAGTTTGCCTTGGAAAATACAACAACGGTCGCATGAATGAAAATGGGCAAAGGCTGCTGGAGCATTGCACCAGAAATGGCCCATGTATTACAAACTCCTTTTTTAAAACAAAAGTGCTAGTTAGTTAGTTAGTTAGTCGACAGATCAACCTCATTGCACATCGAACCATTCAGTCCATAAGTGCTCGGATCCCCTCCTCAGCAAATCCCGCAACGTGTAGCGGCTAACGACGCCAGTTCTGTGTTGGTTTATCAATCTTCTTTGGCTTCCTGCGTAGTGTTCTTGTTTGGCCACCCCTGTTTTAATTTGCTGCTCTCGCAGTCTGGAAATTGTTGTAGATTCACAGTCATCACTTGGTTCTCGAAAAAGTATTACGTCTCGTAGAGCATTCAGGATGTCGGCCTGGTCCATGGCGCGTCCGCCCTCCACCGTAGCCTCACCTGCGAGATTGTCAGCCCGCTCATTTCCTTGTACTCCCGCATGCCCTGGCACGAAGATGTAACTAATCTTTGCCAGTCGAGACCGCTCCAGAGGCAGCAACCATTCTCTTCGGATCGATCCCTCCTCTATCCTCTTGATCATGTTCATTGAGTCGCTGAGGAAACAAGCCCTAGTGAATGTCTGTGTCTCGAGCCATGTTATTGCTTTACTTACTGCCATGAGTTCCATGGTCAGGCTACTTGTGGTTTCAGTGAAAGCACCAGAGTCCTCCTTCACAATTCTCCCTCCGGCCCGAGCTGTAAAGGCCCATGAGTTTCTCACATGTCGGACGACCGACCCATCTGTGTAGATGACCGCGTCACCGTCTAGCGAATTCTCGAAAATCAACGCTTGTACTTCAGCCTCAACAGCAGCCGGATTTTCTTGTCTGCATTTTCTATCTAGTTGGATGCAAACTGAAAAAGATGTGCAGAAGTCTGTTGGCACTTGCACCCACTCCTCGCCAGGTTCTAAGTCCTCAAGTGAACACACCTGTTGAAGAATGTCTTCGGCTTGACCCATCCACAACCTTCCTCTTTTTAACCTGCTGCCCTTCACCTTCCTAATTTCACTATGCAGTGGATGTTGTGTGTTTGCGTTAATTCTGAGGTAGGCGCGTGCCCTGCAACCTTGTATTCTCTCTTCAATGGTTGGAAAATCAAGAAGGTAGCGCATCGCCCTGCATGCTGTATCTCTTGTACATCCAAGAATAATACGCATAGCTTCACTCTGTATCCTTTCCATCCTTTCTATCTGCTTATGGCTGAGAGTCAGGATTGCCATTGCATACTCCAAAACAGACATGACCAGCCCCTCGTACAGAAGACATAGATGGCGCTGCTCACTGTTTGCTGCCGCCATCACCCGCATTGCTGCCAAACCCCGCTTGGCCTGTATTATCACCTGGTCTATGTGCACATTATAAGCAAGGCTTCGATCAAACCGTATCCCCAGGTAATTCATTGCATGCGTTCTTTCCACCGTCTCTGAACACAGCATTACAGTTGGTGTTGGAGTGTTGACAATATGATTATTCAACGAGAACCAAGTCACTGTTGCCTTTGTTGGGTTGACCATTGCCCCAGCTTCATCACACCAAGTACTTATGCGATTGAGTTCGGTTTGTAGTTCCACAGCAACCTCCTCTCTATCCTTACCCTGACGATACACTAAAACATCATCGGCATATGACAATGTCCTGCCAGGTCCAGTGATCTGCTCACTGGTGATTCTCACTGTGTAGGCGTTGAACAGTACCGGAGATAATGGTGATCCATGTGGTAGGCCAGGATATATTGTTGTTGGTTCCGAAGTCCAACTGCCACATCTAAAAACTACTTTCCGTTGGAAGAGAGCTGCAGCGATCCAACTAAGGAGGAATGGACTTACGTTTAGTTCGAGAATCTGAAACATTAAAAAATCCAGTGGTACTCTGTTGTATGCGTCCTCAAGATCAATCGCTGCAGCAACGGTTTCAGTGCCTGAATGGAAACCTTCATAGACATCCTGGGCAAAGACTGCTGCATTGGTCCAGGTTTCTCTTTTTGGACGGTACCCACCCAGGGTGGGTGGGAAAACACCTTGCCTCTCTAGTTGGCCTGATATTTTCCTGGCAATTACCTTCTCCAGCAGCTTGCCTATTGTATTCTGCATGGTTATAATTCGATATCCCTGAATTGTATGGTCTTTGTCAGGCTTCGGCAAGGGAATCAGATAGCTGTGTAACCATTCCTCCTTCATGCTAGCACTCCCTATACTGTTGTTGTACATGTCTGCTAGTTTCTCTAGCTCATTGTCGGTACACCTATTTATGTCGTCGTATCTTATGCCATCAGGACCTGGAGCACTGTTTTTTGATCGCCGAAGCACAGCCTTGTTTTCTTTCACTGTCACTGTGTCTTCATCCGAGGTGTTCTGGGCCTTGCATCTGTCTGAGGTGACCTCCTTGGCCAGATTTCGGCCTCCCATGTCTGTCTGGTTGCTCTGCTCAAGGTAGCGTTCAAAGAGGGCTTTGCCCTTGTCCTCGTCAGTCCTCTGCCAGATGAGGTCAGCACCTTGGAAGTCAGAAATGCTCTTATTCTTGACTACACCACTCATGCTTTTATGTAGACGCCAGAACAATTTCAGTGACTTGTCTGTGCTTACTCTTTGACACACCTCTGCCCATTTTTCGCTTTAAACAACCTTGACCAGTTTTTTGAAGTAGCTTACTTTTGTGTGCATCTCTCTTTCTAAGTGCAAGCAGGGACTAGGATGACCAGCTCTGTTCCTCTTGGCATTTTGCCATCTCCTTACAGCACTACGCTTATCCACCCAAGCCTTCTCCACCTCGAAACTCCACCACGGTGGCTGCTCCCAGCTTTTTTTCCTGCCCTGAAACGTTCTGCGCTTGTCACGGTTTCACAGGTTTCCGGTTTCAAGATGGCGACGGACGGTCGTGATGTTTTGTGTTCGTTAACTTTTTCGCGTAGGGGATGGATTTATTCATCTCTTGCGTGTAATTGGTGTGCCAGGATGTAAAACCAGGAGTTTCTACTCAAGCGCGGGCGCTACGGAGTTCGTGCATCGAGCGAAGCCATCCTTGCGTGAATTTTCAGCAGCGTGTGTGGTTTTCTTAGTCTGTGTTTACGTTTTTTCAACATGGCGGAACAACGTGTGTTCTTCGTGCAGTCAGCAGTCAACATACCGAAGCGGCGTGGTAGCCGCGCAGGGATAAAGAAGCAAGGTAAGCGTGGTGGTTTGAGGCGTTTTAGACTCAAGTGTCACCGTCTAGGACTCAGGAATATCCGTATTCTATATTGGAACTGTGCCAGTGTAAAACAACGGGGCTCTATTTTAGAAACCCTAGTTTACAGGAACGACATTGTAGCACTCCAGGAGACGAGACTGGGCGATCAGCTACTCCAAATTGCCGGCTTCAAATGTTTCTACAACAGACGACATCTGGGAATGGCGATTCTCGTTCGCGACAGCATGGTGGCGTCAGAGCTAGACATGTCCAGTTAGGACAGTGACGATATACAAATACAGGCGTTGAGAGTTCATTCCAGTATACCATTCGTGTTGGTTAATGTTTATGCCCGCAATGCCAGTGTGGACGCCCAGAAGTGGCAGTGCTTAAGTGGCATATTAGGCCACGAGAGAAATGTTATTTTCTGTGGTGACTTCAACGCTAAAGGCAGATCATGGGGAAACACTTCCTCAAATACACAGGGGGAGGAGCTCGAGACTGCACTGGAAACCATCGACCTGGTTTGTATCAACAGTGGCTGTGTCACCAGGACAGCAAGCCGTCCGGGTGATGAGGACAGTGCTATTGATCTGGCGCGAATTTCACCTTCACTCACTACAGTGTGTAGATGGGGTGTCCTAGGACACCATGGCAGCGACCACCACCCCTGCAGCATACTGGTGGAGAAAGGTAGAACCAGGCAGCACAAGCTAAAGGTAAAGACGTTCCAGTATGACAGTACAGGGCAAGATGTGGTGAGTAAAATAAGACAAAAGAGCTGCATAAGGTCACATGGAAACATCCAAGATCCAGCATTTTCATCAACTGGACTTCATCATCACACGGAGACAACATCTGAACTATACATCATTGACTCGAAGTTACCACATTGCTGACTGTGATACATATCATTCTTTGTTTGTTGCAAGGGTTAGACTGAGACCAAAGAGAATCTACACAGCTAAACACAAATCTAGGATATATGGAAAGCAATTAACACCTTGACAAACAAGTATAGCTTCCGAAATACTTTGTCATCAAATCATATTACATGCGACCAATTCAGCAATTTTTTTCAAACTGACATAGACCAGTTGAAGGCTTCAATACCTAATTCTCCTTGCAACTTATCTTTACTGTCATCATTTTGCGAGAACAGATGCTCCCGCGATATTCTTTCCGACATACCGCCAATGACAATCACTGAAGTATTCACTTACCCCAGTAACCTAAAACACATACCGCCAATGACAATCATTGAAGTATTCACTTACCCCAGTAACCTAAAAAACACAACCTCATCTGGGTTAGATGGAATCAGCAACCGGATTCTCCGTTGTGCTGCGCCAGTGATCTGTATATCACTAACCTATGTATATAATCAGTGTCTCACCAAAGGCCACTTTCCATCAGCTCTCAAAATCGCTAAAGTGTACCCTCTTCTTAAATCTGGTTCATTGGACAATGGTCTCCCGAACAATTACAGACCCATTTCCTTACTATCATCACTATCTAATACACTAGAAAAACACATCCGTAAAATAACATTACAGTATTTAGTTCGCAACAAGCTTATTGTTGACAGCCAATCAGGATTTCGACCAAAATATTCTTGCCATACGGCCCTAACAAACATGATAGAAAATTGGCACCAGAATATAAACAACAACAGTCTTTGTGGAACTGTGTTTATTGATTTCAAGAAAGCATTTGATATGATAGACCATGTTATTTTAATAAAAAAATTTGAGACAATGAAAATTGGCCCTAATGTAGTCACTCTAATATCATCTTTCTATCAAACAGAAAGCAAGTAGTATCACATATTAAATGTCTGTCTCAAACCACTACCTTCAATATTGGAGTTCCACAAGGCTCTATTCTTGGCCATCTATTATTTGCCATATATATTAACGATCTACCTTTGCATCTTTCGTCGTCCTGCGATCTATTTGCAGACGACAGTACAGTGTACACAAATGCTGAAAACTGTATTTTATTGAAGTCGTCTTTACAACAAGAATTAAATAATGTAGTTAGGTGGAGCTATTCAAACCGTATGCAAATTAACATCACTAAAACAAAATCAACGTTATTAACAACCAAACAATGACTTCAAACTCTAAATTCACACACATCACTTCAACTTTACATCGATAACATGTCAGTAGAAAGTGTAATTGAGCACAAAACATTAGGCCTAATCATTGATAGAAACCTAACCTTTAATTTCCACGTTCAAGCGATTATTAAACAAACTTCGAAAAAAGTCTACCAACTCGCCAAAATTAAAAGCTTCCTTGATGAGGACACAAGGAAACTATTCTATACTTCTCATATACAGACAAACTTTGACTACTGCTCTACAATCTGGGACAGTTGTTCTAATTCAAACACCAAGCGACTTTACTCACTCCAGAAACGGGCCATGAGTCTAATGTATAGCAAACATTTATCTGACAATCCTAGCCTGTATAAATGCCTTCAGTTACTACCACTCCGCAAACGCCTGCTTTTCAATAAAGCAGTTAACACCAGCATTTTTTTCTTTTTTGCTGTTGTCATCGCTTGGCAAGTTTACAGTCAGTAGTTTGCTATTGCTTTCTGGACGAGCCGCACCCATACCAATTCGTAAAAAAACTAACGTAACGGTCTGCTGCCAAATCGAGCGAAGCTGTGTTTTGAACACGGGTATGCGGGATCACGAAATGCGTCCGAAACACCTTTGCCACGGAGCCGGCACAAAGCAAGTATATTGTTAAAATATAGCTCTAGTTTCAGTACTCGATTTCTGACACATAGGGCGGATGCTATACCATCACTCAGCGAACATAATTTATAAGCTCTGGCGTGAGGAGATATTTTTGGTATATAATGAGAAATATACCATCACTCAGCGAACATATTTTAGAAGCTGTGGCGTAAGGAGATATTTTTGGTATATAATGAGAAAAATAAACTTGCAAACAACTGACAAGATTGAAGTGAAAATAAGTCACAGATGTAAATATGTGGATGGTTTTAATCTTTTAAAATTAATCTTTTGTTCTCTATGCCTTTCAATATAGGGCCTACGATGTAGATTTCCGTGTCAGTTTCCATATATATTATGGATCGAGACAAATAGGTAGTGGTTTCCAAATACTATGCAATTTGACAAATAACTACATTGCTTCTGAAAAGTTTGAGAACTATAAAAAACATTTGAAATATTCAGAACTTGAATATATGCGGTCCTTCGTTTAAAAAAAAAAAAAATTCGGATAAAATTATCATAATGAAACAAGAAGTAGCAATGAAATTAAACCAAACCCAATATTAGACTGTATCAAAATTTAAAGCCGACGATGGATAAAATGCTTAATGTTACGCATGGAATCAGCTAATTTGTCTAGTAGTTTGAATCTTTACAAATGTTCTTGTTACCCTTGTGGGGAGATGTGTGGGTGGGTGGAGGGATTTGTGTGTGGATGAGGGATGTGTCTGGGTGGGGATGTGTGTGGGTCTGCGAAGATGTGTGGGTGAGGGATGTTTGTATGAGTGGGTAGGCATTGGTGGGTGGTGCCGTGTAGATTTGTGGGTGGTGGTATGTGGGTGGGTGTGTGGGGATGTGTGTATGGGTTGGGGGATGGGTGTGGCTGATGTGTATATGGATGGGAGAAGTGTGTGTGGGTGGCGGATCGGTGCCTTCGGTTGTTAAATTGTATCTGAAATCGGAATGTTTTGTTTGATAATGTCTTTTTAAATTGTACTCCTTGAAGACAGCCACTGACTCACGACACAACAAGCAAACCGATTTGCTATCAACTTTTATAAAACAGTACTTAGTTGTCCATTCATCATTAAAAACACGGCATTCATCTTCAATCTAACGTTTGTTATTGACACTCATTGTTTTAATAAAATTCTAACAGTTAGAGTTGTACAAAACTTTAAAACGGAAAGGAAACAAAACCTATTTTTGGCTGTGTGGGAAAATAAAATATTCGGAAAACAAGTAGTAAACTCCGAATAAATTTCATAAATATATCATGGCTACTACAACAAATAAATGAACTTGAACATTGTAAATGTGGAAATAATTTATAACAGCAAAAAAAAACTTTTAAATATAATATTTTCTTGCAAAATAAATCATTTTATTAACCGGAGAAATATCTGTTTTTCATAAAATCATCCTTATTAAATTTTTACATGTCGATAAATATTTCTCTGTATGAAAATCGACAAATTCGCATTTTAGCATTACACAGTTCCAAATGTTACTCTATGTAGCCGGGGCGGGGCTGGGGTGAACGCCCAACCTTGCATAAATGGGAATATTCATAAGCAAGTGAATTGATACAGTTATCTCGGAACAGTAATAACATCTGGTGGGAGATGTCTTGAAGAGATTAGAACAAGTATTGCCATTGAGAAGGTAGCCTTTTGCAAGATGAAAAACATACTGAACAATAAAAAGATATCAACTGAAACAAGAAAAAGAGTGTTGAAGTGCTACATAGAACCTATATTTTTGTACGGATGTGAAGCGTGGACAATGAGCAGTCAAAGTGAAAAAACATCTGATGGCTGTGGAAATGTGGTTTCTGAGGAAAATGCAAAGAATACCATGGACAGACAGAAAAACCAATGAACAAGTCCTTGAAGAAACAAATGATGATCGTAACATGATTAGAGTCATTAGACGTAGACAGTCAAAAGTTCTTGGGCATGTCATGAGAAGAAATGACTTGGAGAACTTGGTGATAACTGGCAAGATCGAAGGGAAGAGACCAAGGGGAAGACCGAGAAGTAAATACCTGGATGGCTTGGCCACATGGCATGGTCGAGACAGGAACACGGGCATGATCTACGACTCTGGTGATCAAGTGAGATGGCAGAACATGACCGCCCACGCTTATCGGCATGGCACATGATAGATGGATGGAAGCGTGGAAAATGAGCAGTCAAGCTGAAAAAAAAAAACATCTGATGGCTGTTGAAATGTGGTTTGTGAGGAGAATGCAAAGATTACCAAGGACCGACAGAAAAATCAATGACCAAGTCCTATAAAAAAACAAATCAGAATCGTAAACAGATTAGAGAAATTAGACGTAGACTATCAAAATTGGGCACTCTTCCGAATTCCGGTCCCAAATAGTTCCGCAGTGAATGTAGTGAATAAGAATCCCTTACAGGACCTCATTGTGTGATTACTTCCGTTTTGACTACTTCCTTAGTTACATATAAATAAATACGGAGATACCGATACTGATACAGAGGCTTTCAATACACTTGTTTCTACTTGATGTAAAGAAATATTATAATGCCAGGCAGACCATCAGCTCGGGTAGAGTGTTACAACTGGATGCTGCGTAACAATCCATTGTTGGGAGGATTTGATGCTCAGGGACAGTCAGTGGTCATTGAAGTTGACGAGAGCTACTTTTTTCCACCGAAAGTACCACCGTGGCCACTTTCGTCGTGGTCAATGGGTAGTTGGCCTGGTTGAACGTGGTAGTGGTCGTTGCTGGTTGGAAGTTGTGGAAAGGCGAGATGCGACAACACTGAAACGCATTATAAGTGATCACGTCTTACCAGGAACGACCATTGTCACCGATGCCTGGCGAGGCTACAACAACGTAGGTCAACTAAACCATGGCATCTACGATCATGCAGTTGTTCATGCCAATAACTTTGTTGACCCTGTACACAGTGACATTCACACCCAAACAATTGAAGGGTTGTGGATGCAAGTAAAAAGGAAACAAAGATACCAAGGTGGCACTAGTCGTACAGTGTTTAACACTTATTTAGCAGAATTTCAGTGGCGCTACAGTCACAAAGTACATGTTTTCGGACAATATTTACAACTTTTGTGCCACAATTTCGAGATATAATTTCATATATTGATGCAGGCTGCTGTGGGTTTGATTGATCATTAGCATTGTAACCAGGCTGCTGTGGGTCTGATTGAACATTCTCTGAAGCATGATTTTTATTTGCGCTCCCTTGCTTTGAACTCAAGCATAGTCTATACACAATACATATTCATGCATTGGACTGAACTTTGAACTCAAGTGTAGTCCATACACAATACATATTCATGCATTGGACTGAACTTTGAACTCAAGTGTAGTCCATACACAATACATATTCATGCATTGGACTGAACTTTGAACTCAAGTGTAGTGCATACACAATACATATTCATGCATTGGACTGAACTTTGAACTCAAGTGTAGTCCATACACAATACATATTCATGCATTGGACTGAACTTTGAACTCAAGTGTAGTGCATACACAATACATATTCATGCATTGGACTGAACTTTGAACTCAAGTGTAGTCCATACACAATACATATTCATGCATTGGACTGAACTTTGAACTCAAGTGTAGTCCATACACACTATTTCAAGTAATGCTGGAATGAACTTTGCATGTGGATTAGCTTCCCCTATTAACAGTGTCCCTTGCCATCAAGTGAATGCACTCCGACTTCAGAGGTACTTGTAATTTACATCTCCAAGCAAGGACGATAGGTCAGCATTTTGGTCAAACTGCCCGGTGTAGGGGTTGAGCCCCTTACCTTGGCATCAGCACACCGGATGTTTAAGAACACGTGTTCTTATCCATTCGGCCATGCTGACCTACAAGTATGGAGTTGAACCCAGGGATCTGAGTCAGAGACCAAATATAACTAGAAAACATTGTCAAATGAATTTTGTAAACATAAACAATACATATTACCATGTTATGAGACACATCCACCACCCACCCACACATCCCCCATTCACCCCAACTCCCCCACCCAACCACACACACAACCCAGATACACATACATGCCTCCACTCATCCACCACATTGTGTGTGTAAGTGTGCATGCATGCAGTGTATGCGAGGGAGTGTATCTTTGGGTGTTATGTGAGTACGTGTGCGTAAGTATATGGATGTGTGTAGGTGTGTGTATGTGCGTGGGTATATGTGTGTATTTGCGTGTGTATTTTGTATGTGAATGTGTGTATGTACATGTGTGAGAGAGAGAGAGAGAGAGAGGGGAGAGAGAGAGAGCAAGAGAGAGAGAGAGAGCAAGAGAGAGAGAGAGAGAGCAAGAGAGAGAGAGAGAGAGAGAGCAAGAGAGAGAGAGAGAGTTCAATTGCATCACTAAAGTTTACGCTACATAATGTATATGTAAAATTATTTCTCCACTTCTTGCAATTACGAGAATTCTCACGACAATCGTCATTGTCTCAATTGTGTGTAAAGTGTGGGAGTTTGTTCTTATTAGTTTCAGTGATCATGTGAGGCATCATGTATGTGTCTAGATGTGAGGATGTGTGTATGAGTGTGTATGTGAGGGATATGGGTGTGTGTGGGGATGTGGGGAATGTATGTGTGGAGGGGTTGTATGTGGGGGATGTGTATGGGTTAATGGGTGATGTGTGGATGTGTGAAGGGATTTGTAGTCGGTGTTGGATGTATGTGTATGTGAGGGATATGTGTGTGTGGGGGGGGGGGGAGGGATATTTGAGAGGATAGTTGGAAGTATGTGGGTGTTGGTGGGTTGGGAGGGGTGTGGGTAGGAAGTGTGTGTGGGTGAATGGGTGTGTAGGAGATTGTGTGGGTTGAGGGATGGGTGTGTAATCGGTGTGAGGGGTGTCTGTGAATGGGATATGTCTGTGTGGGTGGGAGTGTGTGAGTGTGGATGGGGTAAATGTGAGTAGGTGCAGGATGTATGTGTGGGTGGTGAGGATGTTTGTAGGTGGAGGATGTGTGAGTGGGTGGGGAGATGTGTGGGCGGAGATGTGTATGGGGAATGTATGTGGGGGATGTGTGTGTGGGGGGAATGCGTTTATGGGTGGAGTTTTGTGTGGGAGGGGAGATGTGGGGGATATGTGGGATGTGCAGGTGATTGAAGGATGCATGCGAGGATGGGGGATGTGTGTTTGGCTGGGTGGTTGGGGTATGTGTGGGTGGGAGGGTAGACGAGAGATGCATGTGTTGATGGGCACGTGGGTGATGTGTGTGTGTTAGTGGTTGATGGATGTGTATGTGAGTGGGTGGATGTGTGTGAGAGATGAGTGTATGGGTGGAGGAGGTGTGTAATTGTGAGAAGATGTGTGTGAGCGGCGGATGTGTGTTTGTGGTGTATATGTGGGTGGCGGGGTGTGTGTGGGTGGGAGGTGTGTGATTTTGGGTTATGGGTGGGGGATATGTGTGGGCAGGTGGGGAGATGTATTTATGGGTGGGGATTTGTGTATAGGTAGGGATGTGTAGTTGAGAGATGGCAAATATTGGGTGGGTGGGTGTAGGTTGGCTGATGTCTGTGTGGGTGGGTGGGTGGGGAAAATTGTGAGAGTGCGGGATATGTGTGTGGATAGGTGCAGGATGTGTGGGTATGTGTGTGTGGTTTCGTCTTCTTCTTCTTCTTCTTCTTCTTCTTCTTCTTCTTCTTCTTCTTCTTCTTCTTCTTCTTCTTCTTCTTCTTCTTCTTCTTCTTCTTCTTCTTCTTCTTCTTCTTCTTCTTCTTCTTCATCTTCTTCTTCTTCTTCTTCTTCTTCTTTTTCTTCTTCTCTTCCTCCTCCTTCTTCGTCTTCCTCTTCTTCTTCTTCTTCTTCTTCTTCTTCTTCTTCTTCTTCTTCTTCTTCTTCTTCTTCTTCTTCTTCTTCTTCTTCTTCTTCTTCTTCTTCTTCTTCTTCTTCTTCTTCTTCTTCTTCTTCTTTTTCTTCTTCTCTTCCTCCTCCTTCTTCGTCTTCCTCTTCTTCTTCTTCTTCTTCTTCTTCTTCTTCTTCTTCTTCTTCTTCTTCTTCTTCTTCTTCTTCTTCTTCTTCTTCTTCTTCTTCTTCTTCTTCTTTTTCTTCTTCTTCTTCTTCTTCTTCTTCTTCTTCTTCTTCTTCTTCTTCTTCTTCTTCTTCTTCTTCTTCTTCTTCTTCTTCTTCTTCTTCTTCTTCTTCTTCTTCTTCTTCTTGGGGAAATGTGTGTGGGTGGGGGATCAGTGGGTGTGTGGCGGCATGTTTGTTCGCCTGGTTCTGTGTGAGTGTGTGGAGGTATGTGTGGGTAGGTGGGGGAGGTTTGGTGGGTCGGGGATGTGTTGGTGGCTGCGGGATATGAAGGTGGATGGGGGATGTGTCTCACAACATGGCAATATGCACTGTTTATGGTTACAACTTTCATTTGATAATGTGTTTTTTTCTCATGTGAATGTATCATGCGTAATATGCATTGTTTATGCTTACAAACTCCATTTGACAATGTTTTTTCCCCTATGTTAATGTAACATGCACATTTGATGAATGAAAGATGAGTGATTGAAAGGGCCGAATGTAAGACGGGCCTGCATGCCCAATTTGTTACCCTTTTAAAATAAAGTTTGTTCGTTCGTTCGTTCGTTCCTCCTCCCTCATCGTCCTCCCTTCTCCCTCCCCCTCCTAATCCCTCCTCCTCCCTCCTACTCCTGTCTCCTCCTCCTCTCTCCGCCTCCCTCTTCTTCCCTCCTCCTCCCTCCTCCACCTCCCTCTTCCTCCTCCTTCCTCTACTCCTCCTTTTTCTTCTTCTTCTACTGCTGCTGCCGCCGCCGCTCCATTTACCCAAGTTAATTGTTGGGGGAAGATGTAAAGATCTTTCAAGTGCTCTTTCTAATACTTTTTGTAAGTTGGTCTTCGTTTACCTAAGGTTGTTCTAACTGCAATCAATAAATGATTAGACAGACAGGCAGGCAGGAAGGCAGACAGATAGACAGACAGACAGACAGACAGACAGACAGATAGACGGATAGACGGATAGATAGATAGATAGATAGATAGATAGATAGATAGATAGATAGATAGATAGATAGATAGATAGATAGATAGATAGAGAGAGAGAGAGAGAGAGAGAGAGAGAGAGAGAGAGAGAGAGAGAGAGAGAGAGAGAGAGAGAGAGAGAGAGAGAGAGAGAGAGAGAGAGAGAGAGAGACTGCAACAAGTTCAGAAAATGCCGTTAAGAACTATAACAATTACCTTATGGATCTTGTAATATAATCAAATGCAGATACAGCGCGACATTTGCATATTCATCTTCTTAAAATAGACCAGGAAAAAAAACACGTCGAAAAGAGCGGATAAATACGGAGATGAAATGACATAAAACAATGTAATGCTAAATGATACAGATGATACTAATTTATTATTATTTATAATTATCATTATAATTTATGAAATGACATAAAACAATGTAATGCTAAATGATACAGATGATACTAATTTATTATTATTTATAATTATCATTATAATTTATGAAATGACATAAAACAATGTAATGCTAAATGATACAGATGATACTAATTTATTATTATTTATAATTATCATTATAATTTATGAAATGACATAAAACAATGTAATGCTAAATGATACAGATGATACTAATTTATTATTATTTATAATTATCATTATAATTTATGAAATGACATAAAACAATGTAATGCTAAATGATACAAATGATACTAATTTATTATTATTTATAATTATCATTATAATTTATGAAATGACATAAAACAATGTAATGCTAAATGATACAAATGATACTAATTTATTATTATTTATAATTATCATTATAATTTATGAAATGACATAAAACAATGTAATGCTAAATGATACAAATGATACTAATTTATTATTATTTATAATTATCATTATAATTTATGAAATGACATAAAACAATGTAATGCTAAATGATACAAATGATACTAATTTATTATTATTTATAATTATCATTATAATTTATGAAATGACATAAAACAATGTAATGCTAAATGATACAGATGATACTAATTTATTATTATTTATAATTATCATTATAATTTATATTTTTTCAAAAAAATCCATATTCTCTTGTCTTAAGTGACCATCCTCATTTCCATTGGTTCTACTGTGTCTACTTGTTCTATATAATACACGTATTGGTTCTACTGTGTCTACATGTTCTACTGTGTCTAATGTTCTACTGTGTCTACACGTTCTTTTGTGTCTACATGTTCTACTGTGTCTACATGTTCTACTGTGTCTAATGTTCTACTGTGTCTAATGTTCTACTGTGTCTACATGTTCTACTGTGTCTACATGTTCTACTGTGTCTAATGTTCTACTGTGTCTACATGTTCTACTGTGTCTACATGTTCTATATAAGACACGTATTGAGAGTCTCCATGGCGAAGTGCTGACACAGTCTGCCTAGCGCTCCGATGGTTGTGGGTTCGATTTCTGTCTACGTCGTTCGGCTCACGAGCGCAGTTGTCTCTGAGGTTCCTAGAGGTGGTCAATGGAGTTACGTTCGTGTTTTGTGGATGCCCTCCGGCCGGTCGCCCTGGGGAGGGAGACCCAGCCATATGAATTAGCACACGGTGCAATGAAGTCGATCTTCTTGCCCTTTAAGCCCTTTATACGGGTATTTAGTTCGTTTATACGTAAACAGATGCGGTGTTTGTTTTTAATGCTTCCTTAATATAATAAATAATTCATTGCATCATATTTATTTTGAAACTCATATCATTTTAATCGTTTTATACAAACATTATGCCATTATTTCATAGAATAATCATCGAGCTTTCCTCAATATTACTTACTACACGTGCAGTCTGCTACATATATATTAATATAATTGAACAGTCATTGAACTTTCATCATTATGACTGCATCATTATGACTGCATCATTATGACTGCATCATTATGACTGCATCATTATGACTGCATCATCATGACTGCATAATGATGTCTGCGTCATTATGACTGCATCATTATGTATGCATGCACATTATGCAACAGCTACCATTGAACAGTTATTGAGCTTTCGTCATTATGACTGCATGCACACACATGCTGTCACATTCATCATATGACAGTCATTGAACTTTCGTCGTTGTGACTGTGTAAACAAACATGATGTCACATACGTAATAGAACAGTCATTGTGCTTCCGTCATTATGACTGCACGCACAAACATGCGGTCACATATTTCATAGAACAGTCATTGAGCTTTCGTCACTGTGACTGTGTGTACAAACATTCTGCCACATATGACATAGACCAGCCAGTCATTACGCTTGCAATATCACAGAGAAAATGGACAATGATGTGACATGAATGTGAATTATTGCGAACCTTTACAAGCGACCCTTTTATAAAATGTTGAGCAGCAATAGCTCAGTGCTCAGAATGCATGCCTGTAATCTGAGTGAGCCGGTCTCTCTGGCTGAGGGGTTACAACACTTTCTCCGTAATACCGTTTGTCACGCAGAGTTTCGTAGCGGGAGCGAGCTGGGAGCGGTTCGTCCCCCGCTGGTGACTTGCGGGATACTGAGCCGGCCGCTCAGAAAGCAATGGCAAACTACTGAGCGTAATCTTGCCAAGAAATCAACAGACAGCTGAAAGATACTGCTGTTGACAGCGATGTCCTGTAAAGGATATGCGAATAAAAAATAAAAAAATCTGAGTGAACCTGAGTTCGACTCCGCCCCGAGGCAGAGAATTTAGTCAAAAGTGTACATGGCCTCCCCAGTCAATCCAACCTAAAATTTGTATCAGGAGTTGTTCTGAGAAATAAAGACGACGGTCGAGATATTGACCACATACTCATTGAGCACCAATCTCCATAAAACTATCAGAATAACACCACATAGCCAGCACTATTTCAGACATAGAAAAGTGTCCTGTTTCCTTCCTTTGACAACAGCCGATCTTTATTTAATATTCAAGCCAGCTTGTGGGCACTGAAATACGAATTAGAAAACCCATTTGAGGTTATAGAAATGTATATATACAGAAGAATAGGTTAGTTTCTATGAAGAAAAAAAAGTGCGGACGTCCCACAGACATCGCCAATGAATAGGACATTGGTGGACAAAATAACAATGATACTAATCAAATATTCTTGCTACATTAAAAGGCTGTTTGTGAAGATGTTGAAGGTCAGCGAATATGAGCTAGATTGCAACACAAGAAGGAAGATTTCAGCAGATGACAGAACATACGTCTCTGATAATATACCTGGAGAGTGTGAGAGAGAGAGAGAGAGAGAGAGAGAGAGAGAGAGAGAGAGAGAGAGAGAGAGAGAGAGAGAGAGCGAGAATGAGAGAGAGAAAGCAAGAGAGAGAGAGAGAGAGAGAAACTGAGGGAGCGAGAGGGAGAAAGAGAGAAAGAGAGAGTGAGAGAAAGAGAAGAGCGGGATAGAGATAGGAAGAGGGTGGGAAGATATCAAAAGATGAAAGAACATACGTCTGTGATAATGCACCAGCGCAGAGAGAGAGAGAGAGAGAGAGAGAGAGAGAGAGAGAGAGAGAGAGAGAGAGAGAGAGCGCGACAGAGAGAGAGACAGAGAAAGACAGAGAGCGACAGAGAGAGACAGAGAGACAGTGATAATGTACCAGCAGAGAGAGAGAGAGCGACACAGAGAGAGACAGAGAGAGACAGAGAGAGAGAGAAAGAGAGAGAGAGAGAAAGAGAGAGACAAGATAAATGACGTAACACATATGTCCCATTTCCCACCATGAGATGTATTGGGTATATGGTATTGTGCATTACGTGTGTACACCAACCGGCACCCTATGGCTGATGTCGGCAATATCTCGACCACCACCTTAGCCTCCCACTAAACTTCATGGTACACATGTCATAATGTGTTTACCTGGGTACCAAGGTTAATACATAAATAAAGGAAGAAATAAATACAAGAAATCACGGTATTGAATGTGTGATTACCAGAGCGGCACGCAAACCTGAGAGACAGAAAGTGCTATAGACATATTGCATATTGTGTGTTTTTTGGGGATAGTTAATAGATTGAATGTATGTTTTTATACACTGTTGCTGGATTCCCCCTGACCATATTAAGAATCGGTAATTAACGTGCTATACTTTATCATAATTATCATCAGCATCACCAAGTGCCTTGACGATCATGGGCGATCATGTTGTATCTCATCTTGCGATTTCCACGCGACTGTATGAAGTGTGATCTGACATTTCTTCACGTCAGGATGAAAGGTCATCAAACATGTTTTCTCGATGTCCTCTCCTATCCATCTTTCTTTTCATCTCTCTTTCCAGTTGTTCTGAACTGTTTCTGTTTTTCTTTTCTAATACTGTGACAAAAATGACTAACGCCTCTTTCTTGTGTTTGTGATACGTTGTCTTAGTGTCTTAGAAAGTAAGTTGTATGTCTCATGTCTTAGAAAGTAAAGAAAGTAAGTTGTATGTCCCGTGTCTTACAAAAAAAGTTGTATGTCCAAAGTCTTAGAAAGTAAGTTGTATGTCCCTTACAGAACATGTCAATCAACCCAAGCATGTATTAACTGTTTATGATTTTCTAGAGACTATTACTGTCGGTAACTGAATTTGTTTTCTGAACGGCCGACACTTATACCATTCAATGCAATGTTTTCCGTAAATAAATTGGAGAATAAAAACACCAAACATCAGGCTGCACACATTATTGCCAGGCTTATTTCACTGCATCTCGTCAGTTGCATACTACAGCATTCTCACACCATTAACTAAAGCAATAAGAACAATATTTCAAACTTAACTATAAATCACATATATTCCCACAGTAATTTGAATTATCTACCACTGGCAACTTACTGTCTTAACAGACGATAGATTTAAATATTGAGCACAACCCACCGCTGGCAGGTTGTGCTCAATGTTTATACCCTCCCAATTGCGCTCTTCCGCCCGAAGCCGTTGGCACAATGTGGGGTGTCGGGTTTGGTAAGCGCCGCCCAACGATCGAGGCTAACAGAAATGATGTTGGATGGACTGGTGCGGTGGTGTCGAGCGAATATCATCAGCAAAATAAGCGTTTAAAAGGCTTTTTAAAAAAGTCGCTTAAAAGTCGACAAGGTCGACTTCATTGCACCGGGTTTATCCCATATGGCTCGGTCTCTTCCCGCAGCGCGGAAAGCGTCGCACAAAGCACGAACGCCGTAGCTTTTTTTTAGCGACGACCCACAGGATACGTTGTCTTAATCATTTAACTCGTAAAGCGAAGGGCGCGGCCCGGAATCGAACCCACAACCTTCGAAGCACGAGTCAAACGGCTTGATCACTTCGCCACAGAGACTCCAACAGAAACAAAAAAATAAAGTAACAAACAAAACGATACATAGGATCTCTTCATTGAGTAAAATCTTCTAACAATACAAAATACAATTGATTACAAAAAAGGCAATCAAAAGTTAGCTAATTTTGTCAATATGCCGAATAACTGTCTTTGTACATAATTATCTTGTCGCTTTCGCTTAATTAATTTATGAAAATTGAAAAAAAAAAAAAAATTTCACATTTTGTCGGTGGGGAATCGAACCACGGTCTCCTGCGTTACGGATCACGACGAAAGTTTCACAAAAATATGTCATGTAGTTAGTCCCGATGACATCACATAGACTTGCCTTTGACCCATTGCCTTTGACCCATTACCTTTGACCCATTGAGGCTCTGTAAGATATACCAAATCACGTATTCACTGCGGAACTATTTGGGACCGCAATTCGGAAGAGTGCCCAAAATTGTTGGACATGTTATGAGAAGAAATAAAGTAGAGAACTTAGTTACAACTGGCAAGATCGAGGGGAAGGGAACAAGGGGAAGACAGAGAATTAAATACCTGGATGGCTTGGCCACATGGCATGGTCGAGACAGGAGCACTGAGCTGATCCACGACTCTGGTGAATGAGTGAAATGGCGAACAGGACCGCCCACGGTTTCTGGCATGGTTCATGATGTATGTATGGATGATGTTGTTCTAATAGTGATTCTAGTGAAATTTTGGCCTTTTAGGGGCCAGACAAAAATTTCATGTTTCTACCTTTTATTGTCTACTATTGAAAGGAAAAAAAATAATTATTGTAGCATCGAGAAGAATTGCAAAACGCATTATACAATTCTCCACCATGTAAAATAAATCGTCATTTGTACACATACTTTGAAGACACATACTTTAAAATTATTATCCCGTCATTTATGCTGCACATAACTGTCCTAATTTCCAAGAAAATTTTATAGAAGATAAAAGATAAATACAACAATTATTTAAATCACAGAATACATGTATGCCTACGTTAGTAATGTCCCTTGTTATAACTGTTATGTTGTCCACTATTTTAAATACATGTGTTCCTACCTCGGTATCAACACACGGGAAGTTTAAGAGTGAAAGCTTGAATTCATTCAGCCATGCTGACCTCCAAATGTAGCTTTCACTTGGTAGACTTTTATAAGGAAGTCGCCGAGGATAGGACAGAAGTGATGGTAGAATTCTACAGTGAGTCAGTCTGATCCTGTTGATTTGACTTGTGATTTCATTATGTACCTCATAAATTTATCCTAAACGCTGAGAGGATATATATAAATATAGCATTATGCATTATATTATTATATATGTGAGTTTCTTGAGACATTGTGGTGAGTTTAGTTTGAAGGAGTGCATCACATAAATTGTGTTGCTGGTGTTGTTCTAATTTTGATTCTTTATTTATTTATTTGTTTTTGTTTTATTTGAGAACAGACATAGGTGTTATTTTCCACGGTGGTGCTGGATCGTATGCAGCCTAGAACATGATCATCTGACCCATTCTCTTCTGATCACCTCCCAACTTGAAGAGCTTGCATCGCTTGATGTGGAGCTGGTGTTTGTATTGCATTCTGTGTCTTCCATACGCAGTATAATCTTCCTCGTGGTTTAAACCTTCATTATAAACACAGGCTTAGACCGACCACCATAACCACTATGTTTTCTGTCGTAACGCCTTTTACCCTGTGCATAGAATGAGGCTTTTCCCTCTTTCTGCCCTTGCAAAATGTGTGGCGCTGTTTCGGTACGTTAACCATGGTGAAATCACATATGAAAAAGGAAGTTTACGATTATAATTGTGATTCTGGTTAAATTGTAAACCATTTAAAGGCCGGACAAAATTATACAACACTTGTAGATAAATCCAAACGATTAAAGGGATAAAACATTAAATGTAATATTAAGAAGAAAAAGTAAAATGGGTTATAAAATTCTCAAGTTTGTAAAATAAAGCCACCACTTTTACACAAACTTTGAAGATTGCTTAAATTTTTATCCATTCGATACACTGCAAATAAAGGTCGTTGATTTCTATTAACATTTTGTAAAGGATTTAGATAAATACTACAATTAATTAAATCATAAATACATTAATGGTTCATTTAATAATGTCCCTTGAAAGAGCTGTTATGTTGTGTCTTTTTCCACTATTTTATTTACATGCGTTCCTGTTGATTGTCCATCAATAATGATGATGATCATTTATTTCATCCAGTGGGGTTGAAAGTATGGAGCCGTGAGTTCTAAGATGGCTGATAAGGCCTATTTTTGGCTTGAAATGTTCTTTGACAATGTGGACAAAGAATGCTTGACGTTTCTGGGGGAGGATTTCCTGCAGTGGTCTTTCTGTCCTGCCTTTTCTTTACAGCTCTTGCAGTCCTGGTTGCCTCACACATGACTGCACTCTTGTGTAATGATGCACGACACGAATTTCGGTCTCTGGCTGCAGTCTCCCAGGTGTCATGATGAATTCCAAAAGCATTCAGAGAGATTTTCAGAGTGTCTTTAAAGCGTTTTCTCTGGCTGCCTTGGGAGCGTTTACCACAATGCAGTTCGCTGTAAAAAAATTCGTTTAGGGAGCCTGTGATCTGGCATGCGAGTCAAGTGACCAGCCCAACGAATCTGATTATTCATCAGTAGAGTGTGAATACTGGGCATGAACGCTCTTTCTAGGACTTCAGTGTCTGGGATCTTATCTTGCCATTTAATCTTCAGTAGCTTCCTTAGGCAGACTGTGTGGAAGTGGTATAATTTCCTAGCGTGTCGCTGATAAATAGTCCAGGTTTCACAAGCATATAGCAGTGTGGATAATACAACTGCTTTGTAGACTTTTAGCTTTGTTTGCAGGCTTATTCCATTTCTGTCACATACATTCTTATACAGTCTGGCAAAGGCCACACTGGCCTTGGAGATTCTTGCATTCACTTCGTCATCAATTGTGGCAGCTTGTGACACAGTGCTGCCAAGATGGATTCGTCCACAACACTTAGTCTATGATCATTCACTTTGATATTCGGCACAGTGTGATTATTCCCTGGAGCTGGCTGGTACATAACTACAGTCTTCTCCAGTTGATATTGAGCCCAAAGTTGGCACAGGCATGTGAGAAAGCTGAAACATTATGGTGCATGTCCGCCTCTGAGTTGGCGTATAGAGCGCAATCATCAGCAAACAGGAGCTCTCTGACGGTGTCGCTGTTAATTTTGGTTTTAGCTTTCCGCCTTCTGAGATTGAATAACTTTCCATCTATACGGTAGTTGATGTCTATTCCAATGTTGTCGTTCTCGAAGGCATTCATCAACATGGCTGAAAACATGAGGCTGAACAGTGTTGGTGCCAGGACACATCCTTGCTTCACTCCATTGGTGACAGGAAAGGGTTCAACAGTTCACCATTTTCCTGTACTCTTGCCTGCATACCATCATGAAATAGCAGCACTATTTGGACAAACTTTCGTGGACAGCCATATTTTGCCATGATCTTCCACAGTCCTTCTCTTCTGACTGTATCGCCTTGGTAAGGTCAATGAAAGTGGAGAACATTTCGCAGTTCTGTTCCTGACATTTCTCTTGCAGCTGCCTTGCAGCAAAAATCATGTCAACAGTTCCACGTTCTTTTCTTAAGCCACATTGACTCTCAGGAAGAAGACCTTGATCGAGATGGGCCGTGAGGCGATTGAGAAGAATTCTGGCGAGAATCTTCCCTGCAATTGAAAGCAAGGAGATGCCTCAGTGGTTGTCACAAGATTGGCGGTTTCCATTACGTTTGTACAGGTGGACTATTGACGCGTCCTTGAAATCTTGCGGCATGGACTCGTTCACCCATATGTTTGTATAGACTTGGTGAGGCTGCTCTGTTAGGACCGGCCCACCTGCCTTGTATATATCTGCTGGGATAGAGTCAACACCAGGTGCTTTCCTGCTGGATAGTTGCTGGATGGATTTGTTTACTTTCACTATGATTGGCAGGTCATCAAGTCTATCATTAGTGAGAACTTGAGGAAGGAAATTGATGGCTTCATCATCGAAGAAGGAAGTTGCATTTAAGATGTTGCTGAAATGCTCTGCCCAGCGTTGAAGGATTTCTTTCTTATCGGTGACCAATGTTTCCCCATCTGCACTGAGGAGGGGAAACATGCCTGGTGATGTAGGCCCATAGACCTCTTTCAGTGAGTCCTAGAAGTGTTTCATATCGTGTCTGTCAGCAAAGCTTTGAATTTCATCAGCTTTGCTGCTCAGCCAGGAGTCCCACATGTGCCGAACTTTCTGCTGCACTACTCTCTGAATCTTCTTGTGGGCATCTCTTTTTGATGTTGACTTCGGGTCATTCAAATGTGCCTTGAGGAGAAAATGTTTTTCGGCCAGCAGTTGGTTGATGTCTTCAGAATTTTCATCAAACCAGTCTTTATGCTTTCGGAGGCCTTGACCCAGGACTTCCATAGCAGTGTTGTAAATTATGTCTTTTGGGGGCTCTCCACTGTTTCTTCATCCTGTTTAGCTGCAGCATTGGGCTTGAGGCGGTCTTCCAGCATATTTTCAAACGAAAGCTGCATTTTCTCGCCGTTTAGGCCTGTGACAATCCTTTTGGGGGGGGGGGGGATTTTCACCCCTTGAGGACGCCGTGGTGGTTTGATGTGTATGTTTATTTTCTAGATATTGAGAGGATGGTCTGTCCAACATTCGGCACTACTTATGGATTTTGTCACCCGAACGTCTTGTCTGTCACTCCTCCTGACGACGACATCGTCAATAATGTGCCAGTGTTTCGAGCGAGGGTGCATCAACGATATTCTAATTCTCATGGGAAGACGGAAAAATGTGTTGGTAATCAGGAGATCGTGTTCGGCACATGTCTGAAGGAGGAGGAGTCCATTGCTGTTACAATTTCCGACTCCGTGCTTTCCAATAATGCCTATTCTGGCATTGAAATCCATAAGGAGTATAAGTTTGTCTCCTTTTGGAACAGATCTTAATACATTGTGCAGGTCCTCATAGAACTTGTTCTTGCCATCACCTTCATTGGTCATAGTTGGTGCGTAGACACTACAATGTTTGCATGCTTCCTTTGATTCAGCAGGGGCAGATTAATGGTCATAAGCCTGTTGTTTATAGCCTTTAGAAATCCAGCTAGTTTGCCAACCAGGGCCAAGTTAATGGCAAATCACAGGATTGGCGTCTTTCCTCGTTTTTCCTTCCACTCAAGAAGAATGTGTAGTCGGCACCTACTTTACAGATTTGGCCTTCTTCTGCAAGTCGCGCCTCGCTCAAGGCTGCAATGTCGATGTTGTACCTGCTCAGCTCTGTCCCAATCAGTGCTGTTCATCGCTCTGGGCCCCAGGAGCCTTCTCTATCAAGTATAGTGCGTACATTCCAAGTTCCGATTGCAAATGGACTATGGTTTGCTCTTTTAGCTTTATCTGTTTTTTTCTTTGTTTGTATGTCGACCGCAGTTTAGGGTACCCACCAACTGCGGCTAGCTGGTTAGGTAATGATGGAGCAGACAATGTTTAGGGCACCGTTTCTAGCCCCTTCCTCATGCTATGGAGGTGAGCAGTGTGTTCCTATAGAGGGCTGCTCAGTCTCTCAGGGGGCTGCCGAATCCCACTGCTGCTCCGGTCAGTAGATGTCGACCATATGACCTGAGCCGCCTGTGTGCAGGTCTGCGACTACGGCTGATAACGTACCAACGCCTGCCGCTTCGCTGCTCGCCCATCGCCACAGGCCTTGAAGGTGATATATGAAGTTGGATGTAGCATGACTTGCGTGATGAATTGGATTAAAGCAAGGAATAGTTGCGCAATTCGTCGACCTCACTCTTTCGCCTGAGTCCATCTGATTCCAGTGGCAAGACAAGTCTAGACGACCGGAGACGAATACAGGTGCAGTGGATGACCAGGGCGGTCTATGTGCTTTGCCGAGCTCAACGTTCAACAACGCTTTGCAGGTAAACGCCGTCTTGCCCGTTGAATCAACAATGATTCCTTCCGCGCAGTCTACCAAGTCCTACATGCTTTGTGGGCATACCATAGTTCACCGATTGGTTTCACACCAAATCGCCTACTGCCAACGAGCGCTTTCCAACGTAACTAGGGGTATTGATATGCTGCTGCGTTGACACTCTTTATGAAATGCACGCTGGTACACATTGAACACAACTCATTGCCTCAGAATTATATACTGGCATCATGTATTGTTTCTATTCTCATTTCGATGTTCCATCTAAACATTCAAAATATACATTATGCACTTATCGTAGTACAGCCTGCTATCCAGGCTACCTAATCATCTACAATGGTCTACACATACACTCTTCTAAACCCTACTTACAGTCCCGTTACACATGGCCGCAGGCGCCTACATTCACAGGCCGGCAGCCTCCGCACACGGCACACCACTCGACTTCGTGCTGTAGATTGAATACGTCCACCCGCCTGGTCACGGCAACGCTGTTTGTCAGCCATCGGTACACGCTTAAGATATCTAGCAGTTACTTGCCGTCGATGTCTCTAGGCCAGTGGTTCTCAGCCTTTTTTGGTCCGTTCCCCCCTTCACCATATTTTTAGGACGTCATTCCCCCCGCCCCTCACCATATTTTTAGGACATCATTCCCCCCCCCCTTACCATATTTTCAGAACGTCATTGCCCCCCCCCCCCTTTGTATTTCCTCCCTAAAAATTTCCCCCTGCCCCTACACAGTATACGTAATAATTGAAGCTAAATTTAATAGCACATACTAAAACAAGTCTAGACATGTACATAAAATGTGATTTGCGGATCTACTTACGTTATAAAATGAATTTCAGAAGGGTGATGTGTACAGAAGCGTAGAGTATGAAAGGAAAAACAAGATCAAGTAATCGGTTCTTGTATTAACGCGATCTTGAAATAATCTTCATCCCCCCCCCCCCCCCACCCATGGAAACCCCAAAATTCCACCCGGGGGTGGGGGGAAATTCCCCACCGGTTGAGAACCACTGCTCTAGGCGTTTCATTCTGACAGTGACGATTAAGTTCTCGGCTCCTTGTCTGGTCGTACGATCTGTACCTAATCGTCTCCAGCTCTCCGACTCCCGTCTGTGTTTCCCGCTTTCTCGACCTTTCCTATCACGTGGCCTAATCCTCGCAATTCTATTGGCCCTTACGAATAACTGCTCCCCGGTGTATCATTTCCTCTGACCACCCCTGACAATTTATCCTATCGTTGTTCTACAGTACTTTACTCAACCAGACTCATGGCACCTACCCACGCCTGGTTTAGCCAGCCTGTCGCAGCTGTTACCCGGGGGTGGCCGCTTTCGCATGCTGACAACTACTAGGAGCCACAGGCGTGAGCTGGATATTAAGCTTGGACCAGTGGGGGATGTGCCCTGAAAAGTGCCCACACAGTCATTCTTACCAAAGGTACTACCAATGCCTGAAACCCCGTACCCCACCCCCTAGCACCGGCTAATGAAATTAGAACATTATATACCACAATAAGAAAGAAGCAAACAGCTTTTTTTTGGGGTCATGTGATGAGAAGAGACTGAAAAGCTGAACAGCGCATAAATGCCTTTGAATATAAATGTTACAGACATATAAGAATATCTTGGGTAAAGAAAAGAACAAATGCAAATTGCATAAGATATATATAAATACAAATGCATCCATACTTCAAAAGCTGAATATTGGAGAGGGTTGGCTATTAAAGACGCATGCCAGGGCATGCGGGAGTACAAGGAAATGAGCGGGCTGACATGCTCGCAGGTGAGGCTACTGTGAAGGGCGGACGCGCCATGGACCAGGCTGACATTCTGAATGCTCTACGAGAAGTAAGACTTTTGCGAGAACCAAGTGATGACTGTGAATCTACAACAATGGCCAGACTGCTAGAGCAGCAAATTAAAAGAGGGGTGGCCAAACAAGAACACTACGCAGGAAGCCAAAGAAGATTGATAAACCAACACAGAACTGGCGTCGTTAGCCGCTACACGCTGCGGGATTTGCTGAGGAGGGGATCCGAGCACTTATGGACTGAATGGTTCGATGTGCAATGAAGATGATCTGTCGACTAACTAACTAACTAACTAAAGACGATAAAACAGAGAAAATTGATACATTTTGGTCACTTGAAACGCCATGCAAGTTTGGAGAGAACAATAATGGAGAGGAAGAGGAAAGCCAAAGAGAAGATGGGTGGAAGATGATGCGGATGATTTCTAGATGGGTGTGTAGGCGCGGAACATCTTGCTTGTGATCGAGAAGTTTTCTGGAAGGTTGTTATGGTAGCCAGGTTCTGCAAAGGACATGCTACTGAATGAATGTGATGAGAAAAGAGGCATTGGAGAACATCGTGACAACTGGAAAGATCGAGGGGAAAAGAGATAGAGGCAGACCAAGAAAAATTATGCTGGATGGATTGCGACGGTATGAAAGGATGATGATACAGTCTTGATTGCAGACAATGAACAGGACCTGCCAAAATTTAGCAGATGCGATTGTTACACACAGTGAACAACTAGGGTTAGAATTAAATTGTAAAAAGACACAGATTATGGTCGTCACTAGGAAGGACGAAACACCACAATGTAATATACAAGTAAATGGGAATATTCTTCAACAAGTGAGCAGGTACAATTATCTCGGAACAGTAATAACATCTGATGGGAGATGCCTTGAAGAGATTAGAACAAGAATCGCCATGGCAAAAGTAGCCTTTAGCAAGATGAAAAACATATTGACCAATAAAAAGATGTCAATTGAAACGAGAAAAAGAGTGTTGAGATGCCACATTGAACCTGTACTTTTGTATGTATGTGAAGCGTGGACAATGAGCAGTCAGGCTGAAAAACATCTGATGGCTGTAGAGATGTGGTTTCTGAGGAAAATGCAAAGAATATCATGGACAGCCAGAAAGACCAATGAACAAGTCCTTCAAGAAACAAATGAAGATCGTAAATTGATTAGAGAAATTAGACGTAGACAGTCAAAATTTTTTGGGCATGTTATGAGAAGAAATGGATTGGAGAATTTGGTGACAACTGGTAAGATCGAGGGGAACAGACCAAGGGGAAGACCTAGAAGCAAGTACCTGGATGGCTTGGCCTTGTGGCATGGTCGAGACAGAAACACGGAGCTGATCCACGACTCTGGTGATCGAGTGAGATGGCAGAACATGACCGCCCACGCTTACCGGCATGGCACATGATGGATGGATGGATTGCGACGGTGGTATTGAGGAATATCAACGGCAGAGTTGATCCAAGAAACCAAAGACCTAATTCTGTGGGGAATCATGAACGCCTACGCCAGTCGGCATGGTACTTGATAATGATGGTAGTGTTGTTCTAATTGTGATTGTTCTGAATTTGTTGGCCTTTTATAGGCCGGGAAAAAATTGTTTTAACTTATTTATTAGCATGTCGTTAGAGACGATAAAATCAATTAATGTAATATCGTTGGGAAATAGTAAAATTCATTATAAAATTATCACGCCTATAAAATAAAGTCCTCACTTTTCTATAAACTTTGAAGATTACTTACAATTATTTATCCCATCATTTATGGTGCAGTCAGTTGTCGCTAATTTCTTAGAAAATTTTTGTAAAAATTTAGAAAAATACTACAATTATTCGAATCACTATATGCATATATACCTCCGTTAGTTATGTCCCTTTGATATAACTGTTATGTTGTGATGTGTGTTCCTATATCGGCATCAACACACCGGAAGTTTAAGAATGAAAGCTTGTATCCATTTGGCCATGCTGACCTCATAAAGTAGCCTTCACTTGATAGACATTTATAAGGAAGCAGCCGAGGATAGGACAGAAGTGCAGGTAGCGTTCTACAATGAGTCCTATGGTCCTGGTGATTTGTCTTGTGATGATGAAATCATTATGTACCTCATAAAATTCTACTAAACGCCGAGAAGGTGTATATATAAATATATCATTATGTGTTAATCAGTTTTACTTTAGATTTTGTTATCCCATATTCGATTATACCATTATCCATAGCCCGTTCAACCCCAGAAGACAAGCTATACCAGGATTCATCCCTGGCTCAGGTTAATAATCCTGTGACAGAGGCAGCCACAAATAGGATATATTAATAATAATAATAATAATAATAATATTAATAATAATAATAATAATAATATTAATAATAATAATAGACACTTTCCGTGTGTGTGTGTGTGTGTGTGTTTGTGTGTGAGTGTGTGTGTGTGTGTGTGTGTGTTTGTGTGTGTGTGTTTGTGTGTGTGTTTGTTTGTGTGTGTGTGCGTGTTTGTGTGTGTGTGTGTGTTTGTTTGTGTGTGTGTGTGTGTGTTTGTGTGTGTGTGTTTGTGTGTGTTTGTTTGTGTGTGTGTGTTTGTATGTGTGTGTTTGTGTGTGTGTGTGTTTGTGTGTGTGTGTGTTTGTTTGTGTGTGTGTGTGTTTGTTTGTGAGTGTGTGTGTGTTTGTGTGTGTGTGTGTGTGTGTTTGTTTGTGTGTGTGTGTTTGTTTGTGTGTGTGTGTGTGTTTGTGTGTGTTTGTGTGTGTGTGTTTGTTTGTGTGTGTGTGTTTGTTTGTGTGTGTGTGTGTGTTTGTATGTGTGTGTGTTTGTGTGTGTGTGTGTTTGTGTGTGTGTGTGTGTGTTTGTGTGTGTGTGTGTTTCCTTTAAACTTGTATTTTGTACAAAACAGTCTGTATTTACAAGGCGCATTGTGTGTTTTCATTTACATTTGCAAATACAATAAATGCATTCACAGATTCATTTACATTTGCAAATTCAAAAGATACATTCACATACACAAGTGATATAATATACATTAATAGGCCGGCATGGCCGAATGGATACGAACGCGTGTTCTTAAACATCCGGTATGCTGATGTCGAAGTTAGCGGTACAACACCTACACCGGACAGATGGACTAATATGTTGACATGTCGTCCTTGACTTGGGGACGTTAACTACAAGAACCTCTGAAGTCGGAATGGGTTCGCCTGATGGCGAGGGACACTTTTAATAGGGAAAGCTAATCCCCACGCAAAATTCAGCCCATCGCTGCTATAAATAGTGTGTATGGACTACACTTGAGTTCAAAGCGAACGAGCGCAAGAAGAAATATACATTAACGGCATGGGGCAGTTACATACACATTACTTGTATATCTTCCTCTACACACGGTGTATGTTCTCATCTCTCTCTCTCTCTCTCTCTCTCTCTCTCTCTCTCTCTCTCTCTCTCTCTCTCTCTCTCTCTCTCTCTCTCTCTCTCTCTCTCGCTCTCTCTCTCTCTCTCTATTACTTGTATATCTTCCTCTACACACGGTGTATGTTTTCCTCATCTCCCTGTCTCTCTCTCTCTCTCTCTCTCTCTCTCTCTCTCTCTCTCTCTCTCTCTCTCTCTCTCTCTCTCTCTCTCTCTTGCAAATGTTTATTGAGTGTTGAATATATTGCATACTGCATGGTACGTAAGTTTACACGCGTCCTGTATGTTTAGTGATTTGTACTTGTAGCAACGTGCATTGCATATCTAAAGTGAAATATGCGACTAGTTATTGCATTATCACCAATGTGTGTATGTATGCGTGTGTGTGTGTGTGTATGCGTGTGTGTTTGTGTGTGTGATGACTGTGTTTACCTTATTTCGTGCATCCTATTAATAAACCCACATTCGACCGAAATTCTTACATATTGTATTTAGTCTCATTTATAGCTAGAACATATATAAACTTAATGTTACATTGAAGTTAAAGGATGATGAAACATTTTCTCTAAAACTAGAATTGTTCGAATTTAACAAAATTAACAGTTTCACTAAGTATTAGTATATCTACTTGGTTATTTGCTGTGTTAAATGTTCATACCTTGTATTGCTTGCATACATGTTCTGTAGAATTGTGGTAGTGTGCCGTAATAGTGCGGTGTTCTTGTGTTTGTTTCCCTAAGCAGGTATATTCTAGTTGTAGTGTAAACGAAAAGTCGCTTTAAAGTCGACAGGGTCGACTTCCTTGCACCAAGTTTCTATTCCATATGGCCCAGTATCTTTTCGTAAAATGCGGTTTCTATTCCATATGGCTTAGTCTCTTTTCCGGAAATCGTCATACCAAGCACGAACTCCGTAGCTCAAGCCACGACCCCTAGGAGTCTCCGAAAAAAAAATGCACTCGTGAACCAAAGGACGAGGCCCGGAATCGAACCCACAACCTTCGGAGCCCGAGTCAGGTGGCTTGATGACTTCTCCACGGAGAATCCCTGTAATGTAATATAATGCTAGCGTGTGTTGGTCTGGATGATTGGTGATGTGTCCTATTTGGTTGAGTCTTAATGCTTGTATTTTTGTGTGTAAGTTTTGTAGGCCGGTCTCTCTGGCTGTGGGGTTACAACACTTTCTCTCTGTAATCCCGTTTATCACGCAGAGTCTCGCAGCGGAGCGAGAACTGAGGTGGTTCGACCCCCGCTTGTGACTTGCGGATACTGAGCCGGCCGCTCAGAAAGCAATGGCAAACTACTGAGCGTAATCTTGCCAAGAGATCAACAGACAGCTGAAAGATGCTGCTGTTGACAGCTAAGTCCTGTAAAAGGATACGCAAAACATTTAAACATTTAAAGTTTTGTAGTGCTAGTCCTCCGTGTTTCCTATCGTGTATTAATGTTTTGTGTTGTATACTGTGAATTGTGTTGCTGAAGATGAAAAGTCTGATGCGTTTGTTTATGTTTGAGGTTGTTTGTTCTGGGGGATCTAACACTGTAACTATATATAAGACAGAAGAATTAGCGGCACTGTATCCACTTAAAGACACTACTAAGTCACGAGATTTATTAGAAGCAGTAACATCGAAATTGAATCGCTTTTCGTTACAACTTAACAACTTATCGGGCTTAACAACGAATGGTGCTCCAGCAATGGTTGGGAAACACGAAGGTTTAGTAAAATTGATCCAAAGTCGGTAATACTTCAATGTTAAATTTTCATTGCATTATTCATCAGGAGAATTTATGTTCGAAGTCCCTCAAAATAGACATGTCATGAAAGTGATCAAATTAGTGATCTTCATTAAGTCGAACGCGTTGAATCACCGTCAGTTCCAATAATTTCTTAAGTATTTGGACTCAGATTATAATGACGTTACATTATATGCGGAAGTAAGATGGCTGACCCGTGCCAAATTTTTGAAAAGAGTGTTTGATCTGCAGCAAGAAATATAATCATTCTTTGCAAGCAAGTCAAAAAGTATCCCAGAGTTTGAAGACAAAGAGTGCGTTTGCGACTTTACATTTCTCGTCGATATTACTAGCCACCTAAATGACATTAATACTCGTCTACAAGGGAAAGATCAATTAATTAATAAGATGTATGATCATATTTCTGCATTTCAAATAAAACTTGGTCTGTGGGAACAGTTGACGACAAAAAACTTTACTCACTTTCCTACATTGCCATTGCAACCAGATGTCACACAGGAGGCTGCGGCGGATAAATACGCTTCTTTGATATCTGATTTAAGCCTCGAATTTGAAAACAGATGTCAGGATTTAAAAAAAAAAAAAAACATCATGTGCTTTTTTGTGTGCATTTGCAACGCCATTCGCAGTAGACATGAATTTATTACCAGGAAGATTACAAATGGAACATTGTGAAATGTATTGTGATACACAGTTAAAGGAGAAATTGCACCAATTTGGTTTGGAAGAGTTCTATAAAACGTATTTGGACAAGGATAAATATCCTGCGTTTTACAAACACGCTCTGTTGATAGTTTCGCGATTTGGTAACACTTATGCGTGAAAACAGCTTTTTAGTCGCACGAAGCACATCAAATCACAAGTGAAAACACGAATTACTGATGTTCATTTGAACAACTGTTTGCGTGTAGCAACAACATATGTGGAGATCAATTTTGATGTACTTAGTTCCGCAAAAGAAAGTCAGATATTTCACTTTTAACTATTTTTAAATTGTCTAATAAATATGTTTGAATATCAGTTATGTTTTATTTTCTTTAAAAAAAAAAAAAAATAAATGTACGTTTTTTTTAACATTAAACCAGGCAAGCGTTTGACCACGATCTCACCTACTGGGAAACGACCATGTGGTCGAAGCTGTAGCACGCTTGTTTGTTTGTTTTAATGTAAAAAAAAAAAAAAAAAAAAAAAAAAAAAAAAAAAAATTAGGTGCGTGGCCCGGCAGGACATATTATTTCTGAAATTTGGCCCGCCTGCTTAAAAGGTTGGCCACTCCTGCATTAGACTTATAATGAAAAAACATATATTGGAAACAACAAGCTGCCATCATCATCATCAGCATCATCATCATCATCATCATCATCATCATCATCATCATCATCATCATCATCATCATCATCATCATCATCATCATCATCATCTTCCACTTCTGCCGTCAAGCGTCGTGGGGAGGAATAATTTAGCGCCCGTTGGGCGGCGCTGGATAGTGTCATTCCGTGTGGTTGTACAATGTATTTGATGTCGTCAATCAATTTTCATCTTGGACGTCCTCGTGGTCTCGTCGCAGATGATCGTTGATGTAAGGCCAGTGATGGTAGTTGCTGGTGTTGCATTCTAACCACATGGCCAAACCACTTGATCTTCTGTCTTTCAATAAATGTGGCACAAGGTGTTGATCCAACAGTTTGTCTGATAATAACATTTCTTACTCGGTCTCGGATTGTTAAGTTGGCAGCTCTCCTCAGGCATCTCATTTCGCAGGTGTTGATTTTGCGAATGTGTAATTTGGATAAAGTCCAGGTTTGAGATTGGTAGCATAGGGTTGGTGTGAATATGCTGTTTATTATCTGTCGTTTTGCGGACATGGGTATGTTTGGATGTTTCAGTAAGGGTGACAGTTGATATGTAAGTGCACTAGCTTTCTGACATCTGATTTCAATTTCTCTGTCTAATCTGCCATCTTCTGTGATCATACTTCCAAGGTATTTGAATTCTTTAACTTGTTTCAGAGGTGTGTTATTTATCTGTATACTTAGTGGGCCTGGCGATCTGCTAACTTGCATTACTTCGGTTTTGGCTGTGTTTATACTCATATTGTATCTGCTGCAGGTTGAACTCAGATTAGTAATATGATTTTGTAGTCTGCCCTCGTCGCTGTAAAACAGGCACTGATCATCTGCAAATAGAAGTTCATTTATTCCCTGTGGGTCAGTTGTTTCATCTGGAGTAAAGAGTTCTAAATTTTCTTCATCTGGTCTGTCGAGACTTGCTTCTTTGGAAATTCTGTAACTATCGCAAATCGTACACTTTGCCTCATTCTCGTTGCGTCCTTCAACGAAGCATGGAAACTTATTTTTCATAGTGTTCGAGAATTTGCATTTTCTCTTTGTAGAAGCCATTTTACAAAATTACAAATTTAAAATTTTTTTTTTTTTTAAGTGGCGTCTCTGCTACCGAAACCGGAAATAACATTAACATTTTGACCATAGAGACTACAGCATTGTTAGTGTTGCCGAATAGAGCAACAGTTAGATTCAAATTATACAAATAATTGGTGTTGCACATTTGGTATAAATAAGAAAATTAAATAAATATTATTAAGCAGTGGGTTTTAATAAAGAATGTAAACACACAGTAGAGTGTAGATACATTGTAAGTTGTAACAACAATACATAAAATATGATAACATAAAATATTTTAAAAGCCGGACATTTTAAAGGTTTTTAGCTTTGCCTACAGGACGGAGGCCATTAGGCTAAAATGGAGGACATGTCCTGTCTTTGCCTGACGTCTGGCAACCCTAAGCAAGGCCCACATCTACTGTGAGGAGTTGTAAAATTTGATTTAACATATCGATCCCTGGCCAAACCAACTGCTGTTTTTTTTAATGTTTGGGCCTTTGAGTGGCCTGACAAAAACTGTATGAGAAATCTTGTGTTACTAATATACCGTTAAGAAGGATGAAACAGTTATTGTAATATATTGAAGAAATGGCAAAATGAGTTATAAAATTATCACGTTTATAAAATAAAGTCATCACTTTTACAATAATATTGAAGATTACTTAAAATTAGTATCCCATCCTTTGTGGGGCACATAACTGTCGTTAATTCTGAAGAAAATGATTAAAACGATTTAGATAAATACTACTAGATAAATAAAGGTAAATGGAAAAATATAACGATGATTAATGTACATGCACCTACTGAAGAGAAAGAAGATGATATTAAAGAAGACTTTTGTAATGATCTGGAAGATGTCGTAGAAGAAACCCCCAAACAGGACATCCTGATTGTGCTGGGAGACTTCAATGCAAAAATAGGTAGAGAGCAAACTAATAAAAAAGTGGCCGGTATGGAAAGCCTACATACAACTTCAAATAATAATGGATGGAGAGTCATCAACCTGGCAGAAGCCAAAGGACTGCAGATTAGCAGTACCAGACTACAAAGAAAGGATATACACAAACAAACTTGGAAATCATGTGACAAGAGAACCTATAATCAAATAGATCACATTTTAATTAACAACAGAAATGCATCAAACATACAGCAAGTCAGAAGTTATAGAGGAACTGAGTGCCACAGTGACCACTTCCTCGTTGGAGCAAAATTTAAAATAAAACTTAAGAGAGCTTTCTATACTAAATTACAAAGATTACACCCAACATATAACAGAGAAAAACTGCAAGACATTACAGTCAAAAAGAAATTTACAGATGAAATAAAATGTAAACTTGAAACTCTGCAAAACCCTTTGGAGGAAAGCGTTGACCAAACTTGGTTGAACATCAAGAATACAATTCAGTCTACCGCAGAAGAATGTCTCGGTGTGTTAACCACGCATAGAAAGAACAGATGGTTCAATCAAAAATGTGAAGAAGCAGTCATTAGGAAGAAGAATGCCAGACATGTATGGTTAAATGACATCAATAACATCCAAAAGGAAGAGCATTATAGAAATGAATGTAAAGAGGCTACAAAAATAGTCAGACAGCAGAAGCGAGAATATATGAGTAATATAATCAAAGATATGGAAACTAATCACCAGAAAAATGAATCCAGAAAATTTTTTAAAGAACTGAAGTCAATGAAACGAGGGCACCAACAAAACACATATGGCTTAAAAGACAAAAATGGGAATATGATAAATACCAATGAGGAAATGTGCAACACTTGGAAAGAATATTTTATTGAATTACTAAATTGTGAAGCTCCAAGTCACATTTTCCCACAGGAAGAGGTTCTAACATGCGAACCACAAATTGAAGAACCTACATTTGAAGAAATCCTATATGTAATCACACGACTTAAAAACAATAAGGCAACTGGGACTGATGGAATTGCTGCTGAATTTATAAAGGCGGGTGGCCATGCATTACATCTAAAGCTATACGAACTAATAATAAAAATCTGGAGGACAGAAGAATTACCCCATGACTGGAAAGAGTCATTATTGATACCTATCTTTAAGAAAGGAGACAAGTTCCAATGTGGAAATTATAGAGGAATATCACTACTGTCCACAAGCTATAAGATACTATCCGCAGTATTACTAAATAGACTAAAACCATATTCAGAAGACATATTAGGTGACTACCAGGCGGGGTTTAGACAAAACAGATCAACAATAGATCAGATATTTATCTTACGACAAATAGCCGAGAAACATTGGGAATATAAAAGAGATCTCCATAACATTTTTGTGGATTTTAAAAAGGCTTATGATAGTGTCCATAGGAATAGTCTATGGAATGCTATGCAGGAATTTGGAATACCAAGGAAGTTAATCAACATGACCAGACTATGCATGGAAGATACTTATAATATAGTAACATATAAAGGCAGGAAATCAGACCCCTTCCAAATAACATATGGCTTGAAACAGGGTGATGCACTATCGCCGCTACTCTTCAATCTGGCTCTAGAGAAAGTTGTAAGGAAGGTAAAGGAGGAATGTGATATTGGAGGAACATCCAAGCTGCTTGGTTATGCAGATGATATAGATATTATAGGGCAAAGTGAACAAAAGACATTGGAAATATTGACTCACTTAAAGGGAAAAGCCCAACAGATGGGACTGGTTATCAACCAAGATAAGACAGAATATATGGTAATTTCAAGAGACGGAATGGCTAGAAACTCTGGCCACATACAAATAGATAATATGACCATTAAAAGAACGGAAACATACAAATACCTGGGTACAATCTTCAACTGCTCCAACATCATAAGGGAAGAAATAAAAACTAGAATCAACTCTGGAAATAAGATATACTATGCACTACAACATCTACTAAAATCAAAGGCGCTATCTCGTAACACCAAAATCACAATATACAAAACACTGATCAGACCAGTTGTGCTGTATGGCTCTGAAACCTGGAGTACAACGAAAGGAGACGAAGCCTTGTTACAAACCTTTGAGAACAAAATTTTAAGACGCATCTTTGGACCCATTAGGGACACACAAAGTGGAGAGTGGAAAAGAAGAAGTAACAAAGACATTTATGATCTGTTTAAGTCCCCGCTAATCACTGGTATCATGAAGGCTAATAGACTACAATGGCTGGGGCATATAGAAAGAATGGAAGATAATAGGGAAACAAAACTCGCTTACACTCAGGAAATAAATGACCGTAGACCCCGAGGTAGACCAAGAAGGCGGTGGAGAGATAATACATATACAGACCTACAAGCACTTGGAATCAACGACTGGCAAGAGAAGGTCCACCAGAGAGACGAATGGAGACGGATTGTATTTGCAGCAAAGAACCTCAATGGCTCGGAACGCTGAAGAAGAAGATATCGATCCCTGGCCAAACCAACTGCTGTTTTTTTAATGTTTGGGCCTTTGAGTGGCCTGACAAAAACTGTATGAGAAATCTTGTGCGTTAAGAAGGATGAAACAGTTATTGTGATATCTTGAAGAAATGGCAAAATGAGTTATAAAATTATCACGTTTATAAAATAAAGTCACCACTTTTACAATAATATTGAAGATTACTTAAAATTAGTATCCCATCCTTTATGGGGCACATAACTGTCGTTAATTCCTAAGAAAATGATTAAAACGATTTAGATAAATACTAAAATTATTTAAATCACATTATATATGTATGCCTCCGTTAGTAATGTCCCTTGATATAACCCATATGTTGTTATGTCTCTCCACTAGTTTAAATACATGTCTTCCTACTTCGGCATCGACACACCAGAAGTTTAAAAGAGTGAAAGCTTGAATTCATTCAGCCATGCTGACCTCCAAAAGTAGCTTTCACTTGGTAGACCTTTGTAAGGAAGCCGCCGAGGATAGGACAGAAGTGATGGTAGAGTTCTACAGTGAGTCTGTCTGGTCCAGGTGATTTGTCTTCATAAAGTTCTACTAAACGCTATATATATATATATATCTCGACTATGTTACTTATAGAATGGCACGACGTAATGTCAAACGAACAATTAGAGCATCTAAAGGTAAATCCTGGAGAATATACGGTGAACAGATGGCGACCCTTAGCAAAGGCTGCCCAAGAGAATGTTATAAACGTGTCAATACAATGAGAAATAGAGATGCATGCTACAACCCAACCACCATCATAAACAACAAAAGAGGTATACCGATATTTAATCCACAACAAAGACTAGCAAGATGGGCAGAATACTTTCAAGAACTAATTAACTCTCTCTCTCTCTCTCTCTCTCTCTCTCTCTCTCTCTCTCTCTCTCTCTCTCTCTCTCTCTCTCTCTCTCTCTCTCTATTTTGCAAATGTTTATTGAGTGTTGAGTGTATTGCATGCATTCTGCATGGTACGCAAGTTTGCAGCGTCCTGTATGTTTAGTGATTTGTACTTGTAGCAACGTGCTTTGCAAGTCTAAAGTGAAATATGCGACTAGTTATTGCATTCTCACCAATGTGTGTGTGTGTGTGTGTGTGTGTGTGTGTGTGTGAGTGTGTGTGTGTGTGTGATGCGTGTGTTTACCTTATTTCGTGCATCCTTTTAATAAACCCACATTCGAGTGAAATGGCGAATCATGACCGCCCACGCTTTCCGGCATGGCACATGAATGATATATATATATATATATATATATATATATATATATATATATATATATATATATATATATATATATATATATATATATATATATATATATATATATATACACACACACTACATATTTTATGTAGTCTCATTTACTACTAGTAAATATATAGGCTTAATGTTACATTGTAGTTAAAGGGTGATGAAAATTTTTTTCTAAAATTAGAACTGTTCGAATTTAAACAAAACTAACATTTTCACTAAGTATTAGTATATCTACTTGGTTATTTGCTGTGTTAAATGTTCATTACCTTGTATTGCTTGCATACATGTTCTGTAGAATTGTGGTAACGGGACTTAATAATGTGGTGGTTTGTTATCTATTTCCTGACGTCGGTGTATTCTAATTGCAATGTAGAATAATGCTAGTGAGTGTTGGTCTGGATGATTGATGGTGTGTCATACATGGTTGATTCTTAATGCTTGTATTTTGTTGTGCAAGTCTTGTAGTGCTAGTCCTCCGTGTTTCCTATCTTGTATTAATGTTTTGTGTTGTATACTGTGAATTGTGTTGCTGAAAATGAAATTTATGGAGTGTTTGTTTATGTGTGTAATTGTCTGTTTTGGAGTATCTAATATTGTAGCTAAATATATTGTCTTAGGAATGATAAAGGTTTTTACATCTGTGCGTCTTTCCAAAATTGTTGAATTGTATGTGTGCCTATGTAGTATGTCTACAACTTGTTTTGTCAGTAAATGACATGTTTCTGTGTGCATTTTTCTGGGATCGTATGGAAGTGTGATTCCATATATTTTCATTATGTCTGTGGTTCCTAGATCTGGATGGAAATCCGCTTTATTCTTCCACTTTTCCAGACTCATTATTTTAGACTTCTGTATGTTTATTTTGGCCCCCCTTCCTTCCCAAACTAACTGTCTGAAGGTGTGAAGTATTTTCGTCATGGATGTATTGGTTGTAGGGAAGAAACGGGTGTCATGTGCATAAGCAATTAGTTTCCACTCCCCTAACATTTGTATAAATGTACCTTTATTGTTTTAGTCCCGTCTAATTGCTTCTAAGCGGGTTCTAGTGTGAGTACATACAGGACTGGTGATAGTGGACACCTTTGTCTGACAGATCTTGAAATCCTTAAACAGATAGTTAGTGAATGATTCATAAGTACCTTACTTTCAGGACTTTTATACAAGATGTGTATCCATTGTTTATATTATTATCATTTGCTGCAGTGTGCTAGTGCTTTGTGTAAGTATGAGTGTGACAGCGGCCTTCTCTTAGTTTGGCGATAAGAGGGAGGATTAACAATCGTTCTGGTGTGTGTATGTGATGAAATCTCTAACGAAGTGTGTATGTTGGTATATGTTTCTGTGCTGAATACTGCACTGTTGGTCTCCGTTTATGAGTGATGGCATAGATGTTATTTAATTTGTTTGTAAGTGATTTTGCTAGAATGTTGTAGTCTGTGTTTAATAATGAGATTAGTCCATAGTTTCTCAGCTATGTTTTGTCTGTGTTGTCTTTAGATATGAGTGTTATGTAGGACATGATGCAAGTGTTGGGAAGTTCTTGTTTGTGTAAAGCATATCGGTAGACGTTTAGAAGGAAATTGCCTAGGAAATGAGAGAAGTGTTGGTAGAATTCTACGGTGAGTCCATATGGTCCTTGTATTTTGTCTTTTTGCATGTGATTGAGTGCATGTGTTATACCTACTAATGTAAGCTCTGTATCTCGTAAATCTTATCTTTTTTCAGATAGTTTATTTGTGTATTGTAAGAACCTATGTTGTGTTTGTTCTGCTGTATATAGGTCATTGTAGTATTGTTGGAATGATTCTAATATATGTGTTGCCTCTGGTTGTGTGTTTCGTTTCATTTCTATTATTGCTCCTATTCGTCTGTTGGGTTGCATGTTTTGTTGTATTGCCAGGTGTTGTTTGCTGGGAGTTTTTTGTGACATGGTAGTGAGTTTAGTTCTAAGGAGTGCATCACATAATTTGTGTTGCTGGTGTTGTTCTTATTGTGATTATTTTTATTCTTGTTTATGTAGAACCAACACACGTTTAATTTTGTACATTTGTCCTGGATCTTATGCAGCCTAGAAAATGATCATCTGCCCCTTTCTCTTCTGATCACCTCCCAACTTGAAGTGCTTGCATCGCTTGATGTGAAGCTGTTTTCTGTATTGCATTCTGTGTATTCCATACGCAGTGCAATCTTCCTTGTGGTTTTAGCGTTCTTTCTAAACATAGGCTTAGACTGACCACCATAACCACTCTGTTTTCGGTCGTAACGCCTTTTACCCTGTGCATAGAGTGAGGCTTTTCCTGCTGTGTACTGGTACTTTGTTGACTGTGCTTTTTGCACTTTTTGCCCTTCAACAGGTGTGTTCACTTGAAGGCTTTGAAGAGAAATGGGTGCAAGTGCCAGCAGCGTTCTGTACATCCTTTTCAGTTTGCACCCAACTAGACAGAAAATACAGACAAGAAACTCCGGCTTCTGTGGAGGCGGAAGTACAGTCTTTGATCTTCGAGAATTCTCTAGAGGGTGATGTTATCATTTACACGGATGGGCATTTACGGCTCAAGCTGGAGGGAGAATTGTGAAGAAGGATTCTGGTGGTAGTTTGACTATGGAAGTCATGGCAATAAGTAGAGCAATTGCGTGGCTGGAGACACAGACCTTCACTCTGGCATGTTTCCTTATTGACTCAATCAGTATGCTCAGGAAGATAGCTATGGGATGGGCCCAAAGACAATGGTTGTGGCCTCTGGAGTATGATTATGTCTTGAAAACTGCTCTGTTGGCCTGGGTCTACTAGTGATGGCATGAATGTTTTAAATTTGTTTTAAATTTTTTTGCAAGTGATTTTTTAATAAGTGCAAGTGATTGTTTAATAATGAGATGGGTCTATAGCTTTTCAGCTATGTTTTGTCTGTGTTGTCTTTATAGATGATTGTTATGTAGGACATGTTGTAAGTGTTGGGGAGTTCTTGTTTGTGAAAAGCTTCTTGGTAGACCTTTAGAAGGAAACTGTCTAGGATAGGAAAGTCGTACTGGTAGAATTCTACAGTGAGTCCATCTGGCTCTGTTGTTGTGTCTTTTAGAATTTGATTGAGTGCATGTGTTATACCTACTAATTTAAGAGCTCTGTCTAGTATGTCTTTATCTTTGTCAGACAGTTTCTTTGTGTATTTTAAGAACCTATTTTGTGCAAAGAATACCATGGACAGCCAGAAAGACCAATGAACAAGTCCTTTAAGAAACAAATAAAGTTCGTAAATTGATTAGAGAAATTAGACGTAGACAGTCAAAATTGTTTGGGCATGTTATGAGAAGAAATGGATTGGAGAATTTGGTGACAACTGGTAAGATCGAGGGGAACAGACCAAGGGGAAGACCTAGAAGCAAGTACCTGGATGGCTTGGCCACGTGGCTTGGTCGAGACAGAAACACGGAGCTGATCCACGACTCTGGTGATCGAGTGAGATGGCAGAACATGACCGCCCACGCTTACCGGCATGGCACATGATGGATGGATGGATTTTGTGTTTGTGTGTTGGCTGGTTCTGCTATATATAGGTAAGTGTAGTATTATAAGAATGTTTCTAACATATGTGTTGCCTCTATTTGTGGGTTTCCTTGCATGTCTATTATTGCCCCTACATGTCTGTTGGGTTGTATGATTTGTTCTAAAGCCAGGTATTGTTTGTTGAGAGTTTCTATTGATATGATAGTGAGTTTAGTTCTAAGTAGTGCACCACACAATTTGTGTTGCTGGTGGTGTTCTAATTGTGATTCTAGTGTGTGTAGGTGTAGTGCATTCATGTTCATCTGTTTTGTGAGCTGCATTGCTTTTTGTATAATGTGTTATTGTTGTAGTATGCCGTTGTCTATGATGGATGCAGATTGTTGTGTTCTATTACGTATTGTATTCTTTAATAGATCCCAAATTTATGTTATGTTGTCGGTGGGTGTACCATTAGTGTATGTTAGAATAAGTTGTCTCATGTGTTGCACATAACCTGTATGTTGGAGTTGTGTGTTATTGAATTTTCAATGTAGGGATCGTTTTGAGGGCTGTGCATTGTTAGTGTCTATAGTGATATATCTAGTAATGCGTTGTGATATATGTATTGTAATGTTTCTTGTATGTGTTTTGTGTGTATTATGTGATGTGTTGCAGAGGCGTATATTCTATCTAGTCTGGCCGATCTATTGTGAGCCCTTTTTTGTGTGTTGTTGCAATGTTATTAGGGTGTCTGTGTCTGAAAGCGTCTTTTAAATTGTGTGTGTCTAAGGTATTCTGTAGTACATCGAGTTGGTGTATTCCATCTTTGTCACTTCTCTTTAATTGGGCCTGGATTTCTGCTTTACCTCCCCCTACAATATCCAAATCTGAGGGTACAACATTGAAATCCCCTGCAAGGATAACATTTTGTCCTCTGTATGTGTATGTAAAGTAGGGTGTCTAATTCTTGGTTAAAAAATTGGTTGATGATTGTAATGTGGTGTTGCGTGTATGTTCTTTACGGCGTATGTATGTATAGTATCGTCTACCTGTATTATGGAGATTCGTCCCTGGTCATCCGTGTGTGTTCTAATAATATCCCACCTGTCTGATGTCTGCAGAATAGCTGTTTCTGACTCGATTTTTTGTATGCCTAAACTAAAGTATGAATGTTTGAGGCCTAGTTGTGTGGTGATATGTTGTGCGAAAGTTTTTGAACGTATGTTTGTCTCTTGTAGTAGTATGAAGTCTGGTTTGTGTTTGCTTATACGTGTGATGATGTGTTGTAATTTTGTACGTATATAACAAATGTTTATAATAAAAATAATTAAAACACTAGTCATTGTAATGTTAGTGAAAACAAATAAATGAGGTATAATTACTGTATAAATTCACACGCAATGTATTTATCCATGATGGGCACGTCTAGACGAGCGTGTTGTCAGTAACAACAGTTTGCGCGAGAGGTTCGTCTTGATCCTCGTTCTTATCACTTGTGTCAATGTCTACAAAGAGAGTGTCTGGTACGCTGTATGTGTCTTCTTCTCTTGTACTTGTTTTCCTCTTGTTCTTCTTGTTCATTTTCATTTGTGTTGTCTGTTGTGTCTTTGAATTTTTCCGTCTTTTCTGATATGTATCTAGTCGGTGATAAATCGTCTGTGTCTGTGTCAAAGCTGTGTTTTGACTGCCGTGGTCGTCTATCAGCCTATTTTCTCTTCATCGAATTGCTGACGATTGTAAAACTGTCAGAGTCTTCATTCATTAGATTGTTTTCTTGTGTGTTATTTTCTTGTGTGTTCCTGTTTTCTTGTGTGTTGATTTGACTATTGAAAGTTTGTGTAAGTTCAGTTCTGTGGAGGAGTTTCTGTTACGAGTGGCGGGAACTCCCCTTGACTGTGTACACCAATTGCTGCTGCTGTTGGTGTCATCGGTGGTCTTTATTTATCTAGTTGCTCTAGGGATATATCTATCCCCAGGCTTGTTAAAGGGAACTCTTTACCGTGTACCTTTTCATACACGGCCTTCTGCGTCTCCACTGACAGGTGAAAGTAGCACCTAGTGGGAACCTCGAACCTATGCAGGTCGACGATTCCCCCAGAAGGCAAACCTCCTGGACCAGTTAGGGCACTAACAATAAATGCTGGTGTTGATGTAGCGGCTGCCCCAGGACCAGTAATCCAGCAAACTATCGTGCCGGGCTGGTGGAGTTGCTGGACTTCGTAGTCATCTCTTGGAATTGCAAATGCAATAATATTGGAATACGTGTCGATAATTTGTTATTCTCGGTAATAATAATTCCAAAGAATAGCGCACCACAACTTTATTTTCAATGTTATACGCTTACAGGCTTCAATTAATATTGCAGTTCACGTCTGTGAGCAATATTATTTACGTATATCAAGGAGTTTGAGCCTTTCACAGATCGGAAAAATATTCTTGTCAAATTCAACTATATGATACTGTTTATGAAAGGTCAGGATATTTAATGTAACATCGAGGCCAAATGAAAAAAAAAATGAGTTATACAATTCCCACAAATGTAAAATAAAGCCATTACTTTTACACAATCTTTGAAAATTGCTTAAAATTAGTATGCCGTCATTTATAAATTATATAGTTGTCGCTAATTTTTATGAACAGTTCATGAAAGATTAACATTAATACTACAATTATTTAAATCATGGTCACCAGTAGGGAAAAGAAAACGGGGAAGACCAAGAGAGACCCTGCGTAGAACCATCATTAGAGAAGGCTCATTCAACGGCCAAGTAAATATCCAAGATCTACAACAGGTAGCAGCGAACCGCCAAGCATGGAGAGACAGGACTTCTGCCCTATGCGCCGCCTTAGGCTCAAGAGGAAAGACTAACTAACTATTTAAATCACATAATACTAGTATGTTACCTTTAGTAATGTCCCATGAAGAAAACATACTGCTATGTTATTATATCCCTTTCAAAAATCATGATTGTAAGTTCCTTTTAATGTGATTTTATTGATATAGTTGTGGTATATTATTGTTTTATAGTATCGCTTGTTTGATATAGTTTTGGTATATTATTGTTTTATAATATCGCTTGCTTGATAACCATTCCTTCATTCAGTAAGATGTCCCTTGCAGAACCTCGATCCTACAACAACCTTGCGGAAAACTTCTCGATCTTAAGGTAGATGTACCGCACCCAATACACCCATCTGGAGATCGTCTCCCACATCTTGCACCCATCTTCTCTTTGGCCTTCCTCTTCCTCTCGTCCCGGGCATATACCCCTTCATTATTATTCTCTCCAAACCTTCATAACGTTTCAAGTGACCAAAATATTTCAATGTTCTTTGTTTTCTCCTCTTTAACAGTCAACTTTCTTCAATATTCAGATCTTGTCGTATGGATGCATTTGTTCTTTCGAATATCCAATGTATTCTTGAAACCCGTTTATAACATTTATATTCAAAGGTTATGTGAAACACCGTTATGATGATAACAGAGAGGAACAGTATGATATTAGATTTAATAATTAATGAAGGACTGCCAATTTTGGAGATGGAGGCTCGAAATGTTCTTAAACATATGAAATCTGGCAAGGCCCCCGGTGCAGATTACATCACAACAGAAATTATTACAGCTTTAAAAGAATTTGGATTAGAGCAAGTCACCAGACTGCTGAACACATTATATGATACTGGAGATATACCTTCTGAATTATGTAACTCTGTATTTATTGCAATCCCAAAGAAATCAGGAAACTTGGAATGTGATCAACATAGAACAATTAGTATAATGAGTCACATCAAAAAGATTTTGCTGCGAATTATCATGCAAAGAGTGAGGAAGAAAATACAACCTGAAATAGGGGAAGAATAATGCGGGATTTTAGAAGAAAAGGGTACAGTAAATGCTGTGTATATGCTGGGAACAGTTACTGAACGTACTATAGAAGTAAACAAGGATATACATCTTTGCTTTATTGGCTATACAAAGGCTTTTTATAGAGTTAGACATGTCAACATGGTAGAGTTGCTTGCAGATCTACAAATTCATGGGAAAGACATTAGACTTATAAAAAGCACATATTGGAAACAAGCTGCCATCAGGATTGATAATGAAGTGGGGCAATAGCAGCCTATTAAGAAAGGTGTTAGGCAGGGACGTACAATGTCTCCAGATTTTTTTCCATATACAGTGAAAATATTTTCAGGAATGTAGAAGACATAAATGGAATCAACATTGGAGGACGAAACATCAATAACATTAGATATGCAGACTTTACATAAAGCCTGTTCTTTTGTATGGATGTGAAACGCGGACAATGAGAGTCAAGCTGAAAAACATCTGATGGCTGCAGAAATGTGGTTTCTGAGGAAAATGCAAAGAATACCATGGGCAGACAGAAAAACCAATGACCAAGTACTACAGAAGACAAATGAACATCGTAAATTGATTAGAGAAATTAGACGTAGACAGTCAAAATTTTTTTGGACATGTTATGAGAAGAAATGGATTGGAGAACTAGTGACAACTGGCAAGATCGAAGGGAACAGACCCAGATGAAGACCGAGAGAAAAATACCTGGATGGCTTGGCCACATGGCATGGACAAGACAGGAACACAGAGCTGATCCACGACTCTGGTGATCGTGTGAAATGGCGAGTCATGACCGCCCACGCTTTCCGGCATGGCACATAATTGATTGATTGATACATGAATGTATCTGGTGTATTTGCAAATGTAAATGAAACACACAATGCACCATGTAAATACACATTGAGTTCTACGAAATACACGTTTTTAAGGGAAGCAGAGGTGTTTCCAAGGCACCAGGGCTGGGTTCTATACTGGCCAAGACCTATTGGCGCGTCCTCGCCGAGCGCCCTGGGCAACATGTCCCTTCGGGGTCCTGGCTGAAGTGAGTAGGATCGTTGATTCCTCCGAAGTCGGAGAGTATCTACCTGCACGGAGAGGAACCACCAGTCTGCACACCAATAAGCCAGACATGGGACAGCGGATACTCACGCAAACCTCAGGTGATCACACTGATGTTGGACAACAGGATGTCTTCATCTGGCATACAGGACCTCGCGCTGGAGTTCACAGCCAGCGAACACAAGCAAGCAAGTAACAAGTTGTTAAAACAAACACGCACACACACAAATGAAAATTTAAAACAAATTAATATCTTACTTGTGGCTGACTCGATCACAGGATTTTTAATCTGAGCCAGTGTTGGACCCTGATATAACTTGACTGCTGAGGTTGAAGGGGCTATGGATAATGGTATAATCGAATCGGTAGAAATAAATATCTCCGGGTAGGCTAACTGTTCAGTTCTAATTTTGACCGGTCTGTCAAAGGCCAAAACTCCTTAAAACATAATGCTATATTTATACATATCTTCTCAGTATTTGCCGGCCTCCCTGGTCTAGAGGTTACACAGAATTCTCCATAATCTCGTATACTCTCGTAAGTAACGTGACGTTGCGCGAGAATTGGTAGCGGTTCTCTCCGCGTCGGTAACTTACGGGGTATGTGAGCCAGTCGCTCAGAAAGCAATGGAAAACTACTGAGCATAATATTGCCAAGAAATCAACAATCAGCTGAAAGATGCTGATGTTGACAGCGATGTCCTGTAAAGGATATGCGAACAAACAAATTTTCTCATCGTTTAGTAAAACTTTTATACGGTACATAATGATTTCATCATCACAAAACATATCACCAGGACCAGACGGACTCACTGTAGAATTCTACCAGAACTTCTTTCCTATCCTCGACAGCTTCCTTATAAAAGTCGACCCAGTGAAGGCTACTTTTGGAGGTCAATATGGCCAAATGGATACAAGCTTTCATTCTTAAACTTCCGGTGTGTCGATGCCGATGTGGGAACACATGTAAATAAAATAGTGGAAAAAGACATAACAGCTGTTTCAAGGGACATTACTAAAAGAAGCATAAATGTATGCTGTGATTTAAATAATTGGAATATTTTTCTAACTCTTTTATAAAATGTTTATAGAAATTAACGGCCGTTATTAGCCGAATATCAACGGGATAATAATTTTAAGTAGTCTTCAAAGTTTATGTAAAACTTTCGGCTTTATTTTACAAAACTGAGAATTTTATAACCCATTTTCTCGTTTCTTCTTAATTTTACATTAAATGTGTTATCCTTTTAAAACCAGATAGTCGTTGCAAAGTGCTTTATTATTTTTGTCCGGCATGTAAAAGGCCCACAATTTTACTAGAATCACAATAAGAAACGTAAACCTACGTTTTCATACGTGTCTTCACCACGATGAACGTACTGAAACAGCGCATCACATTTTGCAAGAGCAAAAGATACAAATACTCCTTATGAAGCCCGTAATCGGGCACTCTCACGATGTTTATACTTCACCTCGACACAGCAAGGTACAAGAGGAACATGATGAGATGAGATGAGATGAGATGAAAAGGTACAAAAAGCACTGTCCAATAAGTCACCCAGTGCAAAGCAAGAAAAGCCTCACTCTATGCACAGGGTTAAAGACAGAAAATAGAGTGGTTATGGAGGTCAGTCTAAACCTGTGTTTAAAAAAAAAGGCTACAACCACAAAGACGATTATACTGCGTATGTAATGCACAGAATGCAATCTGTAAAGGCCAAAGTTGTTTAATAAAACAGAAAGAAAACAACATTTTGTCAGGCCTGTAAAAGGCCAAAAATCCTTAATCGAGACCTTTTAACTAAGATCAAAATGTAGTATCTTGCCAGGGTCACCAGCAGAGGCGGTCATCTGAATGACATAGAGGGACGTGGGAACCCCATGGGGCGGCCCCCTGAAGGACCGCGAGCACGTATCATTTTTTTAAAACCATAACACGCAGCAATACTATATAACAATAATATACCAAAACTATGTCAAGCAATATGGTATATGGCCAAAAGATTCTATTTAGACAAGGAAGAGGAACAACAGATCACATACTCAACATCGTTTAATAATAAGGAAGTGCAGAGAATTTAATGTAAACTTGTTCTCATATTTCTTAGATTAATCAAGGGCATTTGACTGTGTACAGCATCATAAACTTCAGGAAATCATTAGGAAAATGGGCTTTCCATCACATGTAGAACAACTCCTAAAAATGCTCTACCTAGACCAATAAGCATCGGTTAGAATTGATGGCTAGACATCAGACTGGTTTTACATCAAGCAAGGAGTCAGCCAGGGATGTGTGCTGTCCCCCTATTTGTTTAACCTGTATGCCGATAATGTAATAAGAAATATAAGATATTTTATAACCAAGGAGCAATATGATGCCCTGAATATCGGTGGTCATGAAATACAAGTGATTCCATAAGCTGGTGATACAGTATTACAATCCACATCACAGAATGGCACAGAAAATCTAATAACCTCAACTAAAAAGAATAGTGAAAATCCCAACTTATATCTTAACATTGCGAAAACAACGATAATGCATAGAGAATGAACTAATATGGAAAAATAAATATATGTTAATGAGGAAAATTGGAGGTAGCGGAACATTCTGAATACCTTGGGTCATTAGTTACCAATAATGATGACACAATGAAAGAAATTAAAAGACGAATATCTATTGCTCTTCAAAAACTTAAACTGAATAAATTGTGGCGTTTGACAGATACACCTATACAAATTAGATTTGTAAGAGCATGTGTCTTTCCAATTGCAATATACGCCTGTGAGACCTGGACATTTACTAAATAAGCTGAACAGCGGATACATGCCTTTGAAACAATCAATCAATCATGTGCCATGCCGGAAAGCGTGGGCGGTCATAACTCGCCATTTCACTCGATCACCAGTGTCGTGGATCAGCTCAGTGTTCCTGTCTCGTGCATGATATGTGGCCAAGCCATCCAGGTATTTTTATCTCGGTCTTCCTCTTGGTCTGTTCCCTTCGATCTTGCCAGTTGTCACTAAATTTTTCCAATCCATTTCTTCTCATAACATGTCCAAAAATTTTTTGACTGTCTGCGTCTAATTTCTCTAACCAATTTACGATTTTCATTTGAGTCCTGTAGTACTTGTCATGTGTCTTTCCAATTGCAATATACGCCTGTGAGACCTGGACATTTACTAAATAAGCTGAACAGCGCATACATGCCTTTGAAACAATCAATCAATCATGTGCCATGTGCCATTGACCTGTAGTACTTGGTCATTGGTTTTTCTGACTATCTATGGTATTCTTTGCATTTTCCTCAGAAACCATATTTCTGCAGCCATCAGATTGCTCATTGTCCAAGTTTCACATCCATACAAAAGAATAGGCTCTATGTATCCCCTCATCACTCTTTTTCTCGTTTCAATTGTCATCTTTTTAAAGGTCAGAATGTTTTTCATCTTGCTAAAGGCTACTTTCGCCATGGCGATTCTTGTTCTAATCTCTTCAAGGCATCTCCCATGAGATGTTATGATTGTTCCGAGATAATTGTACCGATTCACCTGCTGAAGACTATTCCCATTTACTTGTATATTACATTGTGGTATTTCGTTCTTCCTAGTGACGACCATAACCTGTGTCTTTTTACAATTTAATTCTAACCCCAGTTGCTCACTGTGTACAACAACCGCATCCACTAATTGTTGCAGATCCTGCGCATTGTCTGCAATCAATACTGTATCATCTGCATATCTAATGTTATTGATGTTTCGTCCTCCAATGCTGATTCCATTTATATCCTCTACATTTCTGAAAATAATTTCACTGTAAAGGGAAAAAAGATCTGGAGACATTATAATGGGACAAAGTTGTGTGAAATAATAAGCAAAGACAAGTCACTGAAATTGTTCTGGCCACTACTTAAAAGTATGAATGGTGTAGTCAAGGATAAGAGTATTCCTGACTTCCAGGGTGCAGGCCTCATCTGACAGAGGACCCACGAGGATAAGGGCAAAGCCCTTTTAGAACGTTATCTAGAGCAGAGCAACCATGGCATGGTCGAGACAGGAACACGGAGCTGATCCACGACTCTGGTGAACGAGTGAGATGGCAAAACATGACCGCCCACGCTTACCGGCATGGCACATGATGGATGGATCCAGAAAGACATGAGAGGCCGACATTTTGCCAAGACGGTTACCTCAGAAAGGTGTAAGTCCCAGAACATTTCAGAAGAAGACATAGCGACAGTAAAAGAGATCAGGGCTGTTTCGACGAACAAAGACCGGCACACAAGGGCCAGATGGTAAAAGGTATGATGACATTAGTATGTGTACCGAAAACGAAATAGAGGAACTAGCAGCTATGTACAACAACAGTATAGTGAGTGCTAGCATCAAGAAGGATTGGTTACACAGCTATCTGATTCTCTAGTCGAAGCCTGGCAAAGTCCACACAAAAATGCAGGTATAGCGTGTAATTACCATGCACAATGCAATAGGCAAGCTGCTGGAGAAGCTGATTGCCAGAAAAAAGTATCAAACCAGTTACAGAAAGGCAATGTCTTTTCCACCTTGCCTTGGAGGGTACTGTCCACACAGAGATACCTGGACCAACGCAGCAGCTTTTGCCTATGATGTGTATGAACGTTTCCACTGAGGGACTGAAACATGTGCTGTAGCAATTGATCTTGATTCGTAAAACAGAGTACCGTTGGAATTCTTAATGTTGCAGCTTTTTGCACTCGAGATAAGTCCATTCCTTCTTAATTGGATCGCGTCAGCCCTCTTCCAAGGAGAAGCAGTTGTTAGATGTGGCAGTTGGGCTTCTGAACCAACGACAATATATCCTGGCCTTGATCCTGGATCACCATCATCGCCGGTGCTGTTCAATGCCTACACTGTGAGAATCACTGGTGAGTAGATCACAAGAACGGGGAGGACATTGTAATATGCCGATGACGTGATAGTGTATCGTGAGTGTAATGATAGAGATCGGGTTGCTGTGGAACTACAAACCGAACGCTATCGCATAAGCACTTAGTGGGGTGAAGCTGGTGCAATGGTCAACCCAACGAAGGCAGCAGTGACATGGTTCTCTTTGAACAATCATATTGTCAACACTCCAACACCAACTGTACATCTGTGCTCAGAGACTGTGGAAAGAACGCAGGCAATGAAATACCTGGGGATACGATTTGATCGAAGCCTTGCTTATACTGAGCACAGAGCACATTGACCAGGTGCTAATAAAGGCCACGCGGGATTTGGCTGTGATCCGGGTGATGGCGGCGGCAAACTGTGAGCAGCGCCACCTATGTCTTCTATACGAGGGTCTAGTCCTCTCTGTTGTTGAGTATGCGATTGCGATCCTGACTCTCAGCCATAAGCATATGGAAAGGATGGAGAGGATACAGAACGAAGCTATGTGTACTATACTTGGGTTTACAAGAGATACAATATGTAGGGCGATGCGCTATTTTCTTGATTTTCCAACCATCGGGGACATATTACAGATTTGCCGAGCACAACCCTACCCCAGAGTCACCGCAAACACGCAACATCCACTGCATGAAATTAAGAAGGTCAAGGGCAGCAAGTTAAAAAGAGGAAAATCATGGATGGGTAAATTCGGAGACATTCTTCAACAGGTGTGTTCACTTGAAGGCTTGGAAGAGGAATGGGTACAAGTGCCCGCAGAGTTCTGTACATCTTTTCAGTTTGTATCCAACTAGACAGAAAATGCAGACAAGAACACAGATTGGCATTTACGGCTCAAGCTGGGTGAAGAATTGTGAAGGAGGATTCTGGTGGTAGTTTGACTTTGGAAGCCATGGCAGTAAGAAAAGCAACTGCATGTCTCGAGACACAGACCTTCACTCAGGCATGCTTCCTTAGTGACCCAATGCGTAAGCTCAGGAAGACAGCGATGGGGTGGGCCCGAAGACAATGGTTGTTGTCTCTGGAGCGGTCACGGCTGGGAAAGACTAGTTTCATTTTGTGCCAGTGCATGCGGGTGTACAAGGAAATGAGCAGACTGACAGGCTTGCCAGTACGGCTACTGTGGAGGGCGGACGAGCCATGGACAAGGCTGATATACTGAATGCTCTACGAGAAGTAAGTCGTTTTCGTGAAAAAAGTGATGACTTTGAATCTACATACATGGTCAGTCTGCAAGAACAGCAATTTAAAATAGGTGTGGCCAAACAAGAACACTACGCTGAAAGCCAGAGAAGATTAATAAACCACCACAGAACTGGTGTCGTTAGCTGCTACTTGCTGCGGGATTTACTGAGGAAGGGATCCCAGCACTTAAGTGCAATGAGGATGGTCTATCGACTAACTAACTAACTAACTAACTAACTAACTAACTAACTAACTAACTAACTAACTAACTAACTAACTAGTAAATATGAGTGTGACATTCTGTCAACGGCCTACTCCTGGTATAGCGACAAGAGGGAGGATTGACAATATTTCTGGTGTGTGAGTGTGTGTGTGTGATGAAATCTCTAATGAAGTGTGTATGCTGGTATATGTTTATGTGTTGAAAACTGCACTGTTGGTCTGGGTCTACTAGTGATGGCATGAATGTTTTAATTTATTGGCAAGTGACTTTTCTAGAATTTTGTAGTCTGTGTTTAATATGAGATGGGTCTACAGTTTTTCAGCTGAGTTTTGTCTGTTTTGTCTTTATAGATTTGATTGATTGATTGATTGATTGATCTAGGAACCGACATCACAGCATTCGGGACATTCCCATAAGCTCTCTATAGCTTATGGCTTCTCACTCTTTATAGATGAGTGTTATGTAGGACATGTTGTAAGTGTTGGGGAGTTCTTGTTTGTGAAAAGCTTCTTGGCAGACCTATATAAGGAAACTGTCTAGGATAGGAATGTCGTACTTGTACAATACTACAGTGAGTCGACCTGGCCCTGGTGTCTTGTCTTTTTGCATTTGATTGAGTGCATGTGTTATACCTACTAATGTAAGAGCTCTGTCTAGTATGTCTTTATCTTTGTCAGATAGTTTATTTGTGTATTGTAAGAACCTATTTTGTGTTTGTGTGTTGGCTGGTTCTGTTGAATATAGGTCATTGTAGTGCTGTTGGAATGTTTCTAATATATGTGTTGCCTGTGTTTGTGAGTTTCTTTGCATGTCTACGATTACTCCTATTTGTCTGTTGGGTTGTATGATTTGTTCTAAAGCCATGTGTCGTTTTCCGGGAGTGTCTTGTGATATGGTAGTGAGTTTAGTTCTTAGGAGTGCACCACATAATTTGTGTTGCTGGTGTTGTTCTAATTGTGATTCTAGTGTGTGAAGTTGTAGTGCATTCCTGTCTATCTGTTTTGTGAGTTGCATCGCTGTTTGTATAATGTGTTCTTGTTGTAGACTGTCGTTGTCTATGATGGATGCAGATTGTGGTGTTCTATTACGTATTGTATTCTTTAGTAGATACCAAATTTATGTTATGTTGTCGGTGGGTTTACCATTAGTGTATGTTAGAATAAGGTGTTTCATGTGTTGCACATAATTTGTGGGTTTAGTTGTGTGTTATTGAATTTCCAATGTAGGGATCATTTTGAGGACTGTGCATTCGTAGTGTCTATAGTGATATATGCCAGTCTCTCTGGCCCAGGGGTTACACCACTTTCTCCATAATCCCGTTTATCACGCAGAGTCCCGTAGCGGTCGAGAACTGGAAGCGGTTCTACCCCCGCTGGTGACTTGCGGGATAACTAAGCCGGCCGCTCAGACAGCAATGGCAAACTACTGAGCGTAATCTTGCCAAGAAATCAACAGACAGCTGAAAGATGCTGCTGATGGCAGCGATGTCCTGTAAAGAATATGCGAATTTAAAAAAAAAATAGTGATATATGCTAGTACTGCTTTGTGATCTATGTATTGTAATGTTTCTTATATGTGTTTTGTGTGTTTTATGTGGTGTGTTGCAGATGCGTATATTCTATCTAGTCAGGCCGATGTATTATGAGCCCTATGTTTGTGTGTTGTTGCAATGCTATTAGGGTGTCTGTGTCTGAAAGCGTCTTTTAAATTGTGTGTGTCTAAGGTATTCTGTAGTATATCCAGTTGGTGTATTTCATTCTTGTCACTTCTCTTTAATTGGGCCTGGATTTCTGCTTACCTCCCCCTAAAATATCCAAATCTGAGGGTACAATATTGAAATCCCCTGCAAGGATAACATCTTGTTCTCTGTTTGTTTATGTAAAGTAGGGTGTCTAATTCTTGGTTTTTAAACAAAATTGGTTGATGATTGTAATTTGGCGGTGCATGTATGTTCACTATGGTGTATGCATGGTATTTTCTACTTGTATTATGCAGATTCGTCCCTGGTGTTCTAATAATAACCCACCTGTCTGATGTCTGCAGAATAGTTGTTCCTGACCCGATTTTATGTATGCCTAAACTAAAGCAGCCGGGCTCCCTGACCTAGGGGTTAGCAGCTTTCTCCGTAACCCGGAATACTCTCGTGGTTGACGTGAGCGCAAGAGAATTGGAAGCGGTTAAAGTCCCGCCAGTGAGTAATGAGAGTATGGAGCCGGTCGCTCAGAAAGCAATGGCAAACTACTGCGCATAATCTTTCCAAGAAATCATAATTTACATTGGCACCTTTCCGTCTTGACAGACGATAGTTTGGTACATTCTGCTTCAAAAAGACTTAATAACTACGATCCATGGCGGTGGCGAGTGTGGCTGGTAAGGCCAATTCTTGCTGCAAATGTTTGCCCACAGTAGGTGCATGTGAAAACATGGTCACTTCCACCATTTTGCACCATCTTACGACTCTCACGCTCTGTGTGTGCTTTGTCTGCAATCATTTTCTCATTTGTCTTTATCCCATTTCGGATAGTTGCCCTCCATGCAACACGTTCAGCGGCGACGTGCTCCCAATGTGCATTATCAATGCCTGTATCAATCATGTCCCGCTTACACACATCTTTGTATCGTAATAGAGGCCGACCCTGAGATCTCCTACCCGTCTGTAATTCACCAAAAAAGATGTCCTTTGGTATTCTACCATCATCCATCCTCCTAACGTGTCCTATCCATCTAAGTCTACGAAGACTGAGCATGGAATACACCGTCACACAACCTGATCTTTCCAATACTTCAGTATTTGTGATTTTGTCTTGCCACTTAATACCAAGTATTCTTCGCAGATACCGCATATGAAAGCTGTTTAAACGTTTCTCTTGGCGTGAGTAAGTTGTCCAGGTTTCACTGCCATAAAGAAGTGTACTAAGGACACAGGCTTGGTAGACGAGGACTTTTGTTTTGGCAGTAAGCTTCCTGTTCTCCCAGACTCTTTTTGCTAACATGTTCATTGTTGTTACTGCCTTGCCAATCCTGATGTTGATTTCCTGATCGAGGGATAATTTGCTATTTACCTCTGATCCTAGATATGTAAAATGGTCTACTATCTCCAGTTCGGCGTCGTCAATAAAGATTGATGGTACACCATGTGCACCTTGTGACATAATCTGTGTCTTCTTTTTGTTAATTGTTAAACCAAATTCAGAACAAGCATTGGAGAATGCAGATAGTAGATGTTGTAATTCTTCCTCAGAGTGGGTCGTAATCGCAGCATCATCCACAAAAAGCAACTCTCTGATTAGTACCCTCCTAATGTTGGTCTTGGCCTTCAATCTCTGGGCATTATAGAGGCCACCATCTGAGCGTGAGTGAATGTATATACCGTCATCCTGATCACGAAAGGCATATTTCAGTAGAAGTGAAAAGTATATCCCAAAGAGGGTGGGGGATAGTACACAACCTTGCTTAACTCCACTCTTGATTTCAAACTCTTCTGAAGTTGAGCCATCAAATTTGATTATACCCTTCATGCCTGTGTGGAACGATTCCACAATGGACAGAAGAGTAGGTGGGCAGCCAATCTTCTTTAGTGCTTTGAACAGACCCTCACGACTGACCAAATCGAATGCCTTTGTGAGGTCAATGAAGGCAATAAACAGTGGCTGATTTTGTTCCCGGCATTTTTCTTGCATCTGTCGCAATGAGAATATCATATCAATGGTAGACCGGTTCTGACGGAAGCCGCACTGTGATTCAGGGTAGACTTGATCTCCCAGGACTTGAAGTCTGTGCAGGACAATTCTGGCAAATACTTTCCCAACAATACACAGAAGTGAGATACCCCTATAGTTGTTACAGTCGCTCTGATCTCCCTTGTTCTTGTACAGTGTTATGATGTTTGAATCTTTGAAATCCTGTGGGACTTGTCCTTCTCGCCAGCATAGCTCTATTAGCTGGTGGATCTGTAGAGCGAGTGTGTCTTGCCCACTCCTGATTACCTCTATTGGAATCCCATCCTTACCTGGAGCCTTGCCAGATGCAAGCTCATTTATAGCACACCTAACTTCTGTTATAGTGGGAAGTGTGTCCAGGTGGTCAAGAGTTGGCAGGGCCTCTATGGCGTTGAAGGCATCATCCGCTAGCTTGGTCTCACTTGAGTAAAGCTCTAAATAGTGCTCGACCCATCTATCCATCTGCTGTTTCTTACCAGTGATGATTTCTCCAGTCAAGGTTTTCAGCGGTGCACTTCTTTTGATCATTGGACCACAGGCTTTCTTTATCCCTTCATACATGCTTCTGACGTTTCCCTTATCACTTGTGATTTGAATGGACTCACATAACTTCATCCAATAGTCATTCGCACACTGCCTGGCAGCCTTTTGTAATCCTTCCTCGCTTGCTTCAGCTCACTCAGAGTGTTACGCGTTGGTCTTTCCTTGTTTCTTAAGAGAGGTATCTTCTTTTTATCAATCAAGGGCTGCAGTATCTGGCTGTTTGCCGCAAACCAGTCCTGCCTCTTATGATCCACAGTGCCGTAAACCCCTACCGCTGTTTTATAAATATTTTCCTTAAGTTTACTCCATTTATCATTTACTATACAATTGTCTGATGTATCATTGAAAGCGTCTTCAAGTTGCTGTTGAAATTCAAAGCACTTTCCAGGATCGTGAGTGTTAATAATATTAATCCTGGGGCTAGACTTGTGTTGTAGATTCTCTTTGGTCTCAGTCTAACCCTTGCAACAACCAAAGAATGATCTGTATCACAGTCAGCACTGTGGTAACTTCGAGTTAATGATGTACGGTTCAGATGTTGTCTCCGTGTGATAATGAAGTCCAGCTGATGCCAATGGCCGGATCTTGGATGTTTCCATGTGACCTTATGCAGCTCTTTTGTTTTAAAAAAGGAGTTTGTAATACATAGGTCATTTCTAGTGCAATGCTCCAGCAGCCTTTGCCTATTATCATTCATGCGACCGATGCTGTATTTTCCAAGGCACACTGGCCATGAACTCGAGTTCTTGCCCACGCGAGCATTGAAATCACCGAGCATATAAATGTAGGCGGATTTTGGAACTGCCTTGATCGCAGAGTCTAGCTGCTCATAGAATGTATCCTTCACATCATCAGAGGAAGCGAGTGTCGGTGCATATGCAGTGAGAATGGTGGCAAATCCACAAGAGGATGCCAAGCGCAGTGATAATAATCTTTCATTACCTCCAGCTGGGATATCAATCATTCCCAGTAGCGAATTCTTCACTGCAAAGCCCACACCATGTTGCCTTTTTTCTGCCTGTCCTCTTCCCTTCCAAAAAAGGTGTAATTGTTTTCCCTGAGTGACCCTTCCTCAGCGAGGCGAGTCTCCTGCAGGCCAGCAATATCAATGTTAAGACGATTGAGTTCAGCATCAATCACAGCCGTTTTTCTCACATCGTCAATATTTGTCAAGTCAGTGGAAAATCCTGGACACATTGTTCTCACGTTCCAGGTTGTAAGCCGTAGCTTGAGGTTTCTATTATTCTTTTTATTAGTACCTGGTGCATTGGTTTTACAGCCTGCGATTCAGATTTTGTCCTAGCCCCAAGCACCCATTGAAGCAGACAGGCTGTGGTAGATCAGCACCCAATTGGCCGGGGGCTGCCCAGCTTGAGTCGGGCGGTAGTTGATCAGTGACACCTGTAGGTGTCTCCAACCGTCAAAGGCAACGCGTGGCGCCCCATGTCTACGCCAACCGACAAGGACTTATAACCCGTAACAGCTGCCTCACGCTTTGATTTCGAGACCGGTTAAGACCAGGGATGGAGTTATTGCCTCTCCATAGCACAAAGCCTGGGCTAAAATAAAGAAACCATGTGTTGCCCATGCAGCATGATCCCTCTCTCGGCCTGCCTAGTTCACTCCAGAAGAAAGTTAACACCTATATATCTGGAACAAGACAAGCTGCAGAAGCTTCCGGATCAGCAAAGCAATGCTCTAACTGTCCGCCTGTCGGAGCTTCGATCCTAGACCAGCTGCCAACCAAGACGTAGGGCCTGGTTGGCAGCTGTTGGCAGTGTGTGTAGGTGTAATGCATTTCTGTGTATCTGTTTTGTGAGTTGCATTGCTGTTTGCAAATGTGCTCTTGTTGTAGTCTGCCGTTGTCTATATTGGATGCAGATTGTTGTGTTCTATTACGTATTGTATTATTTTGTAGATCCCAAATTTGTGTTATGTTGTCGGTGTGTTTACCATTAGTGTATGTTAGAATAAGATGTTTCATGTGTTGCACATAACCTGTGTGTTGGACTTGTTTGTTATTTAATTTCCAATGTGGGGATCGTTTTTAGGGCTTTGCATTTGTAGTGTCTGTAGTGATATATGCCAGTACTGCATTGTGATCTATGTCTTGTAATGTTTCTTGTATGTGTTTTGTGTGTATTATGCGGTGTGTTGCATGTGTGCATATTCTATCTAGTCTGACTGATCTATTGTGAACCCTATTTTTGTGTGTTGGTGCAATGTTATTAGGGTGTCTGTGTCTGAAAGCGTCTGATAGATCGTGTGTGTGTCTAAGCTATTTTGTAGTTCATCTTGTTGGTGTATTCCATTCTTGTCACTTCTCCTTAATTGTGTCTTGATTCCTGCTTTACCTCCCCTTACAATATCCAAATCTAAGAGTACAACATTGAAATCCCCTGCAAGGATAACATTTTGTCCTCTGTATGTTTGTGTCAGTAGTGCGTCTAATTCGTGGTAAAAAATTGGTTGATGATTGTAATTTGGTAGTGCATGTATGTTCACTACTGTGTATGCGTGTAGTATTATGTATAGTATTGTCTACGTGTATTATGGAGATTCGTCCCCTGTCATCCGTGTGTGTTCTAATAATATCCCACCTGTCTGATGTCTGCAGTATAGCTGTTCCTGACCCGATTTTGTGTAAGCCTAAACAAAAGCATGAATATGTGAGGTCTAGTTGTGTGGTGATATGTTGTGCGAAAGCTTTTGAACATATGTTTGTTTCTTGTAGTAGTATACATTCTGGTTTGTGTTTGTTTATAGGTGTGATGGTGTATTGTAATTTTGTACGCATACCACACATATTTAAAGTAAACATAATTGAATTAATAGTCATTGTAAAGTAAGTAAAAACAAATATATGAGGTATACGTACTATAGAAATTCACACCCAAAGTTGTTATCCATCATGGATAGGCGAGCAAGATTTCAGTAACAAAAGTTTATCTTGAACCTCGTTCTTATCACTTATGTCGGTGTCTACAAAGAGAGTGTCTGGTATACTGTATGTGTTGTCTTCGTCTTGTACTTGTTCCTGTGTCTCCTCTTGTTGTTCTTGTTCAGTTTCCTTTGTCTCCCTATAGTGGTTTTGACTTTTTCCTTCTTTTCTAATATATATCTAGTCGGTGATAGAACGTCTGTTTCTGTGTCAAAGCTGTGATTTGACTGCAGTAGTCTTCTGTCAGCCTATTTTCTCTTCATTGGATTGCTGACGATTTTAAAAGTTTCAGAGTCTATATTCTTTGGGTTGTTTTCTTTTGTGTTATTTTCTTGTGTTTTCCTGTCTTCTTGTGTGGTGATTTGACTATTGAAAGTTTGTGTAAGTTCAGTTCTTTTCTGTGGAGGAGTTGCTCTCACGAGTGGCGGGAAATCTTCTTGGCTGTAAACACCAATTGCTGCTGCTGTTGGCGTCATCGGTGGTCGTCTACTACTCTAGGACATTTATGTGCCCAGTGGTTGTCTTGGCCACACGCCGGACAATTGTTCATATTTTGTTCATAATACCAGGAGTGCACACTATTTGCCAACACCATTCCTTAGCCTGAATACCCCCGCTTTGTCATCTCCTGTAAAACTGTGCACCAGGTTTTTAAACTGCTTTTGGAGCAATCGTGACAGACTGCCAGGGAATGGTCAGCGTGTCTCTTTCTTTCTTTATGTGCTCTAGAGATATATCTATCCCTAATCTTGTTAAAGAGAACTTTTTACCTTGTAACATTTCATACAAGGCCTTCTGCGCCTCTGCGGACAGGTGAAAGTAACACCTAGTGAGAACCTAGAACCTATGCAGGTCGACGATTCCCCCAGAAGGCAAACCTCCTGGACCAGTTAGGGCACTAACAATAAATGCTGGTGTTGATGTAGCGGCTGCCCCAGGACCAGTAATCGAGCAAACTATCGTGCCGGGCTGGTGGAGTTGCTGGACTTCCAAGTCGTCTCTTGGAATTGCAAATGCAATAATATTGGAATACGTGTCGATAATGTGTTATTTTCGGTAATAATAATTCCAAATGAAATTCACTTGTCCTTTAGAATATCAATTCCAAAGAATAACCACCTCAAAATTCGTTTCAATGTTTTACGCTGACAGGCTTCAATTAAAATTGCAGTTCACGTTTGTGAGCAATGTAAGGATTTTGGGCCTTTCATAGGTCGGACAAAAATTATTGTGTTTGTGCTTTGAATTTGCGTGTTAATGAAAGGTCAGGATATTTAGTGTAATATCGAGGATAAATGAACAATTGAGTTATACAATTCCCACACATGTAAAATAATGCCATAACTGTTACACAATCTTTGAAGATTACTTAAAATTATTATCCAGTCATTTACAATCTATAAAAAAATGTTTGCATATCTTTTACAGGACATTGCTGTCACCATCAGCATCTTTCAGCTGATTGTTTATTTCTTTAGCAAGATTACGTAAATTTTTCTGATCAATTATGAAAGATTAACATAAATGCTACAATTATTTAAATCGTATAATACTAGTATGTTACCTTTAGTAATGTCCCGTAATATTGTTATGTCCCTTTCAACAATCGTAATTGCATGTTCCTTTTAATGTTGTTTTATTGATATAGTTGTGGTATGTTATTGTTATATAATATTGCTTACTTGATATAGTTGTGGTATGTTATTGTTATATAATATTGCTTACTTGATATAGTTTTGGTATATTATTGTTATATAATATTGCTTACTTGATATAGTTGTGGTATGTTATTGTTATATAATATTTTTTTTTTTTTTTTTTTTTTTTTTTTTTGCATATCCTTTACAGGACATAGCTGTCAACACCAGCATCTTTCAGCTGTATGTTGATTTCTTGGCAAGATTACGCTCAGTAGTTTGCCATTGCTTTCTGAGCGGCCGGCTCACATACCCCGTAAGTCATTGATGCGATTCGAACCACCGCTGATTCTTACCGTCATCACGTCAACCCACGAGAGTATACGAGATTACGGAGAAAAGTCATAACCTCTAAGCCACGAAGCCGGCTTATATAATATTGCTTACTTGATATAGTTGTGGTATATTATTGTTATATAATATTGCTTACTTGATATAGTTGTGTTACGTGACCGAAGAAAGATGTTTGTCTCTGTCTTATTGTTGTATATAATGTTCTAGTTTCATTAGCATGTTTCAGGCAGTCGTCGTTAGTTACTCTGGCAGTCCAAGGAATTCGCAACATTCGTCTCAGGAACCACATCTCTGTTGCTTCTAGTTTCTTCTTAATTTGTTCATTTACATTCCATGATTCACTGCCATACAGCAAAATGGTTCTTACATTCAGAGATAGTGACTTATTGCATAAGATACTCTTCATTTTCTGAAATGCGGCTTTTGCCTGCCCTATTCTGCTCTTAATCTCTGTTGTACATCTTCCATCTGATGTTATAAATGCCCCTCGGTATCTAAATTATCCACTTGGTTAAGGATTTTCCCTTCTATTTCTATGTCACATTTTGGTGTCACCATTTTCTTTGATATTACCATTGTTACTGTTTTCATGATATTCAAGGAGAGTCCTTTCCTTGCCCTCTCTGTTACTACAACGTCTAATAATTGTTGTAGGTCTGTTGAGTTATCCGTCACCAATACTTTGTCATCTGCATAGCTTATAATATTTATATTATAACCTCCAACTAGTATTCCTGGCATCTCTTTGATCTCTCTCATTATTACTTCGCTATACAGGGAGAAAAAATCGGGTGACAAGACACACCCTTGTAGTACTCCTAGCTTTATCTGTTCGTAACTACCCTCTTTATTTCCCATTTTAATTGCTGCTACTTGGTTCCAGTAAATATTCTTTATTATTCTTAAATCTTTTCCATCAATGGAGATATCTTCCAACATTTTATTCAGTTCATCATGTTTTACTTTATCAAATGCCTTAGTATAATCTATGAAGCACAAATATATGTCTCTCTGTTTCTCTATTGACCTTTATATTAGTGTCCATAACGTATAAATTGCATTGTTTGTGCCCTTTCCTTCCACAAATCCATACTGTTCTTCACTATTTTCCATTTTTATTTTCTTTTTGGTTCTTCTCATTATGATTCTGAGTATAAGCTTAGTGATATGGTTTATAAGGTTAATTGTACGAAAATCTTCACAATCAATTGCTCCTGGTCTTTTTGGTATAGCTATAAATACAGATTTCAGCATATCACTGGGTAAATATCCACTGCTGTAAATATCATTCAACATTTTGGTTAATATATCTACTCCAAATTCTCCCAATACTTCTAATTCTTCGATTGTGATTTCATCTGGCCCAGCTGTTTTTCCTTTCTTCATACGTTTCATAGCGTCAGCGACTTCTTCTTTCAGAATAGGTGGACCTTCTAAGTTACTATCTTCTGTTAATTCTTCCCTTTCTCCATCATATAATTCTCTTATTTACTCATTCAACCTCTTCATTATAGCACCTTCCTCTAATAATATCTTTCCTGTTTTTGATTTCAAACACCCTGTATTTATTATTATTTTTATTCCTGTAAGCTCACTGATTTGTCTATGTATATTTTGTGTATCTTTAATGGAATTTAATTCAATTTTTTTGCATCGCTCGTTTAACCAACTTTCTTTAGCCTGCCTACATTTATCTTTTATTTCTTCATTTATCTTAGCGTATTCTTGTTTGTCATTTTTACTCTGTTTTCTTTTGTCCATCAGTTTTAAGATTTCTTCATTCATCCATTTTTTCTTAGCTATTTTGCCTCTCTCCGGTAATACTTCTTTGCTAGTTTGATGAATGGAGTCCCTTAACATTTCCAATTGTTCATTTATACTCTGTATTTTAGCTATTGCATTGTACCTATTTTTCACAGTCACTCTGTATTGTTCTTGCATTTCTTTATCTATTTTCAGAACCTCTTTATTAAGTCTCATGTTCTTAACCATTTTTTCCTCCCTCTCTTTAATCTTACTTTTATTTGTCAACATAGTGGTACATGATCACTATTACAGTCAGCACCAGGCATTGTCTTTACATTAATTAAAGCATTTCTAAATCTTTTATTAATTAGTATGTAGTCAATTTGGTTGCGTATTTTCTTATCAGGGCTTTTCCATGTGTAAAGTCGTCTTTTATGGTGTTTAAACCATGTGTTTCCAATTATCATATCATTGATATTTGCCCATTCTATTAGCTTTTCCCCTCTTTCATTTCTTGTATCTAAACCATAATTTCCCACTACATCCTCCATTTTTCCCTTTCCTACTTTTGCATTATAATCACCAAGTATTATTTTTATTTCTTGTGATCCAATTTGAGCCATCACCATTTCTATTTCGTCGTAAAGGTGTTGCATTTCTTCACCACTACTGCTTGTTGTTGGTGCATATACTTGTATAATATTTATATCTATTGGTTTGCCTTTGATTTTTACCATAACTACTCTATCTGAAATACACCAGTATCCATTAATTGACTTGGCTGTTGTTTTCGTCTAATATTATTCCTACACCTTTTTCATGTGTATCCCCTCCAGAATAAATTATTGTGTGATTGTCAGCTATAATTTTGCCAGATCCCTTCCATCTCATCTCACTAACGCCTAGTATATTCATTTTCATGCTATCCATCTCTCTTAGAACATTGGTCAACTTCCCTAGCTCATTTAATGTCCTAACATTCCATGTTCCTACTCTAAATTTATTTATTTTACTTATGATTTTGCCATCAGTAGCTGGATGACGATCTGGTGTCACCTGTGGCTCATGACTGTCCCTACCGGACGAGGATGTCCTAAGACAGCTATTAACGTCGTTCACTAACTCTGATATATGTTTTGCCATGAAGTCTTGGGAAGATAATGTGGTGGTTTCCCCTTGCCTTCCACATCCACATGGTGGTCTTTGTACCTCTGCCTTTGACAGCCATTTCCGACTGTAAGGACAAGTGAGTGCCCTGCTCTGCTCAGCTGCAGAGTTGTCCACTTATTCCGGTGGATACTCGATCCCCAGAGCTGTGTTAGCCACACAGTGGTGTGTTTCCATCCTCTACCACGGGGAGGTGCAGTTGGGATTTTCCCTTCATAAAGTTATGGTCTATGACCAAAACTCTCCAGTACTTTTAGAGGACATGATACTTGATATAGTTTTGGTATATTATTATTATATATTATTGCTTACTTGATATAGTTTTGGTATATTATTGTTATATAGTATTGCTTACTTGATGTAGTTTTCGTATATTATTGTTGTATAGTATTGCTTACTTTATATAGTTTTGATATATTATTGTTATATAGTCTCGCTTGTTTGATACAGTTTTGGTATATTATTGTTATATAGTATCGCTTGCTTGATATAGTTTTAGTATATTATTGTTATATAGTATCGCTTACTTGATATAGTTTTGATATATTATTGTTATATAGTATCGCTTGCTTGATATAGTTTTGGTATATTATTGTTATATAGTATTGCATACTTAATATAGTTTTGGTATATTATTGTTATTTAGTATCGCTTACTTGATATAGTTGTGGTATATTATTGTTATATAGTATCGCTTACTTGATTTAGTTTTGGTATATTATTGTTATATAGAATTGCCTGCTTAATATAGTTATAGTATATTATTATTATACAGTATTGCTTACTTGATATAGTTTTGGTATATTATTGTTATATATTATTGCTTACTTGATATAGTTTTGGTATATTATTGTTATATAGTATCGCTTACTTGATATAGTTTTGGTATATTATTATTATACAGTATTGCTTACTTGATATAGTTTTGGTATATTATTGTTATATATTATTGCTTACTTGATATAGTTGTGGTATATTATTGTTATATAGTATTGCTTACTTGATATAGTTTTGGTATATTATTGTTATATAGTATTGCTTACTTGATATCATCGTCATCATCAAGTGCCGTGCCGGCTGGCGTAGGCGTTCATGGCTCTCCAAAGATCTCGGTCTTTGGTGTTCTCGATCAACTCGGCTGATGATATTCCTCCAGGCCATTGTCTCAGTCCATCCAGCATCATTTCTCTTGGTCGGCCTCTCCTTCTCTTCCCCTCAAACTTTCCAGTTGTCACAATGTTCTCCAATGCCTCTCTTCCCATCACATGACCAAAGAAAGCTGTCTGTCTCTTTCTTATTGTTGTATATAGTGTTCTAGTTTCATTAGCCTCTTTTAGGCAATTGATGTTAGTTACTCTGGCAGTCCAAGGAATTCGCAACATTCGTCTCAAAAACCACATCTCTGTTGCTTCTAAGTTCTTCCTAATTTGCTCATTTACATTCCAAGATTCCCTGCCATACAGCAAAACTGGTTCTATATAGCATTTTAGCACTCTCTTTCTTATATTCATTGATAGCGACTTATTCCATAAAATACTCTTCATTTTCTGAAATGCGGCTTTTTCTTGCCATATTCTGTTCTTAATCTCTGTTGTACATCTTCCATCTGATGTTATAAGTGCCCCTAGGTATGTAAAGTTATCCACTTGGTTGAGAATTTTCCCTTCTATTTCTATGTCACATTTTGGTGGCCCCATTTTCTTTGATATCACCATGGTTACCGTTTTCTTTATATTCAAGGAGAGTCCTTTCTGTGCACTCTCTGTTACTACAATGACCAACAATTGTTGTAGGTCTGTAGCATTATCCGTCACCAATACTGTGTCATCTGCATAACGTATATTGTTTATATTATATCCTCCGATTAGTATTCCTGGCTTCTCTTTGATATCTCTCATTATTACTTCGCTATATAGGGAGAAGAGATCGGGTGACAAGACACACCCCTGTCGTACTCCTGGCTTTATCTGTTCGTAACTACCCTCTTTATTTCCCATTTTAATTGCTGCTACTTGGTTCCAGTATTGGTATAGTATTTCCGGTTCCAGTATATATTCTTTATTATTCTTAAATCTTTCCCATCAGTGTTAATATCTTCCAACATTTTAATCAGCTCATCATGTTTTACTTTATCAAATACCTTAGTATAATCTAAGAAGCATAAATATGTGTCTCTCTGTTTCTCTATTGGCCTTTCTATTAGTGTTCGTAATATATTTATCGCATTGTTTGTACCCTTTCCTTCCATAAAACCTTACTGTTCTTCACTAATTTCCATTTTAATTTTTTTTCTTGTTCTTCTCATTATAATTCTGAGTAGAAGTTTAGTGACATGGTTTATGAGGTTAATTGTACGAACATCTTCGCATTCAATTGCTCCTGGTCTCTTTGGTATTGTTATAAATACAGATTTCAGCATAGGTTTTGGTATATTATTGTTATATAGTATTGCTTACTTGATATTCATTCATTCATTCAGTAACATGTCCTTTGCAGAACATCGCTCCCATAACAACTTTCTGGAAAACTTCTAGGTCATAAGCAAGATGTCCCGCATCAGATACACCCATCTGGAGATCAACTGCCACATCGTGCACCCATATTCTCTTTGGCCTTCCTTATCCTCCCTTCCCGGACAAATTCCTCTTCATTATTGTTCTCTCCAAAACTTCATAACCTTTCTAGTGACCCAAATATTGCAATGTTCTTTGTTTTCTCGTCTTTTCTCTCCAATATTCAGATCTTGTCGCATGGATGCATTTGTTCTTTTCAGTATCCAATATATTCTTAGAACCCGTCTATAACATTTATACTCAAAGGCATTTATGCGTTGTTCAGCTTGTTTAGCAAATGTCCAGGTCTCACAGACGCATGTTGCAATGGGAGTAGTTATAAATGTGGGATTCGGGTAGCATTTGCCGGATTAATCCGGATTGACCTTGACCTCGGCTGATTTTCACTCCCCCTCGGTCATATAGTTGGGTAAGGGGTGGTATCTAGGTCATATCTAAGGGCGATAATTCTAAGATTTTATGTTTCTAAGGGCAGATAACTATTGAGTGGGTCTATACAAATTTTAATTAATTATTATAAAATAAAATAAAATAAAATAAATAAAAATAAAAATAAATAACAACGGGGTGCGGGGTGGTGGCGAGGGGGGTGGGCGCGTGGGGTGAGGTTAGGCGGTTCGGGTTTAAACACTATCAGGTATATAATAATGTTTTTTATTAAATCATGTATAAACAATACAATGCATATTAAATAAGTAGCGGCATAGTGGAAAATTCTGGAAGGTAGTACCGGGGAGTTATACGTCGGCAAGTGTGGGAAAGTCTCCGGCGGGTGTGACGGTGGTCGGTTCATAACAGACGTGGAGGGGGCGCATACGGCAAAGTCATTAAGTAACGGGTTGTAAAAACGTGGGTGAGTGGTGTGTTAAAATATTTTGAACTGTTAGCGCATTGGTGGTGTACATTAGTACGAATAGAAGGAATAGGTGCGGTGGGGATAGTAGTGGGTATGGGTTAGTGAAATTAGTTGATAAGTGTTGATAAGTTGATAGTTGACATAGTGCTATGTAGATGTTCATAGTAGCTTATTCACTAACATAACACGTGTTACAAATGAAACCTTGAAAGCTAAAAATCGCTGATTGTAATGGATATAGTGTAGTATCATTCGGTGGTAAGGGGTGGGTACCAGGTATTAGTGGTCAACAGATGGTCAAGCAGTGGTCAAGTGGTGGTCAAGTGAGGAAATTTTAGGGAAAAGTGGTTGTAATGATATGGTGATGATTAAAGGGTGGTAAATTAGTGGTCAAGCAATGGTCAAGTGGTGGTCAAGTAGTGGTCAAGTAAGGAAAATTTTAGGGAAAATTGGTCGTAGCGACATGGTGATGGTTAAAGGATGGTAAATTAGTGGTCAAGCAGTGGTCAAGCAGTGGTAAAGTAGTAGTCAAGTGAGGAAATTATAGAGAAAAGTGGTTATAATGATATGGTGATGATTAAAGGGTGGTAAATTAGTGGTCAAGTAGTGGTCAACCAATGATCAAGTAGTGGTCAAATGAGGAAATTTTAGGGAAATGTGGTTGTAATGATATGGTGATGATTAAAGGGTGGTAAATTAGTGGTCAAGTAGTGGTCAACCAATGGTCAAGTAGTGGTCAAGTGGTCGAGTGACCACTTAAATTGTAGAGGACGATGTCCTTAAGATTATGGTAGTGGTTAAAGTGATCGATAACATGGTCAAGTAGTGGTCAACCAGTGGTCAAGTGGTCGAATGAACACTTAAAAGGTAGAGAAAAGTACGTATATTGAAACGGTGATGGTAAAATGGTCGACAACGTGGTCAAGCAGTGGTCAAGTAGTGCTCAACCAGTGGTCAACCGCTCAAGTGAGAAAATTGCAGGGTATGGTACGTGTAGTGAAACAGAGATGGATAAATTAAGTAGTGACGCTGTCAAGTAGTGATCAAGTAGCGGGCAAGTACTGGTCAAATGGTCGAGTGACCACTTAAATTGTAAGGGAAAGTACGTGTAGTGAACCTGTGTTGGTTAAAGTGATCGATGACGTGCTCAAGTAGTGGCCAAGTAGTGGTAAATGGTCGAGTGACTACTTAAATTGTCGGTGAAAGTAGGTATAGTCACATGGTGATGATCAAGAGTTGGTCAAGTGGTGCTCAAATAGTGGTCAAGTAGTGGTCAAGTAGTCGAATGACCACTTAAATTATAGGGTATGGTACGTGTACTGAAACGGTGATGGTAAAATAAGTAAGGACATAGTCAAATAGTGGTCAAGTACTGGTGAAGTAGTGATCAAGTGGTCGAAGGATCACTTAAATTGTAGGGTATGGTATGTGTAGTGACATGATGATGGTTAAAGTGATCGATGAAATGATCAAGACGTTATGCCGACTGCTAAGTTCAGAAAGTAATGTCCTTACTATCGGCAATTTCCCTGACAGGAGCTCCTCGAGCACTGATTTTGTATTGATCAATAGCACCTAGTGGTACAGTCAACACACATGGACAATAGTTACATCCGGTCAAAGATGGCGTCGCACCCTATCACACATGGGTAATTGCTACAACCAAACTACGTCTCATTCACTAAAACTGGTCAAATATGGTGGCACATCCGGTCACATGGGTAATGGGACATCTGAGACACGTGGTTAAGAGGGAAACTATAGAAAAAGGGTGTCCTATCGGTTGTCGAGTCAGGGAACCTAACGTATGATGATCACTGTGTATAGGAGTGAATACACTGCATCATCAACAATGCATCATCAACACTGCATCCGAAGGGTAAAATAGTCACCCCCTTCTCTCTCTTTTCTATAACCGTGTAGTCCTAGTGTTATCCGGTTACACCAAAGGACACCCGAGCATCAACACAACAAACTGCCCCGATTAAACTTTAGGCAATGCACGTAACATGACAGGTCACATGTCCGCCGTCATAACCAGCGACGTTATCACGTATCAAATTAGACATCCACACTTTCATTTCCTTTCTATGTGGCCATAGTGTCTTTACATTTTTCTCCAGAAAGCCATTTCCAAGACCAATATATGTTTTTTCAGTGTACCTGCTCAGTGCCACACTTCACAACCAGACAAAAGTACACCTTCTATGTACCAATTCAACCGTCAAATAAGAAAATATGTTAAACGAAATATTAAAATTATTGGTCAAATACAGAAATATCGCAACCAAACTTATAAAAAGAAGGAAAATATTGACCAAGTAACGAAATATCTCGTCGAAACTTATAAAAATGTAGGAAACTTTGTTAAGCAAGTATGAAAAGGTATCGACCAAACAGAGAAATATATCACCTAAACTTATAAAAAGTAAGAACATATGTTAACCAAATGGAAAATATCTTGGCCAAATAGGAAAATTTGTTAGCCAAATGGGGAAAATATTGTCCAAGTAACGAAATATCCCCCAACAAACTTAGGAAAAGTACGAAACTTTGTTAAGCAAGTATGAAAAGGTATCGACCAAGTAGAGAAATATATCACCCAAACTTATAAAAAGTAGGAACATATGTTAACCAAATGGAAAATATCTTGGGCAAATAGGAAAATTTGTTAGCCAAATGGGGAAAATATTGTCCAAGTAACGAAATATCCCCCAACAAACTTAGGAAAAGTACGAAACTTTGTTAAGCAAGTATGAAAAGGTATCGACCAAGTAGAGAAATATATCACCCAAACTTATAAAAAGTAGGAACATATGTTAACCAAATGGAAAATATCTTGGGCAAATAGGAAAATTTGTTAGCCAAATGGGGAAAATATTGTCCAAGTAACGAAATATCCCCCAACAAACTTAGGAAAAGTACGAAACTTTGTTAAGCAAGTATGAAAAGGTATCGACCAAGTAGAGAAATATATCACCCAAACTTATAAAAAGTAGGAACATATGTTAACCAAATGGAAAATATCTTGGGCAAATAGGAAAATGTGTTAGCTAAAGGAGAAAAAAGATTGACCAAGTAACGAAATTCCCCAACCAAAGTTATGAAAAGTACGAAACTTTGTTAAGCAAGTATGAAAAGGTATCGACCAAACAGAGAAATATATCACCCAAACTTATAAAAAGTAGGAACATATGTTAACCAAATGGAAAATATCTTGGCCAAATAATAAAATTTGTTAGCCAAATAGAAAAAAATATTGACCACGTAACGATATATCTTGTCCACACTTATGAAAAGTAGGAAAATTTGTTAGCCAAATGGGGAAAATATTGACCACGTAACGAAATACCCCCCAACAAACTTAGGAAAAATACGAAAACTTTGTTAAGCAAGTATGAAAAGGTATCGACCAAACAGAGAAATATATCACCCAAACTTATAAAAAGTAGGAACATATGTTAACCAAATGGAAAATATCTTGGCCAAATAGGAAATATTGTTAGCCAAATAGAAAAAATATTGACCACGTAACGATATATCTTGTCCACACTTATGAAAAGTAGGGAAATTTGTTAGTCAAATGAGAAAAAAGATTGACCAAGTAACGAAATACCCAAACCAAACTTATGAAAAGTACGAAACTTTGTTAAGCAAGTATGAAAATGTATCGACCAAACAGAGAAATATATCACCCAAACTTATAAAAAGTAGGAACATATTTTAACCAAAGGGAAAATACCTTGGCCAAATAGGAAAATGTGTTAGCTAAAGGAGAAAAAAGATTGACCAAGTAACGAAATTCCCCAACCAAAGTTATGAAAAGTACGAAACTTTGTTAAGCAAGTATGAAAAGGTATCGACCAAACAGAGAAATATATCACCCAAACTTATAAAAAGCAGGAACATATGTTAACCAAATGGAAAATATCTTGGCCAAATAATAAAATTTGTTAGCCAAATAGAAAAAAATATTGACCACGTAACGATATATCTTGTCCACACTTATGAAAAGTAGGAAAATTTGTTAGCCAAATGGGGAAAATATTGACCACGTAACGAAATACCCCCCAACAAACTTAGGCAAGGTACGAAAACTTTGTTAAGCAAGTATGAAAAGGTATCGACCAAACAGAGAAATATATCACCCAAACTTATAAAAAGTAGGAACATATGTTAACCAAATGGAAAATATCATGGCCAAATAGGAAATATTGTTAGCCAAATAGAAAAATATTGACCAAGTAACGATATATCTTGTCCACACTTATGAAAAGTAGGGAAATTTGTTAGTCAAATGGGGAAAATATTGACCACGTAACGAAATACCCCCCAAAAAACTTAGGAAAAGTACGAAACTTTGTTAAGCAAGTATGAAAAGGTATCGGCCAAACAGAGAAATATATCACCCAAACTTATAAAAAGTAGGAACATATGTTAACCAAACGGAAAATAGCTTGGCCAAATAGGAAAATTTGTTAGCCAAATAGAAAAAATATTGACCACGTAACGATATATCTTGTCCACACTTATGAAAAGTAGGGAAATTTGTTAGTCAAATGGGAAAAATATTGACCACGTAACGAAATACCCCCCCCCCCCCCCCCCCCAAAAAAAAAAAAAAAAAAAAAAAAAAAAACCTTAGGAAAAGTACGAAACTTTGTTAAGTAAGTATGAAAAGGTATCGGCCAAATAGAGAAATATAACACCCAAACTTATGAAAAGTAGGAAACTTTGTTAGCCAAAGTGAAAACACCTAGGTCAAGTAAGAAAATTCGGATAGCCAAATGTGAAAAGTGTCGGCCAAATACAGAAATAGCTCAACCAAACTTATAAAACGTAGGAAAATTGTTATTCAAACGGGAAAGCTATTGAACAACTAGGAAAATGTAATAGTCAAAGAAGAATAATATTGAACAAGTAATGAAATATATCATTCAAACTTATGAAAAGTAGGAAGCCTTGATAACCAAATGTGAAAAATATCACTCAAAGAGAGAAATAGCTCGCCCCAACGTATAAAAAGTAGGAAAATTGTCGGCCAAAGGGGAAAAAGTTAGACCAAATACAGAAATATCTCGACCAAATTTATAAAAATCTAGAAAAAAATAGTACCCAACACAACTAAAAGGCTGACTAAAATTATAAATCCAAACTTATAAAAATAACCAAATAGGAAAACATATTGTCCAAGTACAGACATATATCAATCAAACTTATAAACTTGTCGTCCAAAATGATAAAAAACAAAGAAAGGCTGTCAGCCAGTCTAAGAAATAGGTATGGAAAAGTAAGTCGACCAAGTTCAGAAAAAAAAGAAAAAAAAAAGGAACTAAAATATAACTTCTGTAGTCTTGGTCGACTTACTTAGCATAACGTCTTGATCATTTCATCGATCACTTTAACCATCATCATGTCACTACACATACCATACCCTACAATTTAAGTGATCCTTCGACCACTTGATCACTACTTCACCAGTACTTGACCACTATTTGACTATGTCCTTACTTATTTTACCATCACCGTTTCAGTACACGTACCATACCCTATAATTTAAGTGGTCATTCGACTACTTGATCACTACTTGACCACTATTTGAGCACCACTTGACCAACTCTTGATCATCACCATGTGACTATACCTACTTTCACCGACAATTTAAGTAGTCACTCGACCATTTACCACTACTTGGCCACTACTTGAGCACGTCATCGATCACTTTAACCAACACAGGTTCACTACACGTACTTTCCCTTACAATTTAAGTGGTCACTCGACCATTTGACCAGTACTTGCCCGCTACTTGATCACTACTTGACGACGTCACTACTTAATTTATCCATCTCTGTTTCACTACACGTACCATACCCTACAATTTTCTCACTTGAGCGGTTGACCACTGGTTGAGCACTTTTTGACCACTGCTTGACCACGTTGTCGACCATTTTACCATCACCGTTTCAATATACGTACTTTTCTCTACCTTTTAAGTGTTCATTCGACCACTTGACCACTAGTTGACCGCTACTTGACCATGTAATCGATCACTTTAACCACTACCATAATCTTAGAGACATCGTCCTCTACAATTGAAGTGGTCACTCGACCACTTGACCACTACTTGACCATTCGTTAACCACTACTTGACCACTAATTTACCACCCTTTAATCATCACCATATCATTATAACCACATTTCCCTAAAATTTCCTCACTTGACCACTACTTGATCATTGGTTGACCACTACTTGACCACTAATTTACCACCCTTTAATCATCACCATATCATTATAACCACTTTTCCCTAAAATTTCCTCACTTGACCACCACTTGACCACTGCTTGACCATCTGTTGACCACTAATACCTGGTACCCACCCCTTACCACCGAATGATACTACACTATCCATTACAATCAGCGATGTTTCGCTTTCAAGGTTTCATTTGTAACACGTGTTATGTTAGTGAATAAGCTACTATGAACATCTACATAGCACTAATAACCACCCTTATCAACTAATTTCACTAACCCATACCCACTACTATCCCCACCGCACCTATTCCTTCTATTCGTACTACTGTACACCACTAATGCGCTAACAGTTTAAAATATTTTAACACACCACTCACCCACGTTTTTACAACCCGTTACTTAATGACTTTTCCGTATGCACCCCCTCCACGTCTGTTATGAACCGACCACCGTCACACCCGCCGGAGATTTTCCCACACTTGCCGACGTATAACTCCCCGGTACTACCTTCCAGAATTTTCCACTATGCCGCTACTTATTTAATATGCATTGTATTGTTTATACATGATTTAATAAAAAAAATTATTATATACCTGATAGTGTTTAAACCCGAACCGCCTAACCTCACCCCACGCGCCCACCCCCTCGCCACCACCCCGCACCCCGTTGTTATTTATTTTTATTTTTATTTATTTTATTTTATTTTATTTTATAATAATTAATTAAAATTTGTATAGACCCACTCAATAGTTATCTGCCCTTAGAAACATAAAATATTAGAATTATCGCCCTTAGATATGACCTAGATACCACCCCTTACCCAACTATATGACCGAGGGGGAGTGAAAATCAGCCGAGGTCAAGGTCAATCCGGATTAATCCGGCAAATGCTACCCGAATCCCACATTTATAACTACTAATGGGAAAGACGCATGCTCTTACAAATCTATTTTGTATAGGTCTATCTGTCTAACGCCACAATGTATTCAGTTGTTCAAATTTTTGAAGAGCAACAGATATTCGTATTTTAATTTCTTTCATTGTGTCATCGTTGTTGGTAATTAATGACCCAAGGTATTCAAAATGTTCCGCCACCTCCAATTTTCCTCATTAAAATATATTTATTATTCCATATTAGTTCAATCTCTATGCATTATCGTTGTTTTTGCTATGTTAAGGTATAAGTTGGGATTTTCAATATTTTTTAGGATGAGGTTATTAGTTTTTCTGTACCATTCTCTGACGTGGATTGTAATACTGTATCACCAGCATATGGAATCACTTGTATTTCATGACCACCGATATTCAGGGCGTTATATTGCTCCAAGGTTATACAATCTCTTATATTTCTAATTATATTTTCGGCGTGCAGGTCAAACAATTAGGGGGACAGCACACATCCCTGGCTGACTCCTTGCTTGATGTTAAACCAGTCTGATGTCTATCCATCTATTCTAACCGATGCTTATTGGTCTAGGTAGAGCATTTTTAGAATTTGTACTACATGTGATGGAAAGCCCATTTTCTTAATGATTTCCTAAAGTTTATGATGCTGTACACAGTCAAATGCCCTTGATTAATCTAAGGAACATGAGAATAGGTTTACATTAAATTCTCTGAACTTCCTTATTATTAAATGATGTTTAGTATATGGTCTCTTGTTCCTCTTCCTTGTCTAAATTCAATCTTTTGGCCATATACCATATTGCTTGATATAGTTTTGGTATATTATTGTTATATAATATTGCTTGCGTGTTGTAGTTTTAAGAAAAATTCTCGCGGTCCTTCAGTAGAGACGCCCCATGGGGTCCCCACGTCCCTCTATGTCATTCAGATGGACGCCTCTGCTGCTCTCTTAGTTAAAAGGCCGCGATTAAGGATTGTTGGCCTTTTACAAGCCTGACAACATGTTGTTTTCTTCCCGTTTTATTAAACAACTTTGGCCTTTACAGATTGTATTCTGTGCTTTCGATACGCAACACAATCTTCTTTGTGGTTTTAGCCTTCTTTCTAAACACAGGCTTAGACTGACCACCATAACCACTCTGTTTTCTGTGGTAACGCCTTTTACCTTGTGCATAGAGTGAGGCTTTTCTTGCTTTGTACTGGGTGACTTATTGGACAGTGCTTTTTGTACCTTTTGCCCCTGCAAAATGTTCGGCGCTGTTTCAGTACGTTCATCATGGAGAAATCACATATGAACAAGTAAGTTTACGTTTCTAATTGTGATTCTAATGAAATTTTGGGCCTTTTCAGGCCGGACAAAAATAATAGAAAATTTGCTATAACTTATTTGCCATAATAAGGATAAACCACTTAATGTAAAATTAAGAAGAAATAACGAAATGGGTTATAAAATTCTCAAGCGTGTAAAACAAAGCTACCACTTTTACAAAATCTTTGAAGATTATTTAAAATTCTTATCCAGTGTCATGCAGAGAACAACGATCGTTAATTTATAAGAATATTTTGTAAAGGAGTTAGATAAATACTACAATTATTTAAATCACAGAATACATTTACGTTTCCTTAAGTAATGTCCCTTGAGATATCTGTTATATAGTCATGTCTTTTCCCACTATTTTATATTTTATTTACATTTGTGCCTACATCGGTATCAACACACCGGAAGTTCAAGAGTGAAAGCTTGTATCCATTCGGCCATGTTGACCTCCAAAAGTAGCCTTCACTTGGTAGACTTTTATAAGGAAGCCGCTGAGGATAGGACAGAAGTGATGGTAGAACTCTACAGTGAGTCCGTCTGGTCCTAGTGATGTGTCTTGTGATGATGACATATTTATGTACGTCATAAAAGTTTTACTAAACGCTGAGAAGATATATATAAATATAGCATTATGTTTTAAGGAGTTTTGGCCTTTGACAGACCGGTCAAAATTAGAAATGAACAATTAGCCTACCCAGAGATATTTTTTTCCTACCGATTCGATTATACCATAATCTATAGCCCGTTCAACCTCAGCAGTCAAGTTATATCAGGGTCTAACACTGGCTCAGATTAAAAATCCTGTGATCGAGTCAGCCACAAGCAGGATATTAATTTGTTAAAAATGTCTATTTGTGTGTGTGTGTGTGCGCGCGCGCGCGCCAGCGCGTGTGTTTTAAAATCTTGTATTTCGTATAAATAAGTGTGTATTTACAAGGTGCATTGTGTGTTTTCATTTACATTTGCAAATAAAACAAATACATTCATGTAAACATGTGATAATATACATTAATGGGACAGAGTTGTGTCAAAGAATAAACAAAGACAAGTCACTGAAATTCTTCTGGCTACTACTTAAAAGACTTAATAATGTAAATGATAAGAGCATTTCTCACTTCCAGGGCGCAGACCTCATCTGGCAGAGGACTGACGAGGATAAGGGCAACGCCTTTTTCAATCGTTATCTAGAGCAGAGCATCCAGAAAGACATGAGAGGCCGAAATTTTGCCAAGACGGTTACCTGAGATAGTTGTAAGTCCAAGAATAATTCAGAAGAAGACATGGCGACTGTAAAAGATATCAGGGCTGTGTTTCGACGAACAAAGAACGGTGCACAAGGGCCAGATGGTAAAAGGTATAATGACATTAGTATGTGTACCGACAACGAGATATAGGAACTAGCAGCTATGTACAGCATCAGTATAGTGAGTGCTAGCATCAAGATTCAGTGGTTACACAGCTATCTGATTCCCTTGTCGAAGCCTGGCAAAGTCCACACAAAAATTCAGGTATAGCGCGTAATTACAATGCACAGTGCAATAGGCAAGCTGCTGGAGAAGCTGATTGCCGGAAAAAAAGTATCAAACCAGTTACAAAGAGGCAATGTCTTTTCCCACCTACCCTTGGAGGGTACTGTCCACAGAGAGAAACCTGGACCAACGCAGCAGCTTTTGCCTGTGATGTATATGAAGGTATCCACCCAGGGACTGAAACATGTACTGCAACAATTGATCTTGAGGATACGTACAACAGAGTACCGTTGGAATTCTTAATGTTTCAGCTTTTTGAACTCAAGATAAGTCGATTAATCCTTAATTGGATGGCGTCAACCCTCTCCCAACGGAAAGCAGTTGTTAGATGTGGCAGTTGGGCTTCTGAACCAACGGCAATATATCCTGGCCTGCAGCAGGGATCAACATCATCGCCGGTGCTGTTCAATGCCTTCACTGTGAGAATCACCGGTGAGTAGATCACAAGAACGGGGAGGACATTGTCATATGCCGTTGATGTGATAGTGTATCGTGAGTGTAATGATAGAGATCGGGTTGCTGTGGAACTACAAACAGACGCTATCGCATAAGCACTTAGTGGGGTAAAGCTGGTGCAATGGTCACCTCAAATAAGGCAGCAGTAACATGGGTCTATTTGAACAACCATATTGTCAACTCTCCACCACCAACTGTACATCTGTGCTCAGAGACGGTGGAAAGAACGCAGGCAATGAAATACCTGGGGATACGATTTGATCGAAGCCTTGCTTATTGTCAACAGCTTCCCTGGGGTGAAGGGAACAGGCTATCACACTTATCTAGGACTGGGACAATTTCAGTCTACGACCCCACCAGTCTTCGGATACCTATCTCTCTCACAACCGACCAAGGGACGTTACCCTTTCAAACATCATCCTGAACATATGATGCAACTCTGGTATCTACAAACTCAATAACAAAATGTATTGTACAAAAGAGTGAAGATAATGTGGTTGTAGTGCAGATATGTCTGGTGTGAGCTAATCGCTAAAAGACATAGTTAGTTGAGGCTGCCACATGAAGGATGTCATCATTGTACACATGCCAGAGTTCCTCATAACAAGGGAATGTCACTTAGCTTCTCGGTGTAGGTCCTCAGTCTTTGACCAGATATCACCTCCTCCGAGTTGTCAGCAAGTGAGGATAATGACACCATGACACCAGAATATGTGTCTAAATGATACTCACAGTTCTCATCCACATCCTGTCAGGTAGATGCCTCCATCATAGGTCTATATTTATAGTAGCACAGCTTCTCAGTTAATGTTCATAGAAGTCCGATGTCCATAGCCAGAGTTCCAATAGACTAAGAGTCACAATCAAAAACCGAATTTCGGGTGAACCAAGTGTTGCTTGATATAACATGAAGTTGAGTGGTAGTAGGGTAGGTAATCAGTGGTACATCTGGACGATCACACTACTACCATACTTGCCCTGACTCCCTCGTCATAACATGGTTGATAAGTCATCTTGGAACTACTCTAAGGGTATGGACGACTGACCGGGTGTTGGGCAGTAGGATCACCTCACGTTGGCTGGGCTGTCAAGACAGCTGATGTTGACACATAACGATGGTTTTACTGACTGTCCATCACTCCTCTCCGAAAGGTAGAATCTGGCAAAATGACAAAGACAACCCTCGGTGAGAATTGTATGACTATGACCTACCATATGGTCATACACTGCTTCCCGGTACTCAGAGAGGGAATCACCTCCCTAAAATGGATTGTGGTTCAATTGCAGGCCTTGCCTCAGGGTCAGAGGAAAAATAAGGTCTGGGGTCCGACAAGCAGCCGAATAGACCATCTGTTTCCCTGGACTGGGGATAGAGTGAACCCACGTAATTGGTCATGAGTGTCTATGCCCCAGTTCCCCAGAAGAAGCCTTCTAATGACATGCAGGATTAGAGGGTCTACGGTACCCATAGGCAAGATGGCCATGAAGGAGGGCCGTTGGCAAACCCCCTTTCAGCTCTTTCCATGTAGTCCTTCTCTCCCCAGTTCATCCGCTGTGTAACCAGCAGAATATATCTGTCGCATCATTCCCCTTTCTTCCCCCCCCCCCTCGCAGGCACCAATTATAGATTTGGGGGTAGTCCGTTAAGGAGACATAGAACATAAAGTGTATGAGGAAGTTAAAGAAAAACCAGTGGTCGCCCCACCAAAAGATTCGAAACTTCGACACACGCGGGATCGTTCAAATTACCTCCCATTCGATCCATTTCCACGAGATTCTTCTTGTCCGGCCGATTTCTCCGATATCTTACACAATACCTTTTAGTTACGCCTTCATCGACTTGTGTAGACTACGCCGGAGTTCAAAGGCGGCCTAGTAGTGTACTCACAGTACTAACACTCAGGCCACGCCTATTTTCCCCCAACCATTTATGGCGGGCGAGACTTGTCGTGCCATACCTGCACTTTTGCTGCAGTACAGACTGTTCAAATCAGGCCAGAAATTGGGTCATGTCAACAAACCTGCTTGTTGGAGAAATTTACAGGCTCACCTTTGACCTACGGGTCAAAATGCAATCTACAACCTCGGGTGTTTGCAATTCCGACACCAACTGATCTAAGGTTGGGAGCACTCTTACCTTTCATTTGGTCATGCAGTTAGAAGTATGGAACCTCGTCCAATCTTGGGACGTGATGTCTACAGTCTTTAATCTGTATGTTGACACTGGCAATTCTTCCAAAAACTGCAGCCATACAGAACCTCTGGCCAGCTGGCCAGAACAACGATAGCGGTTCTCGCCGCGTTGGTAAATTACAGGGTATGTAAGGCGGCCGCTCAGAAAGCAATGGCAAACTACTAAGCGTAATCTTGCCTAGTACATCAACAGCAGCTGAAAAATATTGGTGTTGACTGCAACGTCCTGTAAGGGATATGCAAAAAAAACAACAACAACAACCTTGTATCATCATCATCATCATTTTCCACTTCTGTCGTCAATCGTCGTGGGGTGGAATAATTTGCGTTCCAGCGCCCGGTGGGCGGCACTGGATAGTGTCATTCCGTGTGATTGTACAATGTATTTGATGTCGTCAATCCATTGTCTTCTTGGGCGTCCTCTTGGTCTTGTTTTTCTGAACTAACAACAGTATATTCTGGCCTGCCGCATTATCGCCTGTGCTGCTTCAACGCCTACACTGTGAGAATCACCGGTGGGCGGATCGCAGGACCGGGAAGGACATTGTCATATGCCGACGATGTGTTAGTGTATCATCAGAGTAAGGATAGAGATCGGGTTGCTATGGAACTACAAACAGAACTCAATCGCATAAATATGTGGTGTGTCCAAGCTGGTGCAATGGTCAACCCAACAAAGGCAGCAGTGACATGGTCCTCTTTGAACAACCATATTGTCAACACTCCAACGGCAACTGTACATCTGTACTCAGAGACTGTGGAAAGAACGCAGGCAGTGAAATATCCGGGGATACGATTTGATCGACGCCTTGCGTATACTGAGCACATTGGCCAGGTGCTAATAAGGGCCAAGCGGGATTTGGTTGCGATCAGGGTGATAGCGGCAACACAATTTCCTCTATACGAGGGTCTGATCATTTCTGGTTTTGATTATGCGATGGCGATCCTGACTCTCAGCTACAAGCATATGGAAAGGATGGAGAGGATACAGAACCAAGCTATGCGTATTATTCTTGGGTGTACAAGAGAAACAGCATGTAAGCCGATGCGCTACCTTCTTGATGTTCCAACCATCGGGGACATAATGCAGATTTGCCGAGCACAGGCCTACTTCAGAGTCAACGCAAACACACAACATCCAATGCATAATGAAATTAAGAAGGTAAAGGGCAGCAGGATAAAAAGAGGAAAGTCATGGATGGGTCAATTCGAAGACATTCTTCAACAGGTGTGTTCACTTGAAGACTTAGAAGAGGAATGGGTACAAGTGCCAGCAGAGGTCTGTACGTCCCTTTCAGTTTGCATCCAACAAGACAGAAAATGCAGACAAGAACATTCGGCTGCTGTGGAGGCGGGAGTACAGGCCTTGATCTTCGAGAATTCTTTAGATTGTGGTGCTGTCATTTACACACATTGGCACGTACGGCTGAAGCTGGAGGGAGAATTGTGAATGAGGATTCTGGTAGTAATTTGACTATGGAAGTCATGGCAGTAAGTAAGGCAATTGCATAGCTCGAGATCCAGACCTTCACTCGGGCATGTTTCCTTAGTGACTCAATGAGTATGCTCAGGATGGTAGCTATGGGGTGGGCCCGAAGACACTGGTTGTTGTTTCTGTAGCGGTCACGGCTGGCAAAAATTAGTTTCCTTTTGTGTCAGTTTCATGTGGGTGTACATAGACATGAGCAGACTGACAGCTTCCGTGTAGGGCGGACGAGTCATGGACCAGGCTTATATACTGAATGATTTACGAGAAGTAAGTCGTTTGCGAGTACCAAGTGATGACTGTAAATCTACATCCATGGTCAGACTGCGAGAAGAGCAAATTAAAATAAGTGTGGTCAAAGAAGACCACTACGCAGGAAGCTAAAGAAGATTAATAACCACCACAGACCCTGTGTCTTTAGCTGCTACACTTTCCGGGGTTTACTGAGAAGTGGATCAAAGCACTTATGGACTAAATGTTTCGATGTGCAATGAGGAAAATCAGTCGACTAACTAACTAGTAAGTTTGAGTGTGATATTCATATTTTCAGTTTTACTACCACTTGATTTTCTAACATATATTGACACAAATGTGTGCACCGCCTATTCCATGATGTTTATGTCAATTTTAGGAATCAACTTATTGAATCACATCGCTTTTTTATGTTACACAATATATGTGCATAATTTGATCTCCATTTTTTACATTTTTGTGATGGTGCTCAAGATAATCTTTAGTGTATGCATGTGCAATGTGTGGGAGTTTTTTCCACATTAGCTTCAGTGATTATGTGACGATGAATGAATCACCAAAAAAACACAACGAGAAGTAGATTGTGAGCTTTGCTAAAACACGACTACAAGAGACAAATTGACGATGCGGTCAAAGCCTTCGTCAGCACAGGACAAACAAATACAAACCAAAACAAACCTACATGAAACAAACTATGACAATACTAAACTATTAAACTAATTAAATGTACTCATCTGATTCTGTGTCCTTGATTGGAAAGACTGTGATTATGTGACGTATCATGTATGTGTCTAGATGTGAGGATTGTGTTTGGGTTGAGGGATGGGTGTATGGGTGGTGGTATATGTATGGGGAATGTGTGTGTGTGGGTTGGGAGATGTGTGTGGGTGAGGATTTGTGTTTGGGTGGGAGATGTGTGGGTGAGGGAAATGTGGTTGGGGGAGGTGTTGGTGGGTGTGGAGATGTGTGGGTGGGTGGGGGAATATGTGTGTGGATGAGGGATGTGTCTGGGTGGGGGTTGTGTGTGGGTCGGTGGGGGTGTATTGTTGAGGTGTGTGGATGAGGGAGATGTGTGTGGGTGAGGATTTGTGTTTGGGTGGGAGATGTGTGGGTGAGGGAAATGTGGTTGGGGGAGGTGTTGGTGGGTGTGGAGATGTGTGGGTGGGTGGGGGAATATGTGTGTGGATGAGGGATGTGTCTGGGTGGGGGATATGTGTGGGTCGGTGGGGGTGTATGGGCGGGTGAGGGATGAGTGTATGAGTGAGTGGGTATTAGTGGGTGGGGGTGTGTGGATGTGTGGGTGGAGGTGTGTGGATTGGTGTGTTGGGATGTGTGTAGGGGGTGTGTGGGGATGTGACGTATGGGTTGGGAAATGGGTATGGCTGATGTGTGTATGGGTGGGGGATGTGTATCTGGGTGGGTCGGGGTGTGTGTAATTGGGGAATGTGTGGATGGGGAGTGTATGTGTGGATTGTTTGTGTGTGTGTGTGGGAGATGTGTGTGTGTGTGTGTGGGTGGGAGATGTGTGTGAGAGTATGGGAGAAGTTTGTTTGAGTGGGGGATGTGTGGGATGTGCGTGGTTGAGGGAATATGTGTGTGTGGGTGGAGGATGTGTGAGTGGTTGGGTCGGGAGGTGTGGGTGAGTGTGGGATGTGTGGGTTGGTGGGTGATGTGTGGGTGGGTAAGTGCGGAGATGAGTGGGTGGGTGGGGATAAGTGTGGGTAGGTGGAGGGATGTGTGCATAGATGCTGCGTGTGCGAGTAGGTGATGGCTGTGTGAGAGGTTGTGTATTTGGGTTTGTGTGTGTGTGTGTGTGTGTGTGTGTGTTGGTGAGTAATGGTATGTGTGTGTTGGCGGATGGGGGATGAGTGGGTATTGGTAGGTGTCGGGTTTGTTTGTGTGGTTTTGTATGTAGGGGGAGTGGTGGATGTATATATGCGTGGGGAATGTGTGTGCGTGGGGGATGTATGTGTGTTGGTGGAGGATGTATGTGTGATTGGTGGGGTGTGTGGAAGAATGTGAAACTGTGTGGATGACTGGGTGGGTGGGAAAACGTGTGTTTGGGGATGTGTTTGTTGATAAGAAAATAGATGTGTAGGTATGAGTAGGTGATGGTGAGTGGGTGAGGAATGTGTGTGTGTTGGTGCGTGATGTGTGTGTGTTTGTGAGAGAGGGATATGTATGTGTGGTTGGGGGTGTGTGGGTGGGTGAGTGGAGCATGTGTGTATGAGTGAGTTTGTGTTGATGGGAATGTCGGTAAAGGCAGTCTTTGTATGTGGGTGGGAGATGTCTGGGTTGGTGGAGAGATATGTGAGTGGGTTGAGGGATGTGTGGTGGGTGAGTGAGTGTGGTTATGGGTGAATGGTGTGTGAAAGAGAGTGTCTGGTATGCTGTATGTGTCGTCTTCGTCTTGTACTTGTACTTGTGTCTCCTCTTGTTGTTCTTGTTCAGTTTCCTTTGTCTCGCCTATAGAGGCTTTGACTTTTTCCTTCTTTTCTGGTATATATCTAGTCGGTGATAGAACGTCCGTTTCTGTGTCAAAGCTGTGTTTTGACTGTAGTATTCTTCTGTCAGCCAATTTTCTTTTCATTGGATTGCTGACGATTTTTAAAGTTTCAGAGTATATATTCTTTGGATTGTTTTCTTTTGTGTTATTTTCTTGTGTGTTCATGTCTTCTTATGTGTTGATTTGACTATTGAAAGTGTGTGTACGTTCAGTTCTTTTCTGTGGAGGAGTTTCTCTCACGAGTGGCGGGAAATCTTCTTGGCTGTAAACACCAATTGCTGCTGCTGTTAGGGTAATCGGTGGTCGTCTACTACTCTAGGGCATTTATATGCCCAGTGGTTGTCTTGGCCACACGCCGGACAACTGTTCATATTTTGTTCATAATACCAGGAGTGCACACCATTTGCCAACCCCATTCTTTATCCTGAATACCCTCGTTTTATCATCCCCTGTAAAACTGTGCACCAGGTTTTTAAACTCCTTTTGGAGTAATCGTGACAGGTAGCCAGGGAATGGTCAGCTCTTCACCGGTGATTCTCACAGTGTAGGCATTGAACAGCACCGGAGATAATGGTGATCCCTGCAGCAAGCCAGGATATATTGTCGTTGGTTCAGAAGCCCGACTGCCACATCTAACTACTGCTTGCCGTTGGGAGAGGGTTGATGTATCACTTTCTTTCTCTAGGTGCTCTAGAGATATATCTATTCCTAGGCTTGTTAAAGAGATCTTTTTACCTTGTAACTTTTCATACACGGCCTTCTGCACCTCTGCGGACAGGTGACAGTACCACCTAGTGGGAACCTAGAACCTATGCAGGTCGACGATTCCCCCAAAAGGCAAACCTCCTGGACCAGTTAGGGCACTAACAATAAATGCTGGTGTTGATTTAGCAGGACCAGTAATCGAGCAAACTATCGTACCGGGCTGGTGAAGTTGCTGGACTTCGTAGTCGTCTCTTGGAATTGCAAATGTAGTAATATTGGAATACTTGTCGATAATTTGTTATTTTCGGTAATAATAATTCCAAAGGACATTCACTGTGTCCTTTAGAATATCAATTCCAAAGAATAACGCACCTGATAATTCGTTTCAATGTTTTACGCTGACAGGCTTCTATTAAAATTGCCGTTCACGTTTGTGAGCAATATAATCTATGTTAAGGATTTTGTGCCTTTCATAGGCCGGACAAAAATTATTGTGTTTGTGCTTTGAATTTGCGTGTTAATGAAAGGTCAGGATATTTAATGTAATATCGATGATAAATGAACAATTGAGTTATACAATTCCCACAAATGTAAAATAATGCCATAACTTTTACACAATCTTTGAAGATTACTTAAATATCTTAAGAATCTCTTAAAAATCTATATAAAAATGTGTGCATATCTTTTACAGGACATTGTTGTCACCATCAGCATCTTTCAGCTGATTGTTTTATTCTCTGGCAAGATTACGCTAATTTTTCTGATCAATTTATGAACGATTAACATAAATGCTACAATTATTTAAATGGCATAATACTAGTATGCTACCTTTAGTAATGTCCCGTGAAGAAACAACTGTGATATTGTTATGTCCCTTTCAACAATCGTAATTGCATGTTCCTTTTAATGTTGTTTTATTGATATCTTCTTCTTCTTCAGCGTTCCGAGCCATTGAGGTTCTTTGCTGCAGATACAATCCGTCTCCATTCGTCTCTCTGGTGGACCTTCTCTTGCCAGTCGTTGATTCCAAGTGCTTGTAGGTCTGTATATGTATTATCTCTCTACCGCCTTCTTGGTCTACCTCGGGGTCTACGGTCATTTATTTCCTGAGTGTAAGCGAGTTTTGTTTCCCTATTATCTTCCATTCTGTCTATATGCCCCAGCTATTGTAGTCGATTAGCCTTCATGATACCAGTGATTAGCGGGGACTTAAACAGATCATAAATGTCTTTGTTACTTCTTCTTTTCCACTCTCCACTTTGTGTATCCCTAATGGGTCCAAAGATGCATATTAAAATTTTGTTCTCAAAGGTTTGTAACAAGGCTTCGTCTCCTTCCGTTGTACTCCAGGTTTCAGAGCCATACAGCACAAATGGTCTGATCATTGTTTTGTATATTGTGATTTTGGTGTTACGAGATAGTGCCTGTGATTTTAGTAGATGTTGTAGTGCATAGTCAACAACAATATATCCTGGCATACCGCTGGGATCACGATTATCTCCGGTGCTTTTCAACGCCTACACCGTGAGAATGTCAGGGTAAGGACAGAGATCAGGTTGCCGTGGAACTACAAACGGAACTCACTCGCATAAACACTTGGTGTGTTGAAGCTGGGGCGATGGTCAACCCAACGAAGGCAACAGCGACATTGTTCTCTTTGACTAACCATTTTATCAACACTCCAACACCAACTGTACATCTGTGCTCAGAGACTGTGGCAAGAACGCAGGCAATGAAATACCTGGGGATACGATTTGATCGAAGTCTTGCTTATACTGAGCACATTGACCAGGTGCTAATAAAGGCCAAGAAGGGTTTGGCTGCGATGCGGGTGATGGCGGCAGCAAACTGTGAGCAGCACCATTTATGTCTTCTATCCGAGGGTCTGGTCCTGTCTGTTTTTGAGTATGCAATGGCGATCCTGACTCTCAGCCATAAGCAGATGGAAAGTATGGAAAGGATACAGAATGAAGCTATGCGTATTATACTTGGGATTACAAGAGATACAGCATGTAAGCCGATGGGCTACTTTCACGATTTTTCAACCATCGTGGACATAATACAGATTTGCCGAGCACGAGCCTACCGCCGAGTCAACGCAAACACACAACATCTAATGCATAGTGAATTTAAGAAGGTAAAAGGCAGCAGGTTAAAAAGAGGAAAGTCATGGACAGGTCAAGCCGAAGATATCTTTCAACAGGTGTGTTCACTTGAACTCTTAGAAGAGGAATGGGTACAAGTGCCAGCAGATTTCCTGTTTGCATCTAACTAGACAGAAAATGCAAACAAGAAAATCCGGCTGCTGTGGAGGCGGAAGTACAGGCTTTGATCTTCGAGAATTCTCTAGAGGGTGATACTGTCATTTACACAGGTGGGCATCTACGGCTCAAGCTGGAGGGAAAATTTTGAAGGAATTGTGCTAGTTGTTTGACTATGGAAGTCATGGCAGTAAGAAAAGCAACTGCATGGCTCAAGACAGAGAACTTCACTCGGGCATGTTTCCTCGGTGACTCAATAAGAATGCTCAGGGAGATCGCGATGGGGTGAGCCCGAAGACAATGGTTGTGGTCTCTGGAGCGGTCACGGCTGGCAAAGACTAGTTTCAATTTGTGCCAAGGAAATTAGCAGACTGACAGGCTGGCCGGTAAGGCTACTGTGGAGAGCGTACGAGCCATGGACCAGGCTGAAATAATGAAGACTCTACGAGAAGTAAGTTGTTTGCATGTACCAAGTGATGACTGTAAATCTACATCCATGGTCAGTCTGTGAGAACATCAATTAAAATAGGTGTGGCCGAACAAGAACACTACGCGGGAAGCCAAAGAAGATTAATAAACCAACATAGAACTGGTGTCATCTACTGAGGAGGGATCCGAGCACTTATGAACTTAATGTTTCGATTTGCAATGAGAATGATCTGTCGACTAAGTAACTAGTAAATATGAGTGTGACATTGCGTCAGCGGCCTTCTCCTGCTCTAGCGAAAAGTGGGAGGATTGAAAGTCTTTCTGGTGTGCTTATCTGGTGGGTCGGAGTGCCAGCGGAGCAGTCAGACTTGTGCAGAGTTATAATCACACTGAGCCGGGAGTGCAGGGAGTGGCCACCAGGGGGCACGGAAGTGGAAATCCAGCAACTAATTCAGGATAATGCTCGCCCGGGTGATGTGATTATCTATACAGATGGTTCGGTGTTGAGAGGTAGGAGAAGTGCCTGGGGATTCTGAGCATCTAGCTTAAGAATGGAGGTGGAGGCGGTCATTGCAGCTTTCTGCTGGATGGAGAAAACGATACATGCATATATCGTGATTGTAATTGACTCAGAAAGCAATCTGAAAAGGGTCAGGACGGGCAAGCTTCGTGCAGAGTGGCTTGCTTCGCTTTAGAGGTCACGGGTGGCAAGCATCACCTGGATCTTTTCTCCGGGGCATACCGATGTGCTGGGGAATGAACAGGCGGACAGATGTGCAATGATGATGATCTGTCGACTAACTAACTAGCAAGTATGAGTGTGACATTCTGTCAACGACCTTCTCCTGGTCTAGCGACATGTGCGAGGATTGACAGTCTTTCTGGTGTGTGTGTGTGTGTGTGTGTCTCTCTGTGTGTGCGTGTGTGTGTGTGTGTGTGTGTGTGATGAAATCTCTAATGAAGTGTGTATGTTGGTGTATGTTTATGTGTTGAAAACTGCACTGTTGGTCTGGGTCTACTATTGATGGTATGAATGTTTTTAATTTGTTTGCATGTGACTTTCTTTATCTTTGTCATATAGTTTATTTGTGTATTGTAAGAACCTATTTTGTGTTTGTTTGTTGGCTGGTTCTGTTGTATATAGGTCATTGTAGTGAGGCTTTTCCTGCTTTGTACTGGGTGACTTTGTGTGCTTTTTGTACATTTTACCTTTGCAAAATGAGCGGCACTGTTTCGGTAAGTTCACGTTTGTGAAATCATATATGATAAATGAAGTGTACGTTTCGAATAGTGATTCTAGTGAAATTGTTTTTATTTGGCCTTTTACAGACCGGACAAAAATACTATTTACAATATTGGCACATTTCCTGCCATCAAGAGGATAAAACATTTAATGTAATATCCCGAAGAAATGGCAAAATGGTGTATAAAATTCTCAAACATGTATAATAATGCCATCTATTTTACACAAACTTTGAATATTATGTACAATTCGATCACATTGCGTATGCTGGACATAACTGTCGCACATAACTATGAACATTTTATAAAGGATTCAGATAAATACTACAATTATTTAAATCACAGAATACATTTATGCTTCCTTTAGTAATGTCCCTTGAAATAGCTATTATGTTATGTCTTTCTCCACAAATGTATTTACATGTGTTCCTATATCGGCCTCAACACACCGGAAGTTCTGGAGTGAAAGCTTGTATCCATTCGGCCATGTTGACCTCCAAAAGTAGCCTTCATTTGGTATGGTCCTAGTGTCTAGTGGTGATGAAATATTTATGTACGTCATAAAAATTGTACTAACCGCTGAGAAGATATATATAAATATAGCATTATGTGTTAATGAGTTTTGGCCCTTGACAGACCGGTCAAAATTAAGATTGAACAGTTAGCCTACCTGGAGATTTTGTGTGTGTGTGTGTGTGTGGTTACCGATTAGATTATACTGTTATCCATAGCCCGTTCAACCTCAGCAGTCAAGTTATATCAGGGTCCATCATAGATTCACATTAAAAATCCTGTGATCAAGTCAGCCACACGTAGGATATTAATTTGTTTTAAATTTTTATTGTGTGTGTGTGTGTGTGTGTGTTTTAAACACTTGTATTTCGTAGAAATCAATGTGTATTGACAAGATGCATTGAGTGTTACATTCATGTACACATGTGATAAAATACATTAATGGGACAGAGTTGTGTCAAAGAATAAGCAAAGACAAGTCACTGAAATTGGTCTGGCGACTACTTGAAAGTATGAATTGTGTAGTCAAGGATAAGAGTATTCCTGACTTAAAAAGGGTGCTTACTTTATCTGGCAGAGGACTGACGAGGATAAGGGCATTGGTGAGAATTATGGGTTGTCAGGTTTTTTCAGTTAACGATTTCAGGATCTAGTAGAGTATATATGGCTTGGGACACTGAGACACGGGAGTAGTAAGGAAGCCTTACTAGTCACGGGTTTTGATTTCTTTTGGACAGAAGTATAATTTCTTTGATATATTTTCCTAAAGTAATTTTTATTCACTACTTCATGTCTCATTTTCCCCCTTTCCTCCTCCTCCTATCCTCCTCCTCCTCATCCTCCTGTTTCTTCTTCTCCTCCTCCTCCTCCTCCTCCTCCTCCTTCTTCTTCTTCTTCTTCTTCTTCTTCTTCTTCTTCTTCTTCTTCTTCTTCTTCTTCTTCGTCTTCTTCTTCTTCTTCTTCTTCTTCTTCTTCTTCTTCTTCTGCTGCTGCTGCTGCTGCCGCCGCCTCTTCTTCTCATTCTTGATTCTTTTTTGTTAAATTCTGCTTCTGCTGTTTTTCCCCCTTCTTCTTCTACCCCACCTCTCTTCTTCAATAAGCTCAAACTGTTTTATGTAAATATTTTCAGATCAATTTAAAAAAGTCCGCCTCCTCACGGCAGTCAATCGTGTTGTGTGTGGTGTGAGAAACACACGCGTGTCTAGTGTCAGGGTCACATTCCATATTACATATTGTCAGCGTCCTGGGAGTATGAAAGAGGACATATGACAAGGACAGGAGATATGTATGCCATGGATAGGATATAGACGGGACTAGAGTATCCATCTACAGACAGGAGATATGTATGCAATGGATAGGATATAGACGGGACTAGAGTATCCATCTACAGACAGGAGATAAGTATGTCATGGATAGGATATAGACGGGACTAGAGTATCCATCTACAGACAGGAGATAAGTATGTCATGGATAGGATATAGACGGGACTAGAGTATCCATCTACAGACAGGAGATAAGTATGTCATTGATAGGATATAGACGGGACTAGAGTATCCATCTACAGACAGGAGATAAGTATGCCATTGATAGGATATAGACGGGACTAGAGTATCCATCTACAGACAGGAGGTATGTATGCCATGGATAGGATATAGACGGGACTAGAGTATCCATCTACAGACAGGAGATAAGTATGTCATGGATAGGATATAGACGGGACTAGAGTATCCATCTACAGACAGGAGATAAATATGCCATGGATAGGATATAGACGGGACTAGAGTATCCATCTACAGACAGGAGATAAGTATGTCATTGATAGGATATAGACGGGACTAGAGTATCCATCTACAGACAGGAGATAAATATGCCATGGATAGGATATAGACGGGACTAGAGTATCCATCTACAGACAGGAGATAAGTATGTCATTGATAGGATATAGACGGGACTAGAGTATCCATCTACAGACAGGAGATATGTATGCCATTGATAGGATATAGACGGGACTAGAGTATCCATCTACAGACAGGAGATATGTATGCCATTGATAGGATATAGACGGGACTAGAGTATCCATCTACAGACAGGAGATAAGTATGCCATGGATAGGATATAGACGGGACTAGAGTATCCATCTACAGACAGGAGGTATGTATGCCATGGATAGGATATAGACGGGACTAGAGTATCCATCTACAGACAGGAGATAAGTATGTCATTGATAGGATATAGACGGGACTAGAGTATCCATCTACAGACAGGAGATAAGTATGCCATTGATAGGATATAGACGGTACTAGAGTATCCATCTACAGACAGGAGGTATGTATGCCATGGATAGGATATAGACGGGACTAGAGTATCCATCTACAGACAGGAGATAAGTATGTCATTGATAGGATATAGACGGGACTAGAGTATCCATCTACAGATAGGAGATATGTATGCCATGGATAGGATATAGACGGGACTAGAGTATCCATCTTCAGACAGGAGATAAGTATGCCATTGATAGGATATAGACGGGACTAGAGTATCCATCTACAGACAGGAGGTATGTATGCCATGGATAGGATATAGACGGGACTAGAGTATCCATCTACAGACAGGAGATAAGTATGTCATGGATAGGATATAGACGGGACTAGAGTATCCATCTACAGACAGGAGATAAGTATGTCATGGATAGGATATAGACGGGACTAGAGTATCCATCTACAGACAGGAGATACGTATGTCATTGATAGGATATAGACGGGACTAGAGTATCCATCTACAGACAGGAGATAAGTATGCCATGGATAGGATATAGACGGGACTAGAGTATCCATCTACAGACAGGAGATAAGTATGTCATTGATAGGATATAGACGGGACTAGAGTATCCATCTACAGACAGGAGATATGTATGCCATTGATAGGATATAGACGGGACTAGAGTATCCATCTACAGACAGGACATAAGGATGTAGACAGAACAATGTCCGTGAGTGACAGTGCAACCTTGAACTGAATGTCGTATATTCTGAAGGGACTGGTAATCACTGATGTGCATGACCCATTTCTGTTATAGGAAACTGGGCCCCATCCACTTCTAATATGTAAATAAACCAAGAATACGACCCTTGATCTTTTACAGACTCATTTATGTTTACTTCGTCTAGGAGTAAATGGTCCTCTATTTCTGGGGAAAAAAACAATGAACAAATAGATCTGACTATGCCCCTTTTCACCTGCAATATGATAGCTCTCGAACCTCCATTCAATCTGTGAAAATATCTAAAAAATGTTTCCTCAGGGTGAACCAGGTGCAAGGAAACATGGGTCATGAACAGTTTAAAGATCCAGAGTCTTAATTTACTCTTGGGTTATTGAATTCATTTTTGAGCTAGTTTGTTAGATAATTAATTATTTCACAAACAATGAATCACATTGATGACTTGTCACACAAATAAGACAGAGATGTCAACAGACAGGATGGACTGTAATGAAATTATGAACTTCAATAACAGTGTATAAATTTATTGACTGGCCTGATTCTCTTTTGGCCTATTGATTGATCATGACACATTTAGGTACATCAGTCATGGTGATAGTTACACATGTGGCAATGCAAATCATGGTCAATAATCAGTCCATCAACAAATCATAATAATCAAATGATCACAATGTCTGATAGCAAAGCATCTTAATTTGAGTCTAAAGTTTTCTACTAAATTTTACACTCTATAAAAGGTGGGTGTGTGTTGTTATCAGTCCTCTGGGTGGAGTTTGGGTGTAAACAGAGGAAATGTCACCTATGAGTGGTTGGAGTGAGTGAAGCCTGGGTCCATCAACTACTGGATCCCCTTCAGTACTTGCAAAAGCTACTCTGAAGGCTTATCATGCTCTGGTCAGGGCCTGAGGTCTCTTCCATCTCATGTTTTGGGACATCTTCTTTCATCTGCCTCCCTCTTGTCTGGTTTGGATTCCCACCATGGACATCACTGTTTAAAATTAACAGAGGTATGTACAATCCTACCAAAGTAATTTTTGGAGCATGTCATAAGTATGAGAACAACATAACATAAAGAATAAGATCAGAAGAAGTGTTGTTGTGTTAATTTGTGTGGGGCCAGACATCATTTCACTGCATGCACCTGTCATCAGATGGTACCTGCTGTATGCATTCTCTCAGTGTATTTTTGGTTCAGTGAGAAGTGTGCAATCAGACAGAGATAAGATTGAGGATGTGTTGTTCCTTGGGCCATTGAAGTCAAGCAAATAATGCAAGATCAAGACAAGGACAAGAGGCATTTTTACAAATGACATATATTACATCTTCATCATCTCTTTCAGTGTTGCATGGTGTGTTTAAATGTTTATCTGTACCTCCCAAATCAACTATTTGTCTTCTTCTTTCCATTATCAATCATGCTCCTGTTCTTGTTGTGGTTGTGGTGTTGGGTGGTGTGCTGTGTTGAGTATTGTGTTGAGTTAACTTCTGTTGTATGGGGTTTTCATAGTTTGTACCATTTCCCCCTCCATCATCAGTAGTTAATATGAGTTTAACTCACCAAGTGTTTTATTGTTATGCATGTCTGTCATACAGAATATCTGATGTGTATTTGTTACCAAAGTAATCTATACAAGATCATGACAACAATCCATTAGAAAAAAGGTTATTCTAATTCCCTCCTTCTCTTCATCTTATTTTTATTCTACCACCACTATCACCAGTGCTCATCATGTGCATTCTGTTAGTGATCACTAGTTGACAATAGACCGAGGTTTTATTCACCTTGTGGTCTCGACAGATTAACCAGGCTGTCTATCACAATGGCGTCTTGTGAAGCGTAACCTGTTTCTAGGCAAATGCGTTTAGTGTGTGCTTTGACTAATTAAAATCTGTCATACAAATACAATCAATTACTATCAACTACTATTATTTCAATGCGTAAAGAGGAAGGAGAAGATATAATCCATCTCTCAGCCTCTTAGATAGCAAAAAGACAGAAATATGTTCGTTTTCAAGTGAGGCAGTAGTTAATGTGCTCAAACTGACCTGTCTGCAGAAACAATTCAAAGTGATTTTTTGAAGTAATGCAGTAACATGCGTTTGAATTTTTGCCTCAAACATTTTCCTGTGATAGATTGATGTGAGATGCATATAGTAAAGTCAATAAGTGTAGTGAAGAATATCAGAGTTTGCAGTTTTGAGAAAGTTTGAGATGTCGGTTTCGCCGGGAAAATGGCTCAGTGTAGCCAGAAGTAGCAGTCGTCAATTTTACACTTCAGAGATTTATTTTATCACTAATACACTTAATTTTAACACACAACACTGGATACCTCCGCTGTACATGTCTGGGTATCACACTGATATGAGGATTGTCAAGCTTACCTCAGGTCTTGAATCAAACTGCAGTTTTTGCACTCAGAAAGGACAGGTCTCACAAACTAGCTGACCGGTCGTCAGGCTGAAGAAGTAGGAGTGCGCGGGTTTTGAGAAAAGCGAGTTAAAGCGACGCTCAATTGGGTTAATTTTAAATCACGTGATCTCTTACCACCACTCGTTTTGTTAGTTGCAGACGCTGTAATTTTCTATTATTAGATGACATCCATCTATCTAAAGTGTCAACTTGTGTTAGATTCATAATGGTGCGTTCAAGTGTGTGAGTTCTCTGGTTCGTGGTGCGAAATTGTTGACGCACTGAAAATGATGGTTGGTAAATATGTCACAAGTATCCATCTACAGACAGGACATAAGTATGCCATGGATAGGATATAGACGGGACTAGAGTATCCATCTACAGACAGGAGATATGTATGCCATGGATAAGATATAGACGGGACTAGAGTATCCATCTACAGACAGGACATAAGGATGTAGACAGAACAATGTCCGTGAGTGACAGTGCAACCTTGAACTAAATGACATGAGACCCCAGTCATTAACAGACGGGGTAAGGACAAGACGACTTCCAGAATACCGAGACATACGACCTAGCACGACTATTGCGGACCACACGGGGTCAAGTAGCACGTGACCACAAGACTGAGGAATAGGGAGATCAGACTGGACAGGACCGTGATAGAGGAAGGATGCGTGTAGTTTGGCGAGAGAATTTACTGGTTACCCGACATGAGAGCTTGCCATAGCTGAAAGAATGAGGCAGTGATTTGCCGATGCGCTGTGTGTGAAACTGAACTGCGTTACGAAAGCACGAATGCCTTTTGTGGCTGAGCATTCTATCGTAATTGTATTTGCATGGTATAATAATGAAATTAGAATGTATTCGTGTGCATAACGCGACTGTGTGCTTTGAAAAAATAATATTAGTTTACATGCATTTTGTCTTGACACCTTTGTGTACGCATGTATTTACTGTCTCTGTCACACCCACGACAACGAGCAATAACCGAGACGTTGACACATATAGACCTCTGAAAGAGTTAATAACACGTACGGGTAGAGACTAGACAAAGTAAGAGTTAACGGCAGCCTAAGAATAGACTATATAATTGGACGGCGACTTGATAAGAGCGTGCCAAACACATCCGGAGAAGACACATAGGGCCAGCTGATCTAACACCCGTGTAAGAAGAAACCGATAGCCAAGGCAAGATGGGCGATGTCCATGGGAGTTGATGGGGGAAGTCTTCCTAGACGGACGCTGTGGACAGAAGATACAACAGGACAACGACGTAGACAATGTTGGAAACACGAGGGCGATTCACGGGAAAACTTTAACAGAAATTACAATAGCCATGCCATTGTCTTGTAACCTGTCAATATTGTTGTTGAGGATGTTAAGAGTGCATGTGGCGTCTCGATGCAGACAAACACGATGACATCAGAACAGTTTAAAGATGGCTGCCCCATTTTTGAAATGCACAAAAGAGGAGCATCGTTCTGTTATCCGTGTTTTTTTTTTGTTTGTTTAAATGATTGAAGGGGTGAAACCTATAGAAATTCATCTGTGAATGAAGGTTCTGTGTGGTGATGCATGCCTGTCAGTCCAGCAAGTGTATGAGTGGAGTAAGAAGTTTCACAAAGGCATGGCTTCTGTGACAGACTGTTCACTACCGGGCCAGCAACACCGAGAAGTGACCCCAGAGTAAAATGTTCTACAGGCATCCGGGCATTTTATCGACGCTGGAGGGCTTGCATTGAAAGCAGTGGTGACTACATCGTAAAATGATACATTTGTCCTTTACCTTCTCAGAATGTATTCACACAAACAGGTGTTAATTTTTCCATTGGAGAACCCTGGTAGCATGAATCGTGATAGGAGGTACAGTAGCCGACTGGATGAGGCGACCACTCCGCTGGAGAAGACTGAAATAACAATAACACCTTTTCTATTTGTTTCTTTTGTGGAAGTCAGCATGGCCGAATGGATAAGAGTGGCCAGTCTTAAACATCCGGTGTGCTGATGCCGAGGTTGCGGGGTCAACCCCTACACTGGTCAGTTGGAATAAAATTTTCACTTCTCATGTTTGACCTGGGGACGTAGTTTACGCGTACCCCTGAAGTCGGAGTGGGTTCGTCTAATGGTACTCTGGAACGCTAATTCACATAAAAAATAAGTGCAGTGCACTAGAAGTATTAGCACGTGTTTGGACTAGGCTTGAGTTCAAAGCGAGCAAACCATAGCAAAATAAGTTTGTTCCCTATGATAAGAGAGTGAATCCACAGACTGCCCTCTTGGGAGGCAGTAGTTTATGTGTGCATCTCCCACATACAGAGCAACAGCTGCCAGGCCTGGGAGTGTTTGAGAACATCTCTGCACAACTTTGTGTTGTGCGAGAGTACTAAATGTCTTCCCTGATCTATTTCTAGCTCACCTAATCCCGAGGTAGTCTCCGTGGCGAAGTTGCCAAACTATCTGACTCGGACTCCAAAGGTTGTGGGTTTGATTCCGGGCCGCGCCCTCAGGCTCACGAGTGCATTATTTCGGAGACTCCTGAGGGTCGTCGCTAGAGCTACAGAATTCGTGCTTTGTGCGACGCTTTCCGCGCTGCGGAAAGAGACTGAGCCATATGGGATAAAAACCCGGTGCAATGAAGTCGACCCTGTCGACATTTAAGCAACTTTTGTTTTTCTAATCCCGCTATCTCGCACGCCTATAGCTTCCTGAGTGGTGTACTGAGTTTGTTCGCTTTCGTTCGTTTCTGTTATAGGCGACATGGCTACTTAGTATATTCTCTTTTAACTCGAATTCTCTTTTAACTCGTATTCTCTTATAACTCTTATTCTCTTTTATCTCGTATTCTCTTATAACCCTTATTCTCTTGAGTTGTGTTGAGTCAAGAACCGACATCACAGTACTATGGACTTTCCTATACTTGCTCCCTCTTCACCTTCAACAGCCAGCGAGGAGTCTGAATGCAAATGGAAAGGGAAAAGCTACTCCCCAAGCAGGCTGGGAACAGTTACCGGCCAAGGAAAGAAACACGATCAAACATAGAGAATCTGATTTTGATCATTAAGAGGGGCCCAGAATAGACGGGAAACAACAAGTCAATATAGTTGAATATAAGAAAAAGAGTACTGAAATGTTACATAGAACCTGTCTTGTTGTATGGCTGCGAATCATGGAACGTGAACGAACAGATTAAGAAGTGCTTGGAGACATGGAGATGTGATTTCTGAGGCGAACGTTGGCGAACAACTCGGACTGACACAGCAACTGATGGCGAACACCTCGGACTGACACAGCAACTGATGGCGAACACCTCGGACTGACACAGCAACTGATGGGGAACACCTCGGACTGACACAGCAACTGATGGCGAACACCTCGGACTGACACAGCAACTGATGGCGAACACCTCGGACTGACACAGCAACTGATGGCGAACACCTCGGACTGACACATCAACTGATGGCGAGTGTCCGGAAACGGCTAAAGAGAGTTGAACATTGTATAGACATATAAGGAAGAGAAAAATAGTGATAGTTGATTGTGTGATGTGCAGAGAGACATGGGAGAAGATCGTGATGACTGGACAGATCGGAGGTAGGAGAGAAGACACACCGAGAGACGTGATGCTAAATGGGCGGAGACGATGGCATGGCGGAGCGCCATCAATAGGATTAATCCTGGACCCCAGAGACCCTGACTTGTGGAGATGCACGAAACCAAGTTAGCAGAGAACCTGATGGTGATGATAGTGATGGGCCAGATACTTTGCTTTTCTTCTTCTTCTTTCGCCCGTTATTCCTCATTCGCCCAAAGGCTCAAATCAATTCACTCCAAACACGACTATACTTGGTACCCCATTCAGCTCCGCCCATGCCCTTCCCATATTATTAACTTATGTCTCTAATTCTCATTTGTGTATGTTTTAAAGACGATCTCTATTTCTTTGTACCGTGGATTCCAGACAACAGTCTTTCCGTTTGTACTGTTCTCAGATCTGGTCTGGTCTGGTCTGGTCTGGTCTGGTCTGGTCTGGTCTGGTCTGGTCTGGTCTGGTCTGGTCTGGTCTGGTCTGGTCTGGTCTGGTCTGGTCTGGTCTGGTCTGGTCTGGTCTGGTCTGGTCTGGTCTGGTCTGGTCTGGTCTGGTCTGGTCTGGTCTGGTCTGGTCTGGTCTGGTCTGGTCTGGTCTGGTCTGGTCTGGTCTGGTCTGGTCTGGTCTGGTCTGGTCTGGTCTGGTCTGGTCTGGTCTGGTCTGGTCTGGTCTGGTCTGGTCTGGTCTGGTCTGGTCTGGTCTGGTCTGGTCTGGTCTGGTCTGGTCTGGTCTGGTCTGGTCTGGTCTGGTCTGGTCTGGTCTGGTCTGGTCTGGTCTGGTCTGGTCTGGTCTGGTCTGGTCTGGTCTGGTCTGGTCTGGTCTGGTCTGGTCTGGTCTGGTCTGGTCTGGTCTGGTCTGGTCTGGTCTGGTCTGGTCTGGTCTGGTCTGGTCTGGTCTGGTCTGGTCTGGTCTGGTCTGGTCTGGTCTGGTCTGGTCTGGTCTGGTCTGGTCTGGTCTGGTCTGGTCTGGTCTGGTCTGGTCTGGTCTGGTCTGGTCTGGTCTGGTCTGGTCTGGTCTGGTCTGGTCTGGTCTGGTCTGGTCTGGTCTGGTCTGGTCTGGTCTGGTCTGGTCTGGTCTGGTCTGGTCTGGTCTGGTCTGGTCTGGTCTGGTCTGGTCTGGTCTGGTCTGGTCTGGTCTGGTCTGGTCTGGTCTGGTCTGGTCTGGTCTGGTCTGGTCTGGTCTGGTCTGGTCTGGTCTGGTCTGGTCTGGTCTGGTCTGGTCTGGTCTGGTCTGGTCTGGTCTGGTCTGGTCTGGTCTGGTCTGGTCTGGTCTGGTCTGGTCTGGTCTGGTCTGGTCTGGTCTGGTCTGGTCTGGTCTGGTCTGGTCTGGTCTGGTCTGGTCTGGTCTGGTCTGGTCTGGTCTGGTCTGGTCTGGTCTGGTCTGGTCTGGTCTGGTCTGGTCTGGTCTGGTCTGGTCTGGTCTGGTCTGGTCTGGTCTGGTCTGGTCTGGTCTGGTCTGGTCTGGTCTGGTCTGGTCTGGTCTGGTCTGGTCTGGTCTGGTCTGGTCTGGTCTGGTCTGGTCTGGTCTGGTCTGGTCTGGTCTGGTCTGGTCTGGTCTGGTCTGGTCTGGTCTGGTCTGGTCTGGTCTGGTCTGGTCTGGTCTGGTCTGGTCTGGTCTGGTCTGGTCTGGTCTGGTCTGGTCTGGTCTGGTCTGGTCTGGTCTGGTCTGGTCTGGTCTGGTCTGGTCTGGTCTGGTCTGGTCTGGTCTGGTCTGGTCTGGTCTGGTCTGGTCTGGTCTGGTCTGGTCTGGTCTGGTCTGGTCTGGTCTGGTCTGGTCTGGTCTGGTCTGGTCTGGTCTGGTCTGGTCTGGTCTGGTCTGGTCTGGTCTGGTCTGGTCTGGTCTGGTCTGGTCTGGTCTGGTCTGGTCTGGTCTGGTCTGGTCTGGTCTGGTCTGGTCTGGTCTGGTCTGGTCTGGTCTGGTCTGGTCTGGTCTGGTCTGGTCTGGTCTGGTCTGGTCTGGTCTGGTCTGGTCTGGTCTGGTCTGGTCTGGTCTGGTCTGGTCTGGTCTGGTCTGGTCTGGTCTGGTCTGGTCTGGTCTGGTCTGGTCTGGTCTGGTCTGGTCTGGTCTGGTCTGGTCTGGTCTGGTCTGGTCTGGTCTGGTCTGGTCTGGTCTGGTCTGGTCTGGTCTGGTCTGGTCTGGTCTGGTCTGGTCTGGTCTGGTCTGGTCTGGTCTGGTCTGGTCTGGTCTGGTCTGGTCTGGTCTGGTCTGGTCTGGTCTGGTCTGGTCTGGTCTGGTCTGGTCTGGTCTGGTCTGGTCTGGTCTGGTCTGGTCTGGTCTGGTCTGGTCTGGTCTGGTCTGGTCTGGTCTGGTCTGGTCTGGTCTGGTCTGGTCTGGTCTGGTCTGGTCTGGTCTGGTCTGGTCTGGTCTGGTCTGGTCTGGTCTGGTCTGGTCTGGTCTGGTCTGGTCTGGTCTGGTCTGGTCTGGTCTGGTCTGGTCTGGTCTGGTCTGGTCTGGTCTGGTCTGGTCTGGTCTGGTCTGGTCTGGTCTGGTCTGGTCTGGTCTGGTCTGGTCTGGTCTGGTCTGGTCTGGTCTGGTCTGGTCTGGTCTGGTCTGGTCTGGTCTGGTCTGGTCTGGTCTGGTCTGGTCTGGTCTGGTCTGGTCTGGTCTGGTCTGGTCTGGTCTGGTCTGGTCTGGTCTGGTCTGGTCTGGTCTGGTCTGGTCTGGTCTGGTCTGGTCTGGTCTGGTCTGGTCTGGTCTGGTCTGGTCTGGTCTGGTCTGGTCTGGTCTGGTCTGGTCTGGTCTGGTCTGGTCTGGTCTGGTCTGGTCTGGTCTGGTCTGGTCTGGTCTGGTCTGGTCTGGTCTGGTCTGGTCTGGTCTGGTCTGGTCTGGTCTGGTCTGGTCTGGTCTGGTCTGGTCTGGTCTGGTCTGGTCTGGTCTGGTCTGGTCTGGTCTGGTCTGGTCTGGTCTGGTCTGGTCTGGTCTGGTCTGGTCTGGTCTGGTCTGGTCTGGTCTGGTCTGGTCTGGTCTGGTCTGGTCTGGTCTGGTCTGGTCTGGTCTGGTCTGGTCTGGTCTGGTCTGGTCTGGTCTGGTCTGGTCTGGTCTGGTCTGGTCTGGTCTGGTCTGGTCTGGTCTGGTCTGGTCTGGTCTGGTCTGGTCTGGTCTGGTCTGGTCTGGTCTGGTCTGGTCTGGTCTGGTCTGGTCTGGTCTGGTCTGGTCTGGTCTGGTCTGGTCTGGTCTGGTCTGGTCTGGTCTGGTCTGGTCTGGTCTGGTCTGGTCTGGTCTGGTCTGGTCTGGTCTGGTCTGGTCTGGTCTGGTCTGGTCTGGTCTGGTCTGGTCTGGTCTGGTCTGGTCTGGTCTGGTCTGGTCTGGTCTGGTCTGGTCTGGTCTGGTCTGGTCTGGTCTGGTCTGGTCTGGTCTGGTCTGGTCTGGTCTGGTCTGGTCTGGTCTGGTCTGGTCTGGTCTGGTCTGGTCTGGTCTGGTCTGGTCTGGTCTGGTCTGGTCTGGTCTGGTCTGGTCTGGTCTGGTCTGGTCTGGTCTGGTCTGGTCTGGTCTGGTCTGGTCTGGTCTGGTCTGGTCTGGTCTGGTCTGGTCTGGTCTGGTCTGGTCTGGTCTGGTCTGGTCTGGTCTGGTCTGGTCTGGTCTGGGCTGGGCTGGTCTGGGCTGGGCTGGGCTGGTCTGGTCTGGTCTGGTCTGGGCTGGTCGGGTCGGGTCGGGTCGGGTCGGGTCGGGTCGGGTCGGGTCGGGTCGGGGCGGGGCGGGGCGGGGCGGGTCGGGTCGGGGCTGGGCTGGGCTGGTCTGGGCTGGGCTGGTCTGGTCTGGGCTGGGCTGGGCTGGGCTGGGCGGGTCGGGTCGGGTTGGGTCGGGTCGGGTCGGGTCGGGTCGGGTCTGGTCTGGTACATACAGCAAGGGGACTTAACTTAAGTTATAGCAACGCTACTAAAAGTTATGTCCCTTGATATAACTTTTCTTCAGTTAAGTCCCCTCGCTGTCCATTGGATGGACCGTTCGCGAACGTATAAATAATATACAGACAGACATACATTGTATTATATATATATATATATATATATATATATATATATATATATATATATATATATATATATATACACATGTCTGCTACCATATTAACAACTCTAGGTCAGCATGGCCGAATGGATAAGAATGCGTGTTCTCAAACATCTGGTGTGTGGAGGGTTTAACCCCTACACTGGGCAGTTTGACTGAAATTTTGACCTATCGTCCTTGACTTGGGGACGTAAATTACAAGTACCTCTGAAGTCAGAGTGGGTTCGCCTGACGTCGAGGGTCACTGTTAATATGGAAAGCTAATCCACACGCAAAATTTAGCCCATCACTACTAGAAATAGTGTGTCTGGACTATGCTTGAGTTCAAAGGGAGCTAGCCAACAATAATATGAACAACTTGTAAGTTGTAACTGCCACACACCCATACTTGGCATTTTCTGTCATCCATGTTTATGTGGTCCAACCCTGCTTCCTGCTTGGCACTGAGTCTGTTCATGTAACTGCCACACACCCATACTTGGCATTTTCTGTCATCCATGTTTATGTGGTCCAACCCTGCTTCCTGCTTGGCACTGAGTCTGTTCATGTAACTGCGACACACCCATACTTGGCATTTTCTGTCATCCATGTTTATTTGGTCCAAACCTGCTTCCTGCTTGGCACTGAGTCTGTTCATGTAACTGCCACACACCCATACTTGGCATTTTCTGTCATCCATGTTTATGTGGTCCAACCCTGCTTCCTGCTTGGCACTGAGTCTGTTCATGTAACTGCCGGTTGAGATTTTATCCTGCAGCTCTGGGGTTGAGCCGTACACAAAATGAGCACCCGAGGCTCCTCAGAGCGGGAGAATGGCGAAATATGTACCTGGTCACCCCATGGCATAACCTCATGAGATTTAATAGATGTGATGATAGACTACATGGCATCAGTACTGGACCATCTCCTGTAGGGCTATTTTGTCTATAATCATCATCACGTGCCATGCCAATAAGCCCGGAGAGACTTGGATCAGGTCTACGCTCTTGTCCCAATTACCCCATGTGACCAACCCATTCAGATATTTATCTCTTGTCTTTTGCTTTTTTTCCCGTCCAATTTGCCACTTGTTTCTAAGTTGTCAAGTTTTTTTCCCCCACCTTAAACAGATCTGCTTGTCTTAGGACATTTATAAACATAAAGTGGTGTTTAAAATAAAAAGAACACGAACACCGTCACGCCATATGAAGTGACGTGTGGTATTTTGAACACGTCAATTCAGGTGACGTTAAAATATAGTAATACTTTATTTTATATTTTCAACATTCACAGAATAAAACATCTTCACAATACTGGTATTTACATTGCAACATTTCAAGTCATAGACCATTCATAATTACTGATAATATGCATTATGTCAAGGGGAAATAATTATTCATTGAAATTTTCGGACAGCAACCCAGTAATTATTAGATACCTCTCTATGGCCAACTGTGGTAGGGTAGAGGCTAGACTGTCACCTGTTGGCCCAGTGGTGATGGGTTCAATCTGTGTTGTGGTGGATTTGAAGTTTTAAACTTGACCTGGATTCCCAGGTAGACTGAGCCCAAAATGGACACCAGGAAATGCCTTGGGAAGTAGAGGCAGCCAGCGTAAGACTGACCACATCAGGCACCATGTGATTGGTCTATGCAATTATAGGTGGCACTAAATGCCCAATGTGCCTCAGGATGGGTAAAATGCTTCTTTACTGACTGTCTTTGTGTCTTGTTGTCTCTCTCAACTCTCCATCTGTCTATCAATGTCTCTGCTTTGTTGTGTTTTTTTTTTCTCTCAATTGAAATACACAAAGTGTAAATTGTTGACATTTCTAGTTTTACAACAGTTTAACCTATTTAATTTCTCTTTTCTATATATATATGTATATGAAATACATTGTTTATCACAAAACAACTGCTATGAAATAATGTAATAGGTTCATACAATTTGAATTCAAAACTGTTTAAACAAGGCAATGTTTTATATCATACAATACAGATTTGTTTTTTTGCTTTTAACTCAAGCTTAGTCCATACATACTAATTCTAGTAGTGCTGGGCTGAATTTTGCGTGTGGATTAGCCTTCCCTTTTAACAGTGTCCCTCGCCATCAGGCTTCAGAGGTACTTGTAATTTACGTCCCCAAGTCAATGACGAGTGGTCAACATTCTAGTCCAAATGGTGTAGGAGTTGAACCCCTTACCCCGGCATCAGCACATCAACACACAGGATGTTTAAGAACATGGTTCTTATCCATACGACCATGCTGACCTCCCAATGAAGATATGGAATGGACGATGGTAATTGGAGCAAAGCTGAACAAGATCTACGAGCATAGGGAATTCGCTGTAGCCTTTCTAGGGGAGACCATCGTTAATCTTTCAGGGTGTGGGTTATAATATTTCCCAAGAATATTCTCTTGTAACATGAAGATCAGAACGACACAAGCATTGAAACCTATACTTTCAACCACGCTGTAGAACAATTGTTCTCATCCTTTTTTGACCCATGCACACTTTCACCATTTGTTAGAATGTCATTCCCCCCTTTCCAGCCAACGAAAGAAGAATACTTCCCTCCTTTTCAAAATTGATAGCCTCAAAAGATATATTCAAAAACGCACCAAATTAATCATATTACAATAAACAAACAAAACGTCAAAGAATTGTCACTTACAACACGACACCAGAATGCCAGAAAATTCTGCTTTATCAAACAAAACGCTCAATAGAAAACCAGGATATTGTGTCTGAAGCCATTTTGAGTCTGCCAATTTGTGGTCTGAATTCTCTCCCCACAACCCCCATGGACACCCTAATATTCCTCCCTGGGGGGAATTCCCCATTGGTTGAGAACCACGCTGAAGAAGATCAGTAATAGGGGAGATAACCAGCAGGGAAAGTGTGGGATTCTGGCTTGGTACTTCAACAAGGCTTTCGTCCGGCACTGACGTCTGAGCCCATGACTTGCAACAGCGAGGCTACTATATCCCAGGCTTCCGTCAAGGACAGCACTACCCTGTAGTGCTGCTATTGCTTGATGGTTGGTGATCAAGGCAGGAGCTGACTCGTTTCGGCTATCTTTCCCCTCCATGTTCGTTTCGCTGGCCTGCAGGACGGTCAGACTTGAGCATGACACTGTAGTTGTGCTGTTCCCGCCTGACGTCATGCCGCCATAGATACAGTGTGCAAGATGCCTGTTTATCTGATGCTGCCTGCAGGTTCGCCGAGACAAGGAGTTTGAGTCTTCCGTACCATAAGCCCCTACTCCAGCCAGTCCCAGACCATAAACCAATACTTTTAACGAAAGCACGGGCTATAGCATCCTATAAAAACAGCTGCAAGTAAAGACAGCGGACGTGAGAACTCACATCTGCTGTATATGCCCAGGAGTGAGGCAGCCGATATCCATCAGCGGCAAAAGTTGCCAAGCCAGGTGGACAAGGACTGAAAATAATTTCGTAGAGTTTGTTTATGCAGTGATCCCTGTAGATACTAAATCTACTTTAAACTTATTCCTTTGTCAGTTTATATTTTTAGTATTTTTAAGTACAAATAGTTTTTCAGTCTATTAAACATTCAAATGTACATGTCAACTATTAGATATGGAAATCAGACAATGACAACGGACATGAATATAAAGCAATATTGTATAAATAACCACATCTACTTGATCAGGCTTAACATTAATACCAAGCCAGGAGGACGGGAGGTAGCCAATTGTTTTAAATCGAATTGTAAAGATATTAATCGATAATAGTCTCTATGTTCTTCTTCTTTAGTTCACTTGGAATTTGTCTATATCTGCAATGCTGTCTCCTGTATGAATTTCATTGTCTCTTTCAGTTCACACAGCGGTCCATAGAGTTCACTTCCACTGTTGTTTCTCTAGGCCAGAAGGTTTGGGCAGTCTTGGAGTATAAATTCTACTGAGCCAATCCACACCTGCACATGACTGATTCGTCAGTCTTGAATTGTGTAGACCTATCGTATTCACCTTTGCTCCCAGGTCGACCAAGCCTAAAATGAAATGAAAAATAAAAAAAAAAAGAGTTTTAACAGACTCAGTGCCAACCAAAAAGTAGGTGTACACCAAACAAAAATGGCGGACAATGGGAAGTAGGGGAGGGGTGTGTCACAGTTATGGCGGACAATGGGAAGTAGGGGAGGGGTGTGTCACAGTTATGGCGGACAATGGGAAGTAGGGGAGGGGTGTGTCACAGTTATGGCGGACAATGGGAAGTAGGGGAGGGGTGTGTCACAGTTATGGCGGACAATCGGAAGTAGGGGAGGGGTGTGTCACAGTTATAGCGGACAATGGGAAGTAGGGGAGGGGTGTGTCACAGTTATGGCGGACAATGGGAAGTAGGGGAGGGGTGTGTCACAGTTATGGCGGACAATGGGAAGTAGGGGAGGGGTGTGTCACAGTTATGACCTAAAGGGTGTTAATATGATAGTGGATATGTTGTATTGTATATCAAATTAAAGGGGTTACACACGGAAAGCTACAGTATACACGTCCACGGCAGATACGGGAAGTCGCTTAATACGATTAATCATCCCATGGCACTTAATAAGTTAAATACAGAAGCCACAACGACGATATAACATTTCAGCACTCTCTGTCTGACATTCAGCTATAGTGACGTATTGCACAAGACATGGTTTCATTTTATTTTTGAAATTCAGCATCTACACAATCTATCTCTAAATTAAACAGCTTTCTTTGGTCATGTGATGAGAAGAAAGGCTTTGGAGAACGTTGTGACGACTGGAAAGATCAAGGGATAGAGAGGCAGACGCTGGATGGATTGAAACAGTGGCACAGAGGAATATCAGCGGAGTTGATCAAGAACACCAAAGACCGACATCTGTGGAGAGACATGAACGCCCACACCAGCTGGCAGGGCACTTGATGATGATGACCTGCTCTAAATTTCTGTCATGCATTTCCATCTGACGTTATAATTACACCAAACCTACAGCATTTAATTAGAACGTTAAATTAGTACTACTGTATGGATCAGAAACATGGTGGGGGGGGGGGGATGAAGGAGACTAAAACAATTACCAATAACTCATTCATTCAGTAGCATGCCCTTTGCAGAACCTCGCTCCCATAAAAACCTTCCGGAAAACCTCTCGATCATAAGCAAGATGTCCCGCGCCTGATGCACCCATCTGGAGATCATCGACCACATCCTGTACCTATCTTCTCTTTGGCTTTCCTCTTCCTCTCTTCCCAGGCATGTACCCCTCCATTATTGTCATCTCCACACTTTCGTGACGCTTCAAGTGACCACAATATTTCAGTTTTCTTTGTTTTATCGTCTTTAATAGCCAACCTTCTTTAATATTCAGCTCTTGAAGTATGGATGCATTTGTTCTTTTCTTTATCCAAGATATTCTTAGAACTCGTCTATAACATTTACATTCAAAGGCATTCATGTGCTTTTCAGTTTGGTTATTATTAAGTGCCCAGGTCTTACAGTCGTATGTTGCATGCAATAGGAAAGATGCACGCTCTTAAAAGTCTAATTTTTGTATTTCTATCTGTCCCACTCCACCATTTATTCAGTTGTTTTTGTCTTTGAAGAGCAATTGATATTCGTCTTTTAATTGCTTTCATTGTGTCACCATTGTTGGTAATCAATGACCCAATGTATTCAAAATTTTCCATCACCTCCAATCTTTCCTCATTAGCATTTGTTTCTTTTTCCATGGTAATTTTATCTGTATGCATTATCTTTGTTTTTGATAGTTAAGAAATAGTTTGTGATTTTCACTATTCAGGTAGGTTGAGGTTGTTAGGTTTTCTATACCATTCTGTGTTATGGATAGCAATACTGTATCATCAGCATACCGAATCTCTGGTATGTCATGACCACCGATATTTAGGGCATCATATTGCTCACTGTTTATACAGAAGGGAAGAAGAAACAGATGAATAATAAGGGGATGAGATGAGCGGGGCTGTATGGCTGTCCCAGAGTTCCTTCACCACATCTGCCATATCATGCATCGCAGGAATCCATATAGCAAAAGAAACAGGAGGAGGATCTAAACCACACGGAGAAGGGAAGAATAAACAGATGAATAATACGGGGAGGAGATGAGCGGGGCTGTGTGGCTCTCCAAGAGTTCCTTCACCACATCTGCCATATCATGCATCGCAGGAATCCATATAGCAAAAGAAACAGGAGGAAGATCTAAACCACACGGAGAAGGGAAGAAGAAACAGATGAGTAATACGGGGAGGACATGAGCGGGGCTGTATGGGGTGGCTAGGGATGAGAGGGCTTGGAGAGATATGGTTGAGGGTCTATGATTCAATGGGGGGATAACGGGGGAAAGATAACCACCCCACCACCCACCCACCCACAGACACACACAAATATATATTAATAAGAGGTGTGTGCATATCAAATACTGATAAAATAAACACCGCCCGCTTCCATACAGTATAAGAGACGACACCCAACGTGTCAGTAACTTGTTGTGTAGTTTGTATTACACACGAGGGGCAATTTGCTGATTCTAACAGAAACTCAGTGCCCAGCACACTTGCCTGCCGGCCTAGTGGCCATGTGCTGGAGTCCCCACCGAGGCGGGACTTATTTTAACTGATTCAGTGCCAAACAAAAGGTGGGTTTGGGCCAGGAATGGTGCACAATCATGTGAACAAGTATTCTAATGTTAATTTCTGTTCACTGAGGATTGAAATTGTGGGAGATACCGCGAAACAAAACAAATAACGCAATTACCCTAGTATGGCGACATATCGTCCATCTGTCCAAATAAGAGATCACATTTCACTATGTATTATCCTTAAGCACTGAAACAGTTAACGTTACTTAAATTATTCTAAGAAATAGTTATTATAAGGCATTTACCTGTTTCCAGAAGTTCAACCGGAGATGAGATGACAGGAACAACTGCTCCATACAGACTTTCCCACGACGAAGATATTTCACTTCAGCTTCAAATATAAATCAATTCCTGTCCTTCTCCATAACCTGGTCTGAAGTTCATTGGGAGGCCGCGATAGAAGCGTTTGTAGCGAAAGTCATTCACTGTCACTTATTAACTTCCTTTCCTTTAATGCAACAAAATTATAATCTTCACAATTTTCTTCACAACTTCACCAATAAGAAACTACACATTAACTTCACAATTTTTAGAATATCCAGTAACACTCAATTCAGTGTTCGTCGATCCCGGAATCATTTTAAATCTAAAACTGCGATCTAATTTCGGCAAACTCCAAAATCCTAGATTACTTGAAAAGACACTAGCAGAATCAATTGTTCGACAGCCGTAATGTATTGGTTACAACAGCCCAAAATTGCCGGAACAGTTAACGGCAAATATAGTTCTGTAAACTTTTAAAACAGACGTCAAAATATATTTCTGTAAACTTGTAAACCAGACATATCACAACTTGAGTCCAGTGTATGAAAACATGCGCACATTCTGAGCCACAAGGAATATTCTGAACCCCAGAAGAATGACTTAGCTCAAGTGACTTGTGTTCTACGTTGTACCCTGCCCACTGTTTACATACCTGTTCACTCATGACTGCTAGCTGCATTTTGATTTGCTGGCTTCTTTACAACATATCCAGGACCTAAACATTACTCACAGATGGGGAAATCTGTTGTTTTGTTTTGACATGGTTATTATGGCAAACTAAATAGAGTAAGTTAGTCAAGTAAACAACCTCTTTGATAGCCTCAGTCACATTGGGTATATGGTGCTACACCCATATTTGGGCACTGGGTGGCTGGTGTGGTCAGTATCACATCGGTCGCCTGTACTGTGTTAGGCTGGGTCCACCTGGGAACCCACGTCAATTAGAAACATGTCGAACCAGTCCCGATGGGGATCGAACCCGTGACGACCGACTTGGCAGGCGTCTGCCAGTGAAACAGAGGGAGACGGAGCAACACAGGGAGAAGAGAATTAGAGACAGAGATGGATGATATGGAGACGACAATGTATCGTGAAGAGAAAATCAGAAATGGTGACATCAGGATTAAAGTGGGGGTTATAGCAGCGCTAGATTTCATTAGAAAACAGCAAGTTAAATGGGTTGGCCATATGATTAGAGTACCATCTAACAGTACACCACAATAAGCAATAATGAACAGACCAAATGGAAGCAGATGAAGAAGTCGGCCACGTTAAACCACGGACAGAAGAAATAACATGGTCCATAGGAATCTCGATACATGGAACCCATAAACGGGCACTCTCCCGCTGTTTATACTTCACCTCGACACCGCAAGGTACAAGAGCAACAAGATGAGATGATGATGACCAGGAGGGGATTGCAGGAGATAGTAAAAGATAGGCTTGGCGTGAGACTCCACAAAAACCACTTCTTCTCTTCCTATATTTGCTCCAGTGAAGTGTGTGTGTGTGTGTGTGTGTGTGTGTTTGTGTGTGTGTGTGTGTGTGTATGCGCGTATGTGTGTAGGGGGACAAGAAGAAAATGGGGGGGGGGGGGAGAAGGAATAAAAAGGGGGGGGGGGGGTAGAAAAAAGGGAGAGGGGATAGAAGTAAAGATCTTTTATGCAGTCTTTCAAATGCTCTTTGTAAGCTGATATTCATTCTAAGATTGTTTTCATAACATCATTCCAACTCTTTACGTGGTCTTCCCCCTTGCTCTGTATATCCATCATATTTCTTCAATGTGGCTCTTTGTGGCAGATGGTACCACGGCATTCTTGTGAGGTGGTCAAACCATTTAATCTGATGTTCTTTAATGAAGTGCATGACTAGTTGCAGACCTAGTGGTCTTCTAATTTCCTCACTCCTAATTCTATCTCTCACAGTTACTCCCGTAGATAAACTAAAGATAGAAGATACTGTTGAATGTAATTGTGGGACGGTAAAATGACAGCTAGACATTTGATGCAGGAATGTCCAACATACGCAGGACAGAGAAAACTACTTTGGCCGAAACACTCTCCATGGAGATGTCAACAAGCGCCTCATCATCATCATCATTGTCATCATCATCATCATCATCATCATCATCATCATCATCATCATCATCATCATCATCGCCATCATCGCCATCATCATCATCATCATCATCATCATCATCATCATCATCATCATCATGTGTCACGTCGATAAGCGTGAACTCTCATGTTTTGCAGTCTTACACGATCACCAGAGTCGTAGACCAGCTCTGTGTTTTTGTCTCGATCATGCCACATGGCCAAAACCATCCAGATATTTACTTCTCTGTCTTCGTCTTGTTCTTTTCCCCTCAACCTTGCCGGTTGTCACCAAGTTCTTTAGTCTATTTCTTCTCATAATTTGCCCCAAAAATGTTGACTGTCGACGTCTAACTTCTGAAATCAGCTTAAGATTTTCATTTGCTTCTTGTAGGACTTGCTCATTGCTTTTTCCGTTTCTCCATGGTATTTGAACTTTCCTCAGAAACAAATTTCCAATGTCATTAGATTATTGTTCCAGCTTGTATGCTCATTGTCCACGCTCCATACAGAAGAAGTACAGGTTCTGTACAGCACTTCAACATTCTATTTTCTCGTTACAATAAACATCTGTTTATTGGTCAGTATGTTTTCCATCTTGCAAAAGGCAACCTTCGCAATAGAGATTCTTGTTTTTATGTCTTCAAAGCACCTCCCATCAGGTCTTATGACTGTTCTGAGATAGTTGCACCGATTCATTTCTTTAAGAATAATTCCATTTACACGTATATTACATTGTGGTATTTCTTTCTTCCTAGTGACACCATAATCTCTGTCTTCTTACAATTTAATTCTAACGCGAGTCAACAAGTTCTAGCTGACTGCTTATTTCTGTGGACATATTCATGCAGAAACCTGAAGATGTACGAAGACAAAAAAAAAGTTGAGAATCCATGCCTCACACTGCTGGATAAAGTGAAGAAGAAAAAAAAAGTAAGCTTGTTATTAATCGCCCGACTTTGCCATTGATAATATTCTTCTTCTTATAGTTCATACCGCGTGGCGTTTGGTGATCATGTTAGTGATCATGTCTGTCCACAGCCTTCTGTCTCATGTGCTGCAAATCTTCGTATAGTCCATGCCGTGTGGCGTTGGTGATCATGCGTGTCCACAACCTTCTGTCTCATGTCCTGCAAATCTTCGTATAGTCCATGCCATGTGGCGTTGGTGATCATGCGTGTCCACAACCTTCTGTCTCATGTCCTGCAAATCTTCGTATAGTCCATGCCGTGTGGCGTTGGTGATCATGCGTGTCCACAGCCGTCTGTCTCTTGTGCTGGCAATCTTCTTATAGTCCATGCCATGTGGCGCTGGTGATCATGCGTGTCCACAACCTTCTGTCTCATGTCCTGCAAATCTTCGTATAGTCCATGCCGTGTGGCGTTGGTGATCATGCGTGTCCACAGCCGTCTGTCTCTTGTGCTGTTAATATTTTATAGTCTATGCCGTGTGGCATTGGTGATCATGTCCGTCCACAATCTTCTGTCTCTTTTGCTGCCAATCTTCTTATAGTCCATGCCGTGTGGCGTTGGTGATCATGCGTGTCCACAGCCTTCTGTCTCGTGTGCTGCCAATCTTCTTATAGTCCATGCCGTGTGGCGTTGGTGATCATGCGTGTCCACAGCCTTCTGTCTCGTGTGCTGCCAATCTTCTTATAGTCCATGCCGTGTGGCGTTGGTGATCATGCGTGTCCACAGCCGTCTGTCTCATGTGCTGCCAATCTTCTTAAAATCCATGCCGTGTGACGTTGGTGATCATGCGTGTCCACAGCCGTCTGTCTCTTGTGCTGCCAATCTTCGTATAGTCCATGCCATGTGGCGTTGGTGATCATGCGTGTCCACCGCCGTCTGTCTCTTGTGCTGCCAATCTTCGTATAGTCCATGCCGTGTGGCGTTGGTGATCATGCGTGTCCACAGCCGTCTGTCTCTTGTGCTGCCAATCTTCGTATAGTCTATGCCGTGTGGCGTTGGTGATCATGCGTGTCCACAGCCGTCTGTCTCTTGTGCTGCCAATCTTCGTATAGTCCATGCCGTGTGGTGTTGGTGATCATGCGTGTCCACAGCCGTCTGTCTCTTGTGCTGCCAATCTTCTTAAAGTCCATGCCGTGTGACGTTGGTGATCATGCGTGTCCACAGCCGTGTCTCTTGTGCTGCCAATCTTCGTATAGTCCATGCCGTGTGGCGTTGGTGATCATATCTGTTTACAACCTTCTGCTCCTTGTGCTGCCAATCATTTCTGATACCAATGTTTCTCCATGCTATGATATCAAACTGTCCAGTATCTTCTCTCTTAGTCTCCCCTGTCTCTTCTTTACTCTAGCTTTCCCATTGTGACGACTTACTACAGCTTTCATATTACGATAATTTACTCCGGCTTCCCCCTTCTCACAACATGCCTACAGAATATGGACTGTCTTCGTCTGAGGCGAGTAACCAGTTCTCTGTCTGAGTTAAATTCTTTCAAGATATCTTCATTGCTTTTTCTATCCATCCTCGGTCTTCTCATCATTCTTCTAATTAAAGAAAAACAAAACATCTCTGCAGTTTCCACGTAGGTCCTCACTTGTCTACTAACTGTCCATGATTCGCTTCCGAACATTCGGAATGACTTAATATAGCTCTTAAGAACTCTTTTCCTCATCTCAACTTTATAGGTCCATTAATGTCACTATAACTAAAAGCTACAGTAGAAAAAGCAACATGTTTCCTTTTTTTTCTGCCTTATCAAAGTCGGTCTATTTGTGTCAGTCAGTGTACCTAACTGCCACTTACTGCCCCTTGTCTTCTCTGGTTAAGATTTCTTCAGACACTAGTTGCCGTTCCTGGAAACTGCCAGCTGTCACACGGCCGGATTAAACGAGGACCTGGATTGATTGGCTTTTGAGCTGTGACCAACTCCTTGGCTAGATTTACGGCTGCTAAAACTAGCATTGGTGAGAATTATGGGTTGTCAGTTTGTTCAGTTAACAATTTCAGGATCTAGGATATTATAGATGGCTTTGGACAGTAAGACACGGGTTTGATTTCTTTTGGACAGAAGTATAATGTTTTCATATATATTTATATAGTAATTCTTACTGCAATTTTTATTCATTACTTCATTTCTCATTTTCCCCTTCTCCTCACCCTCTTCCTCCTCTTCCCATCCTCTTCCTCTTTTTCGTCTCCTCCTCCTCCTCCTCCTCCTCCTAGTCCTCCTCCTCCCCCTCCTCCTCCTTCTCCTCCTCCACCTCCTCCACCTCCTCCTCCTCCTCCTCCTCCTTCTTCTTCTTCTTCTTCTTCTTCTTCTTCTTCTTCTTCTTCTTCTTCTTCTTCTTCTTCTTCTTCTTCTTCTTCTTCTTCTTCTTCATCCTCCGCTGCCGCCCACGCTGTCGCTGCCGCCGCCGCCGCTGTCTATGCCGCCGCTGCCGCCGCCGCCGCCGCCGCTTCTTCTCCTTCTTGTCTTTGTGTGTGTGTTAAATTCTGCTTCTGTTGTTTCTCCCCCTTTCTTCTTATCCATCCACCCCTCTAGATAGTTGATCGTGTGCTGAGCAGAAAGACATGGGAGATCTTAGGTAGGAGAGGCAAGAAGAGACCGAGAGAAGTTGTGCTGGATGGACGGAGACGATGGCACGGAGGAACGCCATCAATAGAATTAATCCAGGACATCAGGGTCCGTGGCTTGTGGAGATGCACGAAACCCAGTTAGCAGTGGACCTGATGGTGATGATAGCGATGGGCCAGATACTTTGTTTAACTTCTTCTTCTTTCGCCCGTTATTCATCATTCGCCCAAAGGCTCAAACCAATTCACTCCAAACACGACTATACTTGGTAGCCCATTCAGCTCCGCTCATGTCCCCCCCCCCCCATATTAACTTATGTCTCTACTTCTCTTTTGTGTGTGTTTTAAAGTCGTTCTTTGTTTCGTTGTACCGTGGATTTCAGATAACAGTCTTTCTGTTTGTACTGTTCTCAGGTGTTCTCAATGTATGTCCTAATCAGCGAATTAGTCAACTCCTCACATCTTGGGTCACTGGTATTTGTCTAGTTTTCCCCATGAGCTCTACACTGGTGATTCTGTCATACGATTGTATTCCTTCTATTTGCTCAGGCACAAGTTAATGAATATTTGTAGTTTATTAGTAATCGTTTTAGTCGTTCTTCATGTTTCTGACCCAATTAGTAGTGCTGATGTCACGTTAGAATTGAATATGGTGAGATCGAATTCTGTCCCGTATTCCAGAGTTGTGGGTTCTCGTGGATGTAAGACCTGGCTAATGTCCCTATTCCAGAGTTCTGGGTTCTCGTGGATGTAGGACCTGGCTAATTTCCCGTATTCCATAGTTGTGGGTTGACGTGGATGCAGTTGTGGGTCTACGTGGATGTAAGACCTGGCTAATGTCCCGTATTCCACAGTTGAGGGTTCACGTGGATGTAAGAACTGGCTAATGTCCCGTATCCCATAGTTGTGGGTTCACGTGGATGCAAGACCTGGCTAATGTCCCGTATCCCATAGTTGTGGGTTCACGTGGATGTAAGACCTTGCTATTGTCCCATATCCCATAGTTGTGGGTTCACGTGGATGTAAGATCTGTCTAATGTCCTGTATTCTATAGTTGTGGAATCACGTGGATGTAAGACATGGCTAATGATTATACCCTTTTTAGGAGTGTCTAGTTGGTCATGCGTCAAAGTACACTTTATAATGCAGCGAGGCAGTGTACTTATATTATATGGAGGTGACAGGTGTGAATCCCAGTCGATAACTATAACTTTCAATTGTTATGTTGTATAGTGCGCTCTCTAGTCCCTTCTTCTTTCTTCTGCTTCTGTGAGCCCCAAGTAATACATGTGTGTTTTTTTTTTTGTGAATTGAACATGCTAAGTTTGGTGCTAAGTTTAATTTCTTGCTCAACGTTTAATGTGAAAACGTGGTAGTTAGCCATGCAGTATGAACTTTTCAGGCTTCAAATTTCATCACATCGATCTTTCGATAACAGGTTATGCGAGGCATTTAAGAACTTTTAATGCAGGTAACACGACATTTCAATATTACTTGATACAATCTTTTATGTCAATCCGGCCAGGTCTTTCAGAATTGAACGGACATAAATGGGACTTGAAACAGTTAAGTGTATAAAACTGTCGATTAAAATTATGTCATATTTTGAACTGTCTATTAACTGTGTAGCAGAAGGGACGTAATGGGATTTCGATATTTTGTAAAATTATGTAATCAACCTTGAAATTTCTTGTGGGTTGTCGTCCCTTGCTAGATGTTACATGGTCGTCTTTGTATTCCAGAGTTATCGTATTTACAGAATCACATTAGTTCTAAAACGATAATGTCCCGTGCACTAAATTGTTTAATATTATTTTAAAATTCGGTGGAGAGTATGATCACAGAAGATGGCAGAATAGACAGAGACAAATAAATAAGGTGTCAAAAAGCAACCTTGCTTATATATCAACACTTTGCATCATCATCATCATCATCATCATCATCATCATCATCATCATCATCATCATCACCATCATCATAATCATCATCACCATCACCATCACCATCATCATCATCATCATCATCATCACTATCACCATCATCATCATCATCATCATCATCATCATCGTCGTCATCGTCGTCATGTAGTCATTATCACCACAACGGCCTCAGCCATCGTCGTTATCATCTTTGTCATCATATTGTTCTTCTTGTTCTACCTTATATCCCCCATTTTGGCATATATTCCCAACCAAACCGCGCTTAGCCGTTCTGTCTTTTCCTATCCCCTACAGCTCCCTCCATATCCTCCCTATTATTAATCTCTGCCTGCAATTCTTTTCTCCACGTGTTTCTAGATCTCCGCTATTTCGTTAGCCTTGTGAGTTCCAGGCAAGAGTGTCTAGTTATATATCACCAGGAGGCCAGTATGGCGGAATGGATAGGAATGCACGGTTTTAAACATCCGATGTGCTGATGCCAAGGTTGGGGTTCAAACCCTACCCGGGTTAATTGGACTAAAATGTTGACTTCTCATCCTTGACTTGGGGGACTTAAATTACAAGTACCTCTGAAGTCGGACTGGGTTCACGTAATGGCGAGGGACACTGGTCATTTATTCATTCAGTAGCATGTCCTTTGCAGAACCTTGCTGCCATAACAACCTTCCGGAAAACTGCTCGATCACAAGCAAGAGTCCCGCGTCCTATACACCCATCTGGAGATCATCCGCCACATCCTGCACCCATCTTCTATTTGGCTTTCCTCTTCCTCTCTTCCCAGGCATATACCCCTCCATTACTGTTCTCTCCAAATTTTCATGGCGTTTCAAGTGACCAAAATATATCACTTGTAATGTTTTTTGTTTTTTGGTATATCCTTTACAGGACATCGCTGTCAACACCAGCATCTTTCAGCTGTATGTTGATTTCTTGGCAAGATTACGCTCAGTAGTTTGCCATTGCTTTCTGAGCGGCCGGCTCACATACCCCGTAGGTTACCGATGCGATTCGAACCACTGCTGATTCTCACCGTCATCACGTTAACCACGAGAGTATACGAGATTACGGAGAAAAGTCGTAACCTCTAAGCCAGGAAGCCGGCATCACTTGTAATAGAGAAAGCTAATCCACACGCAAAAATTAAGTCCAGTGCTACCATAAAAAGTGTGTATGGAATACTCTTGAGTTTAAAGCTAGCAAGCCAAAACACTAATATTGTCCTCAGGTATTCTCAGTGTATATCCTCATAACCCCCAAGTCTTTTCTTCATCTTTAATAAATAAAACGACCATAGACACGTTGTTTATTGTTCTGTAACAAATAAAATACCCACCACTGTCTACGCTGTTTATTGTTCTGTAACAAATAAACTACCCACCACTGTCTACGTTCTTTGTTGTGCTCTAACAAATAAAACATTCATCCACTGCTACGCTGTTTGTTCTCTTACAATAAAACGACCCAGCCCACTGCCAGGATGTGTTCTTTAACAAATACCCATCCTTTGCTATGTTGATAGTTCTCTAACAAATAAAACATTCATCCACTGCTACGCTGTTTGTTCTCTTACAATAAAACGACCCACCCCACTGCCAGGATGTGTTCTTTAACAAATACCCATCCTCTGCTATGTTGATAGTTCTCTAACAAATAAAACATTCATCCACTGCTACGCTGTTTGTTCTCTTACAATAAAACGACCCAGCCCACTGCCAGGATGTGTTCTTTAACAAATACCCATCCTTTGCTATGTTGATAGTTCTCTAACAAATAAAACATTCATCCACTGCTACGCTGTTTGTTCTCTTACAATAAAACGACCCACCCCATTGCCAGGATGTGTTCTTTAACAAATACCCATCCTCTGCTATGCTGTTAGTTCTCTAACAAATAAAACGATCCACCCTGTCACGGAGTGGTATATATGTCTCCCTGCGTCGTCTAGGGTTGTACGATGATGACCTTGAGTATCTCTCGGAGTTATCACCAATACCCGTGGGTCGGCACACTGCATCCAAACCTCCACATAAACACCAAAGGACGGCACTCAGCAACAAGCCATGGGCACGATGATATAATGCACTTTATTGTCACCGGGGGTTCTGTGTTTCTCACGGATACAAGCAGACTATCCAGCCGGCAGCCCTCAGGCAAGATACGATACACCTTTCACTGGAAGAAATCAGCTCCCGCCACAAACCTTCTTATCACGCTGCCCAGGGGTCAGTGTTGTGTCTCATACCTTCTAGTGTGTGTGAGTGGAGACTGGTGCTAAAAACCACCGGCCGTCAAGCCATCACGATCGCCCAGCATGGTCGATCGGTGTTTGAGACTAAGTGGCCATACCAGGATGGATCAGCACCTGCGATCGATGTCCGGCGGTTGAGAAATGTTGTGGCTAATGGTGACCGTGTCCGTCTGACTGAGCTACTGTTGTCAATCGATGAGGGTGTAGAGCGTTCTAGTCGATCGTCTGTACTGATGTGAGTGTAAAGCTGAGAGACGTCGATGAGGGTGTAGAGCGTTCTAGTGGATCGTCTGTACTGATGTGAGTGTAAAGCTGAGAGACGTCGATGAGGGTGTAGAGCGTTCTAGTGGATCGTCTGTACTGATGTGAGTGTAAAGCTGAGAGACGTCTGTTCCGTGTGAAGGTTGTAAACGAGGTGTGTCTAAGTAACAATCGCGTTGTTAATCAACGCAACTTGATGACGTAGAACTTGTACATTTGTGATGCTACGTCGTGCTTCTACTTACTGTATTTTTCTTCACTGATGTGTGTGCACATCAGTTCACTCTCTACACGCCTGTCATATGCTATATGACACACCCTACTGTCCAAGCTGTTTATTATCCAACAAATACGACCAACTCTACTGTTCTCGCTGTTTATTCTCTAACAAATACAACGACCCATCCAACCGTCAAGCTGATTGTTCTCTAACAAATAAATCGACCCACTCCACACTCACCATGTTTATTGTTCTCTATCAAATAAATCGACCCACTCCACACTCACCATGTTTATTGTTCTCTATCAAATAAATCGACCCACTTCACAGTCACCATGTTTATTGTTCTCTATCAAATAAATCGACCCACTTCACAGTCACCATGTTTATTGTTCTCTATCAAATAAATCGACCCACTTCACAGTCACCATGTTTATTGTTCTCTATCAAATACAACACCCATCCCCTGCTACGTTGTTCATTCTCTAACAGCTGAAACACAAACACCCCATAAAATAATGTGATCCCTTAGTAATGTAAACACAGAAGCCACAAACAATATGCTGCACGACTTGTTGCCTGCCATATTTGCTGCATCTCGTCAGTTGCCACCTGCATGAGTTATATACCATATGAAGTGAATAAATGAATAATACTTTAGCTGAAACAATTAAAACACATAGTCACGGGTATTATTCAATAAAATGGCTCTTTCACGATGTCATAGTGTATCCCTTTTTATTGTTGATTTCAGTATTACACATACAGAACTCAGAGCCGTCTATGTGTACAGTGGACTCATACAAAGACACAATATAAATAATTCTTTTACAGCGCTCAAACATGGACGCATCTACTCTTTACTTAAACATACTCACGCTTCCATTCTGTGAATGAACTCACACATACACATATTACGCCTTATTTACATAGATATGTACACACATACACACAAACACACACACATACATATACATAATACATGGACATACATTCAAAACAATACATTTCCTTAGTGAATTCAAACACAGTAGCCCCTAACAATATGTTGCAGGATTTATTGCCTGGCATATTTCGCTGCATCTCGTCGTGTACATACCACAGAGTTATAAATCATATGAAATGAATAAATGAATAACACTAATGCTGAAACAATTAAAACACATAGTCACAGGCAGTGTTCCAATGTTCGAATAATTATAATTTCTTATCCCCAAGATAATTTCAAATTTAACATTAATTTAATACTAATTTAGCCCACATATAGTGAGGCGTTACCAATTAGGCGCTTCCAGTCGATTTTATGCAAACTCAGACGGTTAGTGTTAAATTTGAAATGTTCAGCCGTTGAAAACACAATGTCAAACAACAGACAATAAAAACAAATTAGCAGCCAAAAGAAGCTGGAGACGATTGCGAAGTCCTGTAAAGGATATGTACTTACTTCTTTAAAATGTCAAAATTCGCAGAGTAGCCCAAATAGGCTGCTGCTCAGGTTACATTTGAAAATAAGACAAAATTCCCACAAAAATATGTTTGGACAGTCTTATGCTCCTGATAATGAACATACCCTCTAAATGGAGATTGTAACAGGGTTTAAAAGACAAGAAAATTGACTTCATTGCACCAAATTATACGCTGGGCACCAGGTTGTCCCTTCAAAATCATCGCACAAAGCACGAAATCCGTAGCTCCAGCGACGACCGCAGAAGTCTCCGAGAAAATTGCACTCCTTAAACGAACGACGTGGCCCGGAATCGAACCCACACACTTCGGAACGCGAGGCAGGCGGCGTAAGCACTGCACCACGGAGACAGCCAGCCAAGCAAAGATGATGTACGGACAGCCTTGTCTTGCTGATAATGGCAATGGCTAAAATAAATATGTCAACGATACATTTCAATGGAGAGAGATTACAGAAAGTGAGCAGTTGTGAATATCTGGGTACACGGCTGATAGAAATGTGATAACACTGGTCAGTTGTGAATATCTGGGTACACTGCTGATAGAAATGTGATGACACTGGTCAGTTGTGAATATCTGGGTACACTGCTGATAGAAATGTGATGACACTGGTCAGTTGTGAATATCTGGGTACACTGCTGATAGACATGTGATGACACTGGTCAGTTGTGAATATCTGGGTACACTGCTGATAGAAATGTGATGACACTGGTCAGTTGTGAATATCTGGGTACACTACTGATAGAAATGTGATGACACTGGTCAGTTGTGAATATCTGGGTACACTGCTGATAGACATGTGATGACACTGGTCAGTTGTGAATATCTGGGTACACTGCTGATAGAAATGTCATGACACTGGTCAGTTGTGAATATCTGGGTACACTGCTGATAGAAATGTCATGACACTGGTCAGTTGGACTACAATTTTACTTCTTGTTCTTCTCTTCATCATCAGGTGCAATGCCGACTGACGTAGGCGTTCATGACTCCCCACAGATCTTCTTCTTTGGTATTTTTAATCAAATCTACCGTTGGTATTCCTCCATGCCACCCTCGCAATCCATCCAACATAATTTCTCTTGGTCTGCCTCTGCCTCTCTTCCCCTCGATCTTTCCACATGTCACGATGTTCTCCAATGCCTCTCTTCTTATCACATGACTAAAATGTTGTTTGCCTCTTTCTTATTGTTGTATATAATGTTCTAGTTTCATTAGCCTTTTTCCGGTACTCGTTGTTAGTTACTTTGGCAGTCATGGGGACGTAAATTACAAGTACCTCTGAAGTCGGAGTGAGTTCTTCTGATGACGTGCGACACTGGTAATAGGGAAAACTATTCTTCAGGAAACAATCAATCCAGTGCACTAGAAATAGTAGCACGTATATGGAGTACGCTTGAGTTCAAAGCAGCAGCAAAAAAAAAAAAAAAAAAACATTGCAGTGCAAGATGAAAAGAAATAAAGATCTGTATGGACTGCAACTGACAGCTTCCTCCATAATAATTTTTTCCAGCCATTCGTGACTGTTTACGTGCTCAAAACATTTGTTGTCGTTAATGTTGTTGTTGTTGTTGTTGTTGTTGTTGTTGTTGTTGTTGTTGTTGTTGTTGGTGTTGTTGTTGTTGTTGTTGCTTTAATGATCAATCCAGTAGTGAGTTTTGTTGGGTAGACATCTTGGTTCCCTTAGTTTAATTTAGTTTAATCCAAGGATCAACATCACGGCACACAGATGTACCCCATAAGCGCCCCGTTCTACTCCTAACTCAAACCTGGGTTCTGAGAAACTCAGCTCAGTGCACGAACTCCGTAGCACAGGCGAGGATCGTCTAATACTTTGGATAGATTTTTAGCTATCTCGGAGTTACCAGTATGTGGGTAAGAGCGCTGGTTTTTAAACTGCCGGTGTGCTGATGGTGAGGTAGCGGCTCCAATTCCTACACCCGAGAGTTGGACTAAAGTGCTTACTTCTCGTCCTTGACTTTAGGACGTAAATTATAAGTACCTCTGAAGTCGGAGTGGGTTCACCTGATGGCGTGGGACACTGGTAATAGGCAGCAAGCTAATCCCCACACAAACACCAGTCCAGTATACCAGAAATAGTATCATGTGTATGGACTACGCTTGAGTTCAAAGCGAGCCAGCGCAAAAAATATTCCACAGACTGGTTAAACGTTAGTTACATATCCTCTATAGGACGTCGCAGTCAACCCAAACATTATTTGGCTGTTTGTGATTGATTCCTGGGCAAGTTTATTTTCGGTAGTTTGCCTTTGCTTTCTCAACGCCCGGCACTCATACCATTGTATGAGAACCAACGCATGCAGTCTGCTTCCAAATCGCCCGGTGCTGTGTTTCGAACGCGGTATGCGAGATTACGAATGGCATTCGTAACATGTTCGCCACAGACCCGACTGGTATCCAGCAATTAACAGCGCTCTACCAGTTCATATGACATGCGGGATGTATGCGGCCCGAAGGATTTCCAACTCGTGGTTAATTACTCTGCTCTAAAGCTATCGTATTGCTGACTTATACAAGAATCAAACGATTTGTTTCGTGTAGTAGTAACAGTAACCTCGGATAATTTGTTATGATTTACTTTTCCATGTAACTTTCACATTCCTGGGGCTTGGCCGTCTGTTTAGTGTATCGGAGCGGTCGCTAACACCCCCCGCTACGCTGTAGAAAGCGGAAGACAGTTTCTTCCGGAAGCAGCACCTGAAGACGTCTGCGAAACTTTGTCGAAACCTTCGATTCATGAAGCAGTAGGTAATTGGGTGTATACACGAGGACAAGTACGACAGAAGCAGTATAATCGTCTTCAGCAATGGCGTGATGTTCTCCCTGGCGCTAGTGTAGTTCAAAACTGTCCAGGAATTCATGACAAACACAGGGCTCCAGCAAATAAAATACTCCAAAACCACAACACAAAGCATCTTGACCACCCGCTTTTTGTTGGCTAAGACTCGGCAGTTGTAGGCTGGGCGTAGGACTTGCAGCTGGCATTTGGCGCTGGTTGATTCGGTGGAGATGCTTCTGGTGACCTGCTTCCTTGGAATCAAGGGTGATCTGTTCTGGGTTGATGTGTAGCCGTTTTGTTTCTCTGCGACATCTCTTCGCGAGCCTTGTTCTAATGACAGAAAAAAACATCCAATAGTTAGTCCATGTAGAACATTATATCACTCACCGACATCTCTTCGCGAGCCTTGTTCTAATGAAAGAAAAAAATAATCCAATAGTTAGTTCATGTAGAACATTATATCACTCACCGACATCTCTTCGCGAGCCTTGTTCTAATGAAACAAAAAAATCCAGCAGTTAGTCCATGTAGAACATTTTAACACTCACCGATTGTGTTTGCTCGCTTTGTGCTCGAGAGTAGTGTATGCTTGACTGACTTTTGTATGTGGATTAGTTTTCCCCATTACCAATGTCCCTGGCCATCAGGCAAACCCACTCCGGCTTCTGAGATACTCGCAATTTTCGTCCCCAATTCAAGGTCGAGAAGTCAAAATATTAGTCCAACTGGCCGGTGTATGGGTTGAACTAGCTACTTCGTCATCAGTACACCGGAAGTATAAGAGCTAGCGCTGTTATCCATTCGGCCACGCTGACCTCCACTCACTATAAGTCAAAGGGAACGTCGTGGTTGGACGCTATCCTGTTGACCCGGTGGTTATGGGTTCGAATTCGGGTGGGGTGGGATGGTTACAATGGACTGGACTGACAGGTGGACCCAGACTACATTGTGTATCAGGAAATGGCTCGGCAGGTGAAAGCGACAAGCGTGATGCAGGCCACGTCACTCACAGAGTGCCGAGTGGTCAAGTAGGTTGAGCACCACAGTTGCACTACACCTTAGGACGCGTGAAAGGGCATTTACTTACTTTACACACACACACACACACACACACACACACACACACACACAAACACACACACACACAAACACACACACACGCGCGCTAGCACGCACAAACGCACACAACACACACATACGCACACTCATGAGGGGAAGTCGTTAAGTAACATACACTTTATTATAAAGTCCTTGGAAGAGCGTGGACAGCGGAAAATCTTATTTCAGGACACAAATTGGCCATTACGCAATACACTACATAAGTGCCGTGTAGGTCAAGGAATTTTCGCATCGAAAATGGCTGCTGTACTATCGACTTATATTGTGGAACATCGAGGAGTCATACGTTTTGTATTGTCAGAGAGTGTGAAACCTTGTGAAAGCTACGGGAAAATAATAGTTCAGTATGGAGAAAGTTGTTTGAGGCAGGAGAAAGTGTATGATTGGGTAGAAAGGTGGAGTGGATATATCCGTTGTCACCGGTTAAGAACACATTCAAACAGCAAGAATTCGATGGGAAAGTCAAGATGACCATCTTTTGGGATATAAAGCGCCATATATCGGTTCTTTTCCAGGAAGGGGCTGAAACCGTAACTAGTGTTCGAGACCGTTACATGCTTGTGAACAAAGTCCGTGAAACGACAGGGACTTCTCCCAAAAGGAGTATTATTGCTGCACGACAACGCCCGCTCTCCTACGGCTGCGCGTGTAATGGATACATTTTGTGCTCTGAAACTTGAGGTCTCGAAACATCCAGCATACATATTAATCTTGGAGTCATCGGACATCAACATGTTTGGACTCTTGAAAAAAAAAAAACACACCTGCGGGGTCAGAGGTTTGGAGATGATACGAGGTAATGAAGGCGGAGCAAAATGCATCAAGGCCACACTCAAAAACTTGTCCTTATATGTCATCAACATGCTAGTGGACAAGTGGACAAAGTGTGTTGCCAGACTAGGGAACTATGTTGAGAAATAACATACACGACATTTCTGATTCACATTAATGCCAAAAAGGTATTTGTCTAATTCCTGTTAATTCTCCCCCGATGTGTCTCCACCTTGCCGTGTTGGGGGAGCTTGAGTGTCCCACTGACCCCAAGCGCTATGCCGATGGATATTAACTACATATTGGGCAGCTCTTGGGATAGGGACCAGACTAAGAGAGACACAACCTGCTGCTCTGCAGGTAGACTGAGGATAGCAGTCTAAATCAGGCAAACGATGCCAATAATTTCAGTGCGGACATAACCTCTAAGGCTCCCAGCCGAGGTGTATGGCTGAACGTCTGTTAGCCATAAACCCTCGGAAGTGAGAGCCTCGCCGATACAAACCTACATCAAAATTGAGGTGAGGTGCTGAGCACGCTACATGCTTGGCGCAGATACTAGTTCGATGGCTCTTAGCTGGGGGATATGAGAGATCCCTGGAGGTAAGGTGCTGAGCCGCCAGCACATGTAGCCTACCTCGTGAGCGAGTACTAAAGGTGGAATAGAAGGGCAGAATGTTAGACGGGCCTGCGTGCCCAATTCTTAACACTTTGAAAATAAAGTTTGTTCGTTCGTTCGTTCGTTCGTTCCATAGATAGTCTGTAACCGTACTCATGGAGTGAGTGTAGTCAAAGGTGGAAAATTGTCTCGTTGACACGAAATGGAACGCCTGGCTTGCGAATCCATTGCGTGGCAGCCCGAAGCAAAAGCTTGCTGTGTGGAAGTCGAAATAAGAGTCTAACTTGTCTTGAAACCCGAGGAAGGCTAACCTCATTAAAAATGCCCGCTGAAGTCGGAAGTGCCAGCCTACGGGCGGCAAAATAAAAATGGCACTACGCAATTACGTCCGAGTGAAATGTCTTTCGTGAATGGAAAAGCTCTAACTAGTCTTCCCTCGTGTTAGGAACAACTACCTAGTTTCCGAATGCCGCTCTTGTTCGGAACAGCTCTGACTAGGTAGTTTTCCGAATGTCCGACGTGTCTGGAACAGTTCTGACGGACACAACGACAAGCACATGTCCGAAAAACTCGCTGAGTGGATACTAACTGCAGACCAGTCTGGTTTGTGCGGGAACGGCCCGGGGCGAACGAAATGCCCAATATATTGAAGTGAGGAATTAAAGCAGCCATGAGCAGGACGTGACGATTCCCTCGGTGAGCCCAGCACCAGGGCGCTATGTGCCGGCCCTGCAATTATGGAAGCCACATTGGATGGCGGAAAATGCCATGGACTGTCCCTGCCTTCCTTTGAGGGACGACCGTTGTCTTCGTCCCTTCAAACTTGGCCAGCTGGGTTGTGGACGGTACCGCAAAAGTGAGAGTCTCCCAGAAATGCTACCTGGTCAAAAAAAGCACGCTAAAGCCGGATGTGTTTGCCTACGGGTTTCGGCCCAAGGGCGCATAACAGACACACCGCATTCACATCTGAAAAGACACTCCGGATGAACGCAAAGAAGAAGAAGAAGATTCCTGTTAATTAATAACTTCCCCATGTATAGTTATATCTATATCTAAATCTACGTGTATATCTTTATCTACTTCTATATCTACATCTACATCTGCATCTTAATTTATATCTACATCTACACATATATCTATATCTTTTCCTATATCAACATATATATATATATCTATACCTATAACTACATCTACAGCTACGTCTCTGTCTTTACCTACATTTATATCTATACTTGTATCTACATTTATATCTACATTTATATCTACATCTATATCTAAATCTATATCTACATCTATAACTATATCTATATCTAAATCTATATCTACATCTATATCTATATCTTTATTTAAATCTATATCTACATCTGTATCTAAATGTATCTCTACATCTACATCTACATCTATATCTATATTTATATATACATCTATATCTGCATCTTATCTACATTCATATATACATCTTAATCTACATCTATATCTACATATATACATATCTACATCTATATCTATATTAAATTTTCACGTCTCGACGAGATGATAATTACACATTGATTTTACAGTCTTTAACCGAATGAGAAATACTGTGTCTGTTTTCGTTAGAGGGCGCAAAGAGAGGCAACAAATTGCACCTTTCTGCTCGTAGATAAAGCAAGGAAAACAAGCTGGTTTTAATGTAGAGCAAGTGCAAGGTAACGATAAGATGCATACGATAAACTGTGGCTCTAGAATATTTACGGGGGACTTAATTAAAAAGAATGTCGCTGTATTTTCTTTCCTGCATTATGTGGAACCGCTGTATGTCCTTGTTATTCAATTTGTATCTCCCTCCGCCGTATGTTAAATTGCTGTATCACCTTGTTATTCATACTTCTTCTTTTCTGTGCCTTATGTTAAACAGCCGTGCCTCCCTATTATTCATACTTCTTCTGTGCCTTATGTTAAGCCGCTGTATCTCCCTGGTATTCATACTTCTTCTTTGCCTTATGTTAAAACGCTGTATCACCTTGTTATTCATACTTCTTCTTTTCCTTATGTTAAACCGCTGTATCACCTTGTTATTCATACTTCTTCTTTTCTTTGCCTTATGTTAAACCGCCGTGCCTCCCTATTATTCATACTTCTTCTTTGCCTTATGTTAAACCGCTGTATCTCCGTGTTATTCATACTATAGAGTGTATTTTTAATGACTGTGAAGTGTTTGAAAATATTGCCGGTCCACGTTTTTTATTCACCCTTTGTAAAGTTCATGCAACATAATTGATAAATACAATACTTGGACCGGCAATAGTTTCAAACACTGCACAGGCATTAAAAATACACCCTGTACTCCCATGCCGTATGCTGAACAGCTGTATCATTCTCTCATTCACAGTTTGTCTGTCTGTCTTTCTCACTGTGTCTCTCTTTCACCATCTCTCACTCTGTGACTACCTCACTTTCTCAGCGAGTGAGTGAAAGACATCAAGACACAGAAGCTGACCAGTACTCCACCTGATAATGGACTTCCATTGCTGGGCTCGTAGCTGGACGTGATGCTGACCTCAGACCACAGGTCCTTGGAGATACGGCCATAGGAGTAGACCATGAGAAACAGCGGCAGGACCAGGAGGAGCACGTCCAGCACAAGCATGTACATGGACTCCCACATGTGGCTGGGCCAGATCTCCCTGCCAGAGAACATGGGCGTGCGGCTATAAGCATGTGTACACACATATATATATACAGACATATATACAGACATGTACACACACACACACACACACACACACACACACAGACACACATATATAGATATATAGATACAGAAATAAACGATACCACACATACATCACAAACACACGCGTATGCACACACAGGCAGGCGGAAGGAGGGAGAACGAGAGTGAGGGAGTAAAAGAGGGGGGAAAAGGAGTCATGGATGGGTAGATGTATGAATAAATGGATGTATGAATTAATGTATTGATAAATGGATGGATGGATGGATGGATGGATGGATGGATGGATGGATGGATGGATGGATGGATGGAAGGAAGGATGGATGAATGCATGGGTGGATGGATGGGTTGGATGGTTTTGTGGGTGGATGAGTAAATGAATGAAAGAATGATTGGATGAATGGAGGGTTGGATGGATGGATGGAAAGATAGGTAGATAGGTAGGTAGGTAAGTAGACAGACAGACGGGCGGACAGACATCTATTCAATCTAAGACATACATAAAACATAGGAACAAGCATACAGACAGACACGTAGAGAGCCAAGCAAATATGAAGAAAAGCTGATTGAAAGGCATTCAGATGCTTGCTTGCTTGCTTGCTTGCGTTCGTTGGCTTAAGCTCCAACGCGAAGTCCTGTATGTCGGATGAAGTCATCCTGTTGTCCAACATCAGTGTGATGTCAGACAGGACCTGAAGTTTGCGTGAGTATCCGTTGTCCCATGTCTGGCTTATTGGTGTGCAGACTGGTGGTTCCTCGCCGTACAGGCAGACACTCTCCGACTTCGGAGGAATCGGCGATCCTATTGACTTCAGCCAGGACCCCGAAGGGACCTGTTGCCCAGGACGCTCGACGAGGACGCGTCAATAGGTCTTGGCCAGTATAGAACCTGGCCCTGGTGCCTTGGAAACACCTCTGCGTCCCGGCATTCAGATGACCAAACAGAAAACCAGACAGGCAGATTGACATGGGAACAAACATACATTTCTTAACATGCACATACGTACACACACACCCATACATATATGAAAGACCGACACTCAGGCAGACACAAACCAAAGAGACAGACAGGCGTGTTTACAAACCTTACAGACAGTCAGACATGCAGAGACAGGCGTGTTTACAAACCTTACAGACAGTCAGACATGCAGACAGACAGGCGTGTTTATAAACCTTACAGACAGTCAGACATGCAGACAGACAGGCGTGTTTATAAACCTTACAGACAGTCAGACATGCAGACAGACAGGCGTGTTTACAAACCTTACAGACAGTCAGACATGCAGACAGACAGGCGTGTTTACAAACCTTACAGACAGTCAGACATGCAGACAGACAGGCGTGTTTACAAACCTTACAGACAGTCAGACATGCAGACAGACAGGCGTGTTTATAAACCTTACAGACACGCAGACAGTCAGGCAGTCAGACATGCAGACAGACAGAAGTGTCTACAAACCTGACAGGCAGTCAAACATGCAGACAGACAGAAGTGTCTACAAACCTGACAGGCAGTCAAACATGCAGACAGACAGAAGTGCCTACAAACCTGACAGACAGTCAAACATGCAGACAGACAGAAGTGTCTACAAACCTGACAGACAGTCAGACATGCAGACAGACAGAAGTGTATACAAACCTTACAGACAGTCAGACATGCAGACAGATATAGGGACTGACCAACTATAGTTGGTTTGAATATAGCATACACGCATCGAATCGTCGCCGGTACAACGAAGCTCGTGCACTGAGCAGGAAAGCTCCTAATATGACTCACTTTAGAGACTATAGAATTACTAAAGGATGTTTTCAGGTGTGGCGCAGGTAATCAATCAATCAATCAATCAATCAATCAATCAATCAACCACCCAACCAACCAGCCAATCAACCAATCAATCAATCAATCAATAGTTCAATTATTATATCAACCAATCAATCAACACCTTAATCGATCAATAATTAATCAATCCATCAATCAGCCTAGTAATAAATTTATCCATCACTCCACCAATTAATCAATCAATTAATCTATCCATAAATCAATCCATAAATCTAGCTATCAAAAGATACATCAACCAATCATTATATCAATCAATTGACCAATCAATCAATCAATCATTAGATCAATCCATCAATCAACTAATCCATCATTCCATCAATCAGTCAAGCGTTAAATCAATCACACAATCAATCAATCAATCAATTAATTTATCATGCAATCAATCAACAGACAATCTTTCAATGAACGAACAGATCCGTCTATTGATTGTCCTCTGCAGAACGCCACGATCAAACCCAGGCTGATTTTCTAGACAATTTAACGTTCAGTAGCTTGCCATTGCTCTCTGAACGAGACTCCAACTTCTGACCGGTGTGTGAAATGGACCCACTACACCGCTATCAGCGGACAGGTGGGTTAAGCGATAGCCCGGTAAACATCTCAGTATTTCCCTATCTACTATCTAGCGGAACCACAGCCAAGGAAACAGGCTTGGTAGAGTCAGCGGGGAAAGAAGACTGTTGAGCTTGACTCTAGTCCGACTTTGTGAAGACACATGAAGGGTTTAGCATAGGTGGGAGAGCAAGCACAATTTAAATACCACTACTTTTATCGTTTCCTTACCGGAGAGAGGGACGCAAGCCTCTCGCTCTGGGAGATTTGTTCGCAACAGGCGTGCAACATCTCCGGCGGGCCGATTCTCGCTAGTCGCCGGATCCGCACAGTGTCAGGCGGGGAGTCTGACGGTAGTACACGCTTTTATGGGTCCAGACATTTACGGAGACAGATGTACACGCTCATATCGGTCCAGACACTTGGTGTAAGGCTCTCAGCTGAGGGATATGGCTGAACGTCTCTACGTCAAATCCCTCGGATGTGAGGGCCTGACCGCTACTCGCCCCCTACTCCTGGAGGTTTGATGCTGATCCGCCAGCATCTTCAGCCTACCTTGTTCCAGAAGTACTGGTTATCCTTTCCTCTGGAGAAAACAAGGGAAGGCCGAGAGGGGGATCATGTTGCAAGGGCAACACATGGTCTCTGAATCCAAGCCCAGGCATTGAGCCATGGAATTCTGGCCTAATTCCAGTCCACATACTTTCGTCGTGTAAAGACGGCAAGGTGCCACTCATTTTCTCTGATTATCAATGCATGAATGGATGAGTGACTAAATGAATGAATGAATCAGTTAAACAACCAACCAACCAACCAACCAACTAATCAACCAACGAATCTGCCATTCAATCAATCAACCAAGCAGATTGCCATCTTCCTTTCTCTGTTCAGTGATATTTTATAACCTTATCTGTCTGACTGTTGAAGTCGTACACTACCGGAACGTGTTGAGATTTCTACGCTTGTTGGCAGTACAAGACGAATATCATTATCATGTGGCTGAGCGGTAATTTTTCGTCATCTGAAACGATCACCCAAGTAGTGGTCTAAACGTCTGTTTTTGTCTCGATTATGTCATGTAGCCACTTGGATATTTATCTCTCTGTCTTTCACTTGTTCTTTTCCCATCAGTCTTTCTAGTTGTCACCAAGTTCTGCAGTTTATTTCTTCTCATAAAGTGCCCCAAAATATTGATTATTTACGTCTAATTTCTCTAATAAATTTACTGTTTTCATATGTTTCCTGTAGGACTTGCTCGTCGGTTTTACAGCTTGTCTGCTCATTGACCAAGTTTCACATCCATGCAAAAGTACACGTCCTATGAAGCACTTCAAAATTCTTTTTCTCGTGTCAATAGACATCGTTTTATTGGTCAGTATGTTTTCCATCCTGCAAAAGGCTACCTTCTTCGCATTGCCAATTCTTGTTCCAATCTCTTCATGGAGATTCACTTGTTTAAGATTGTTCCCATGTATCCTTATATTACATTGTGGTATTTCTTTCTTCCTAGTGACGACCATAATCTGTGTCTTCTTAAAATATAATTCTAACATTTGTTGTTCACTATGTACAATGACCGCATCTACTAAATGTTGCGGGACATCTTGCTTATGACCGAGAAGTTTTCCGGAAGTTTGTTATGGGAGCGAGGTTTTTTAAAGGACACGCTACTGTATGAATGAATGAATGAATGAATGAGTGAATGAATGAATGAATGAATGAATGAATGAATGAATGAATGAATGAATGAATGAATGAATGAACTCAATTTTGCAGATCCACAAAAAGAAAAGCACACCTGTTAAGACGTGTTTAAGTGATATGTCAGCTCACCTGCAAGCAAAGGCACCATTGTTTAGCACCAGTAGTTTGTTGAACACTGCAATGGGCACCATCAGGGTAGCAGACGTCAGCCAGATGGCCAGGATCACTTTGTAGGAGTGGCGCAGTGTCTGCCACCTGCGGGACTTCAATGGCTGGCAGATGGCGTAGAACCTCTCAATGGAAATGGCCACCAACGTTGCACAACTGACTCCAACAGACACAGCTGAAATGGAGAAAGGACACAGCTGAAATGGAGAACGGACACAGCTGAAATGGAGAACTGAAACAGTCTTAGAAGATACAACCATGGTAAGTGCTGCCTTTAGGGAAGAATGGGGAATGAACGGCCTGCCAGTCGTATAAGGGCCGCGATATCATTCGGTCTGGCCCTGCCAAGGCAACCGCAGGCGGGACACGAAATTCAATAAATCTAGGAGCTTTATAAAGAATCATCAATAAATCTACTAGCATCATTATCAACACTAGCTAATATCATACGCCTCATCAAAGAGAAGCAGTTCCAACCATCACATTAGGTGTGAGTTAATTAAATATTTGAACACATGTAGCAGGCTCATGTTTGAGTTGATAATATTGTATGGCACTTGAATGATATTATAAATATCTAAAAGCCTCCCCCCCCCCCCCGCGTTTCCATCCTGTTTCAGGATATTGCGGTCAACACCAGCATCTTTCAGCTGTATGTTGATTCATAGGCCAGATCACGCTCATCAGCATTCCACAACTTTCTGATCCAAAAGCCTTGACAAAACAAAATAATCCTCATCCCTGCTTTAAGGCGCGAAGTGTTAACTAAGGCTTTAAGTATTCAAGTAATTAAAGTATTAGGGAATGAACAGGCTGGCAGGGAATGCACCTCTTGGTGGAATATTACCTATGGACAAGGGGAGGTGGTTGTGCGCCTGTGGGACCAGGTGGAGAAGGCGGGGGAACAGACTGAGAACTTGTATGTGGAAAGGATGAGATTTCGGGGGATTAGCAGGGATTCTGGTAGAATCTCCAAAATTAGAGATAAGACTAGGAGAACTTTCAATCAGATAGCGGTGAGAACGATTAGTAGTGTGACTCTTCGCTGGCTGTTGAATGAGGGGACGGAGCTCGTATGGGAATATCCTGAGAGTTGGATGTCAGTTCTTAGCCCATATCAACTCAACTCAACTCAGTTAAAGTATATAAAACTTAAAGGACACGTCTCTGTTGTTTCGAAGGTCTTCCTAATTTGTTCATGTACATTCCACGATTCACTGCCATACAGTGAATCATGTTCTATGTAACATTTCAGAACTCTTTTAAATTCAACGATAGTGACTTATTATTTAAACAATGATTCTGAAACTGAACTGAAATATTTTGACCATATTAAAAAACTTGGAGCGGTTCGCCCCCGCTGGTGACTTGCGGGATACCTGAGCCGTCCGCTCAGAAAGCAATGGCAAACTATTGAGCGTAATCTTGCCAAGAGATCAACAGACAGCTGAAAGATGCTGCTGTTGACAGCAATGTCCTGTAAAGGTAATGCGAATTTAAAAAAAAAGCGTCGACTACATTGCACCGAGTTCTATCCCACATGACTAGGTCTTTTCCCACAGGAGCGGCCTGAAGAATGCGTCACACAAAACACGGACTCTTTAGCTCCAGCGGGAATCTCCGAGAAAACTGGACACGGAAACTGAACGACGAAAGACGGAATCGAACCCACAACCTTCACAGCGTGAGGCAGACTGCGTATCCACTTCGCCATGAAGAATCCACAGAGGTGCATGTAGAGAAATCAATCAACTAATCAGGTGCCGTCTCCACAATGAAGGTTGGCTGGAATGGATCTCCAACACTGTCTGTCCCTCACTCTGAGTGTACATTCTGTCAGACTGATGTTCGTCCAAGTGAAGGCTACTTGTAGGGGTCAACCAGGCCGAATGGATACAAGATTTCACTCTTGAATTTCCGGTGTGTTGTTGCTGAGGTAGGAACACGAAATTAAAATAGTGAACAGAGACATAGCAACATAACAGTTATATCAAGGGACATTACTAAAGGAAGCGTAAATGTAATATTTGATTTAAATAATTTAGTATTTATCTAAATATTTTATAAAATGGTCATAGAAATTAGCGAAAATTATTTGCAGCATACTTTATGCGATAATAATTGTAAGTAATCTTCAAAGTTTGTGTAAAAGTGATGGCTTTATTTTACAAGCTTGAGAATTTTATAACCCATTTTGCCATGTCTTCTCGATATTACATTAAATGTTGTATCATCCTAAGCGACAGAAATATAGCTCAACATAAACTATTATTTTTGTCCGGCCTGTAGAAGGCCCACAACATCACTAGAATCACAATTAGAAACGTAAATTTCCTTTTCATATGTGATTTCACCATGGTGAATGTACCGAAACATCGCCGCACATTTTGCAAGGGCAAAAAAGTGCAAACAGCACACAAAGTCACCCTGTACACGCAGTAAAAGCTTCACTCTATGCACAGGGTAAAAGGCTTTACGACAGAAAACAGAGTGTTTATGGTGGTCGGTCTAATCAATCAATCAGGTACCGTCTCCACAATGAAGGTTGACTGCAATGGATCTTAAACACTGTCTGTCTCTCGCCCCGACTGTACATTCTGTCAGGCTGATGTTCGTCGATGGCTTGATGTTATCTTCCCACTTGTATCGTTGTCTACCTCTTGCTTGCTTGCCCTCAACCTTGCCCTCCAGCTTGGTTTTTACAAGTGTGTTATTCTTTTAACGTGGCCGAAATATTACACTTGTCTCTTTTTTTATTTCTTTTATCAACCCTCTTTTCATTCCCAATTTTTCTAGAACCGCTGTATTTGATTGTTTTTGTTACCATGAAATACGACCATTCTTCTGTATATCCATATTTCCAGGGCCTCAATTCGACTTTCTAATTGCTTGTTCATTGTCCAGGCTTCCGAGCCATACAGTAGTGTTGAATATACGTAACGTTTGATCACTCTCATTTTAATGCGTTGTTAACCTCCCTAGATGTTAATACTGATGTCATGCTGCTGAAAGCATTTTTAGCCATTCCTATTCTCTTGTTGATTTCTATTTCACTTCTGCCAGCATCTATTATTACATGTCCAAGATATGAGAAACTTGTGTAAACTTCTAATATCTCCCAGTTTATTGTGATGTTCATTGATGACCTTTCATTTTCACTGCTAATTATCATATTTTGATGTTAATATCTAAGCCACATTCTTCATTGTGCCTGTTTACTTGATCCACTAGGTCTTGTAATTCTTGCTCACTTTCTGCTAGTAACACGGTATCGTCAGCATATCTAAGATTGTTTATGATTCTTCCATTGATGTTAAATCCAGGCATTTCAACTTGTTTAAAATACTCTCTGTGTATAGGTTGAAGAAGCTTGGGGACAACACACATCCCTGCTGTACTCCTTATTTTATCTCTATGGACGACGAATAATTATTTCCGCAACTAATTGACGTCATTTTTTCCCAGTATTAGTTACTAATGAGTCTGATGTCCTTTCCGTCTACTCCTATATGTTGAAGGCATGTAATAAGTCGTTTGTGTTGTACTCTATCAAAAGCTTTCTTATAGTCTATAAAACAAAACATACACATTTTTCTGAAATTAACATCCATTTAAGAAATGGACACGAGAAAAGGGACGTTCAACACATGAGAATGTGACGTTAAACACATGAGTATGTGACGTTAAACACACGAACATGTGACGTTAAACACACGAGAATGTGCATTTGAAAAGAAATGAAAATCTAACCAACACTGGGAGAAATAACAGCTGTGATTTTATTTACAAGAGTAAGGCTGACCTCCATGTTCGGCTGGGATGAATGACAGGGCTGTCCAGGACCAGGATCTGAGACAGGAGAATGAATGATGGGATAAAATACAGGGTTAGCCGGCAGTAAATTACGGCCTGCATATATCGGTTAATGACGTGTTCACGGGACAGACTGACGGCGACAAGCAGACATGGCGACCGTTAATTGTTTCTAGCGTGGCTTTTCTATGTTTTCTATTGTTGCTTTTATACTTCTACTAGCGTGTCTTTTATATGTCTTCTAACCTGGCTTTTATACATCGTTTAACGTGACTTTAATATATCTCTTATGGTGGCTCGTATACATATTCTATCTAGCATATCTTTTATATATTTTCGACAGCCGCAGAAGTCGGATGTATCGGCCTAACGGCGCAAGAATGCAGCTCTGCTGTAAACAGGTACAACGCAATCACGTCTCCAAAAAACTCTTTGGATGAACGCAGAATAAGAAGAAGAATATGTATACTACCATTGCTTTTCCACATCTTCTAACATGGCTTTTCTAAATCTCCTAACATGGCTTTTCTACATCTCCTAACATGGCTTTTCTACATCTCCTTACATGGCTTTCCTAAATCTCCTTGTAGTCGATGGTAAAAGACAAAGGGAGACAATCATAAAGACTGATGCTTCCTTCACTACGGTGCTAAGAGGTAAAGAGTAGTTCTGACTTCGTTACGGCCAAAGAAGATAAATAGTGAAAAGAGAGAGAGAACCTCACACCGCCTCAACCGACAAAAAAAGAGGATAGTAATTAGATAAGAAGATATACGAGATCTCGAGCAGAGGCAGAAACTATTTTATAGATGTTCACACAGTAAACACCATGTTTGAGCCCAAGCGATGAATTAAGGTGTTAGATTGTGGTAGAAATAATGGTTGTAAAAACTAAAAGAGACTAAACAAACAAATTAAAGACAGTACAAAAATAGCTCTTTATTTATCAACAACTACAAATTTTGGTGACAATTTGTGTTCAAACACATTGAATGAAGCATTCAATAAGGGATGTTCAATTACAGATACAACAGACAACTGCATATATCAAACATCAACAAAGGGTGGCCCTAACCAATCAGGACACTTAAGACAACAGGGTACACCAAGTACCACAACACAGGTGTTCCAAACAATGGCTGGTTAGACTGACACAATAAAGAACTTTGACACAAGCCACACTGCACAGACAACAATAAGACACTACAAAAACATAGGTTACACAACATAAACCCCAAGACGCGACATAAACAAAAGTTGTGACACAATTTACTATCCCACCAAGAACCCAGGCCTGCTGACACTAACTAGTCAGCCGCTCCTCTAACAATGGAAAACACAATCTATGATTATCATGGTAAAGACAACATATTAAACACATGAAGCAATGAGCACATGCAATATAACATTTGAATTAACCTACATATAACAAATGTCTCCCATCAAATTATCCACTTTGCTATTCCCTCTAGTTGTACTACTGCTATCATGAGACTACATCTCTAACGGTTAAATGCAGCAATCAATGCTGCATCATCAGATCACCCACTATTGTCTTCTCCAGTTGTGCCACTGCTGTCATGAGATTACACTTGATATGGCTAGGATAGAACACCTTCTAATGCAACAACCTCAGCCTGCTCCACCTACCCATACAGCCCAGCATTCACTTACAGAATGTCTTCAGTTCAGGGAGGTCATTACCTACAGATCTCTGACATTACACAACTTCTCATCCCCAACACCACAGGCTGAGAATACCACTCATAAATGCCAATGTTACACAGCAACACTAATCAACTTGTCAAAATCAACACCGAACACAACTCAGCTACACCGGTGTACAACGACTCTAACAGGACAACACCATTTGAACACGTACATACAGGACATAAATACAGTTCAATGCACCAACAGCAATCAAACAGACATAGGATATGCAATCCAACATGGCATCACAAGGACACATACCTTTGTACTGATGACAGCTAGACAACATCACTATACCAGAGGTACAGTTCTACACATGACACCAACAACAATCAGGACACAGGCTATAACATAAGTCACCGACAACAACCCAGACATATAACATACATCGCGACATAAAACCATCACAATCATCAAATGATCACTCTCACCATAGCCATAATCATCCCAATCATCCTAGCTGACACTACATGATCAGCCTCAACATAGTCACCACAATCATAATCCCCATCATCACTCTCACCATAGCCATCATCATCCCAATCGCCCTAGCTGACATCCCTACATGATCAGCCTCAACATAGTCATCACCACAATCCTAATCATCATCACAATCATCAAATGGTCACTCTCACCATAGCCATTACTACAATCATAATACCCAATGCACCACCTTTCCCCCATCTTCTGTCGTTTAAATACCTAAACTTATGATGGATGCCATATGATATAGGACACACTGCTCCTGCAATGTCCATGTTTTGATAAAGGATATCAACAACAATATGACATCACACACATTACCGCATGATATTACAAATTAATAACCAGCAAGCACTGATTGAGGCCAACACCATTAGTGTACTATTCCTTGTGACTAGACACATAGCAAGTGCATATAAATATCTTTGCGAAAGGTGTTACGTAGCATTAAATCACATTCTCTCCCCCGTGCGACAACCACCATGCTTAACTTAAGGCAGAATCTCAGTCACTGATTCCACCGATACCTTGATACACCTGCATAAATATTACTGCCTCCTGTTAACAGATGTGATGCCAGACTTCACTTACTGCTGAACAACAAATTCCTATACTATATTGAATACTTAACTATATTGTAATGTGCCTTGTCTTTCATTGACTGCAGTCCAAGTGTGTTTACTTTATTCACTCCTAGCCACTCCACTAATATTCTGTATATTATTTTCTTCAATAATTCATACAACCAATATTTGCCCAGCTCTTACAACAACAAGCCTCTTAACTCATAGTAATTTATACCACTGTAAATAATCCACTAGTTATGAATAATTATTAAGTGTTACTAGGCAAGTGTTACTGACACTATGTGTGTCAAATTACTTCCTAACCTGTGGACCACTCTCTCTTTATCGTCTGCTCATAATTTAGAATTTACCTGTTTTGGGAACAAAGGCTGAACGTTACTTGTCGAGCTGGTCTCCCACGTGTCAATTTTCCAAGTGCTGTTCCTCCATCTTCTACTTTTCACCTAGCCTCATAAAACTTAACACAAGTAGCTTCTAAATTGTTCCTTAATCTATTTCTTGTAAATAACTCGTCGCAGTCCAGACCGGTCTGCGCCATTTTCTTCAAGAACCGATAACTCACGCGAGCTTGGGGGAGTTTTGCACACCATTCTCTGCAGCCGAGCTTACAGATTTCCTTTATTAATTTTAGTTACTGCTAGAGAAATTATTAACTTAAAGATTAAAGCTAGGAATAAGTATAAGATTAGCTATATTTTAAATCTAATTAGTTCGATAATCACTTCATTATTATTATCTTATGGCTTTACTGAAGTATACATTTAAATAACCAAAATACTATGTCATACATGGTTTATAAAATTAAAATTAATATATATATAAATAACATAAAACACAATTAATTATGGTTACATACCACTGCAAAACTTCAGGGTCTAACTACTAAACACACAATAGAAATAGGCATTGGCGCCTCGTCACTCAGTGTGGTGGACTACGGAAAAAGGCCAGTTCTACCTGTGCGGGGTCTTTTATACAGGGGTCGTTCTGACTCCCAGAGTTCCAGACCAATCAGACGCCCTCTTGCAGCATTCCACCATCATCGCGAGCCGAGTACATCCTAACATGGCTTTTCTACATCTTCTAACATTGCTTTTATACATCTCCTTACATGGCTTTTGTACATCTCCTAACATGGCTTTTCTACATACTTTGCATGTTTTTTCTACATCCTCACATTCTTTTTCTACATCGTCCAAAGCGGCTTTTCTACATCTTCAATCATGGCGTTTCTACATAATCTAAATTTACTTTTCTATATATTATAAACATGGTTTTTCTATATCTTCTAACATGGCTTTTCTGAATCTTCTAACATGGCTTTTCTAGTTCCTTTCATCCATCCCGCCCTGAAATTTTCAAAGCCTTTCTTTTGAAACAGAGCGACTTTGAGTTGTCGATTGTTATCACATTTAAAATAAACTTTGTTTAATGTTTGTATCTTTAAGTTTGGACTAGATGCCAGTCAGTGTAATTTATTACTTTCTGATCTCACTTTTACATGTTTATGTCCCGTAGGTTTTATCTGTTTCTCTGGCGGTCAATACGGCAAAGTGGATAACAACACTCGATCTTTAACTTCCGGTGTGCTGATGCCGAGGTTGTGAGCTCAACCCCTACATTCGTCAGTTGGACTAAAATGTTGACTTCTCGTCCTACAAGTACAGGGTGTAGTTTTAATGACTGTGTGTGTATTGATAAATGTGCCGTTCCAAGTTTTGTATTTACCTTTTATGTTGCATGAACTCCAAGAGGGTGAATACAAAACTTGGAACGGCAATATTTACAAAAATCACAGTCATTAAAAATACACACTATACTTTAGAAGTCGGAGTGGGTTCGCCTGATGGTGAGTGACACTGGTAATAGGGAAAACTAATCCACATGAATACACACAAAAAAGTAAGTCAACTAGAAGTACTAGCACAGTGGTTCTCAACTGGTGGGGAATTCCCCCCCCCCCCTCCCAGGGGGGAATTTTAGAGTTTCCAGCTGGGGAATTAAGATTATTTCAAGATCGCTTTTACGGTTCTGCACTTCTCGCCCTAATGAAATTTGTTTTATAACGTAAGTAGACCCACAAATCACGTTTTATATAGATGTCTAGACTTGTTCTAATATGTGTTATTAAATTAAGCTTCCATTTTTATGTATACTATGTAAGGGTGGGGGGGGGGGGGGATTTATAGGGAGGAAATTAAAAGGGGGGATGACGTTTTGAACATATGGTAAAGGGGGGCATGGACCAAAAAAGGTTGAGAACCACCGTACTAGCACGTGTAAGGACTTCGTTTGAGTTTAAAGCGAGCGAACGTAAAAAAAAAATATCAGTTTCTCTATCATTCCCTATATTTTTTAACCAAAAAAGAAAATAATGCACGCTCTACAGTGGATGTTGCGATCAACGCCGTGTTAACCATAAAAACAGCTTGCTATATGCGCCAATCATTATTTGATATTTCGTGTTCTTATATCGCCGGCGTCTCTGGCCTGGGAGGTTAGTGAATGATGTTTCACAACTGATAGCAGATCGCTTTGCGTTAGGGTTGATGGTGTGAGCATCGGCCGTTCAGAAAGCAACGGCAAACTACTAAACTTAAAATTGCCCAGTAAATAACAATCAGGCTAAAATTGTGGGGTTGACTGAAACGTCATGTAAAGGACATGCATTTAAATGTTTTTAACAAAAAATTCTGTGTACGCATCTAACAAACGTTTGTAGAAGCTTATACAACAATAATGAATGCATGGTAAGAACAAATGGAGAACACACAGAACCCTTCTCCATAAGAACGACAAGATTGAGTCGTGTCCCCGCTATTGTTCATCTTATATATCAATTAGGATGTGCGTATCTCTGTATGTATGTATGTATGTCCTTTATACGCTCGCGAACGGCCCATCCGATTGAGATGAAATTTTCTACACGCCTTCCTTTGATTCCAGAGATGCCAACTGTCGTAGTTTTTTTTTCTTCTTCCTCCTCCTCCCTCCTCCCTCCTCCCCCTCCCAAAATACGTACGTCCAGGAAATGGTCTTCTACATAGACACTTCTCTCTGAGGTCCGCGATAACATATTAACCTGGTGGGATGGCAATCAATCATCCTACTACCTCCTCCCTCCTCCTCCCTTCTCCCTCTTCCTCCTCCCTCTTCCTCCCTCCGCCTCCTCCCTCCTCCCACTCTCTACTCCTCCTTCCTCCTCCCTCCTCCTTCTCCTCCCTCCTTCTCCCTCCCCTCCTCCTAATCCCTTCTCCTCCTCCTCCTCCTCCTCTCTCCTCCTCCCTCCTTCTCCCTCTTCCTCCTCCCTCCTCCTCCCCCTCCTCCTCCACCCTACTCCTCCCTCCTCTTCCTAATCCCTCCTCCTCCCTCCTATTCCTCCTGTCTCCTCCTCCCTCCTTCTCCCTCCTCCTTCTACCTCTTCCTCCCTCCTCCTTCTCCCTCCACCTCCTCCCTCCTCCTCTCTCCTCCTCCTCCCTCCTCCTCCCTCTCCCTCCTCCCTTCTCATCCTCCCCCACCTACGTTCTCCTCCTCCCTCCTCCCTCCTCCTCCTTCTCCCTCCTCCTCCCCCTCCCTCCTCCCCCTCCTCCTCCTCCTTCACCCTCCTCCCTCCTCCTCCTCCTCCTTCACCATCCTCCCTCCTCCTCCTCCCTCCTCCTCATCCTCCCTCCTCCCTCCTCCTCCCTCCTCATCCCTCTTCCTCCTCCTCCTCCCTCCTCCCTCCTCCTTCTCCCCTTTCCCCCCTCTTTCTCTTAATCCCTCCTCCTCCCTTCTTCTCCCTCCGATTCATCCCTACTCCTCCTCCTCCCTCCTCCTCCTCTCTCCGCCTATCTCTTCCTCTCTCCTCCTCCCTCCTCTCTCTTCCTCCTCCCTCCTCTCTCTTCCTCCTCCCTCTTCCTCCCTCTTCCTCCTCCTCCTCCCTCCTCCTTCCTCCTGCTCCCTCCTCCTCCTCCCTTCTCCTCCCTTCTCCTCCTCCCCCTCCTCCCCCTCCCTCCTCCCCCTCATCCGTCTTCCTCCCTCCTCCTTCTTCCTCCCTCCTCCTCCCCCTCCTCCCCCTCCTCCTCCCTCTCCTCCTCATCCCTCCTCCTCCATTCTCCTCCTCCCTCCTCCTCCTCTCTCTACCTCCTCCCTCCTCCTCCCTTCACATTCCTCCTCCTCCCTCTTCCTCCTCATCCCTCCTCCTCCTCTATCCTCCTCCCTCCTCCTCCCTCTACCTCCTCCCTCCTCCTCCCTTCACATTCCTCCTCCTCCCTCTTCCTCCTCCTCCCTCTCATCCTCTTCCCTCCTTCTCCTCCCTCCTCCTTCTCCCTCTTCCTCCTCCCTCTTCCTCCCTCCGCCTCCTCCCTCCTCCCACTCTCTACTCCTCCCTCCTCCTTCTCCTCCCTCCTCCTCCTCCCTCTTCCTCCCTCTTCCTGCTCCCTCCGCCTCCTCCCTCCGCCTACTCTCTCCTCCTCCTCCCTCCTCCTCCCTCTCCCTCCTCCTCCTCCCTCTCCTCCTCCTCCTCCTCCTGCGATCTCCTCCTCCCTCCTTCTCCCTCTTCCTCCTCCCTCCTCCTCCCCCTCCTCCTCCACCCTACTCCTCCCTCCTCTTCCTAATCCCTCCTCCTCCCTCCTATTCCTCCTGTCTCCTCCTCCCTCCTCCTCCCTCCTCTTCCCTCCTCCACCTCCCTCTTCCTCCTCCCTCCTCCATTTACCCAAGACAGACAGACATACAGATAGTCGGGAACGGGATCTTATATGACTACTTATATGATTTAAATGAGATGCTCTCCACCATGGGCTGGGCCGGGTCAGACAGACAGACAGACAGACAGACAGACAGATAGATAGACAGACAGACAGACAGACAGTCGGGAACGGGAGCTTATATGACTACTTATATGAATTAAATGAGATGCTCCCCACCAGAGTCTGGGCGAAGCCGGGCCGTGTCAGCTAGTAGCCTATATAGAAAGCATATGTAAAGACACCATCCAAAGGGAGACCGTAACGACACCACATGAAAAAGAGAACACAGAAGAAGAACCAACGGCAAATTGCACCATTAAAGAACTCCTATTTGCGGACGACCAAGCATTAATTGCAAAATCAGAAACAAAATTACAAGACCACATAAATAGTCTAATACGAAGTGTGTAAGGAACATAACATGAAAATTAGCATCAGTAAAACAGAGGTATTGACAATAACGATATAAGACAAAAACTACAAAGATTCACCTCAAAAACACTCCCTGAAACAAGTAAAGAGCTTCAAGTAATTAGGAAATATAATATCTTCAAATGGCAAATTAGAAGACGTGATCGGAAACTGATGCAATGAGGCAAAGTAACTCATTGGACAAATGGTACCAATACTAAAGAACAAACACGTATCAATAGTTACCAAGAAAGCACTCTACAACACAATCTTCCTACCAACTCCATGTTACCAATGCCAAACTTGGACAATGACTGAAAAAGAGAAAAGAAAAATCACAACAACAGAAATAAGATTCCTGAGAATTCGCAATGTATCAAGAAGAGAGAAAATCATAAATGAAGACACCAGGAATAAAATGGAGGTTATAGCAACGCTAGATTTCATCAGAAAACAGCAAATTAATTGGTTTGGCCATGTAACTAGATTACCAACTATGAGTATACCACAACAAGCATTGATGTACAGACCAAATGGAAGCAGAAGAAAAGCTTGTCACGTAAAGAATGGGCAAGGGGAATACCAGAGTCAATGGGAATCTCGAAACACGACGCCCATAAACGGGTACTCTATTGGGGCGTCACCTCGACACCGCAAGGTACAAAAGGAACAAGATAAGATATCCCTTGTTCTACTTCTGTCAGTGATGTTTCCAGATCCAGCCACCTATTCTCTGCGTTTGTATTATTTATAATTTTGCTGTTGTTGGTGCATTTTTGTCTGTTTTACTAAAATTAACAATTTCGTCAACTGTCTATGATCATTTTGTGGCCTAGTATAGATTGCCCTTTTTCGTCCTAAAGTATTTATGTTGGGATATACTCCTCATTGTGTTGTCCAAAACCAATAAAGAACTTGAAAATAAAACAACCCAGCGAGTTAAAGATATAAGGTCACTCTTCACTTCAGACGGGAGAATAGATAGAGAAATTGACACAGGTTGTTCAAAGACAAATCAGGTCCATGGACAACTAGCGCCACCCACTTCTGTCGCATAGAAACGAACGAACGAACTTTATTTTCAAAGGGTTAAGAATTGGGCACGCAAGCCCGTCTAACATTCTGCCCTTCTATCACTCTCTTTCATACATTATTTCATTCACACATCATTCAGGGCTAACAGAGAACAGCAACAATATAAAAGATATGCATTCTAAAGGCATGGGCAAAATGCGAACATCAAAACTACACGACACAGTAATATTTGTAATTGTGTTATATTTGTTATTAGCTATGTGGAATATACTGGTCTACCAAAAGGGGACTGGCTGTTATACTAAGGTTTTATATTGATTAATAATTATGTCGTTAAGGAGTAAAGTAATCCGCACTGAGATAGTGTTCGAATAATTTGCGATTATATGTATAGGGGTTGGAGATGGCTTTGATTTCTTGTGGAAGATTGTTCCATAGCTGAGCTGCAGAGTACGTTGAGCTTGTTTTGTGTAAGTCAATCATAGGCTTCGGAATGTGTAGTATATTTAGTCGTTTACTGTGTCTAGCATTATATTTAAACAATGGCCAAAGGTAATTTGGGGCATTCCGATGTAGGATTTTGTGAATTAGTTTGGCCTTATTGAAAAGCAGGTGTTTGTGGAGTGGTAGTAACTGAAGGCGCTTAGGCAGGCTAGGATTGTCAGATAAATGTTTGCTATAAATTAAAGTCATGGCCCGTTTCTGGAGTGAGTAAGGTCGCTTAGTGCTTGAATTAGAACAACCGTCCCAGATTATAGAGCAGTAGTAAAAATGTGTTTGTATGTGAGAAGTATAGAATAATTTCCTTGTGTCCTCATCAAAGAAAATTTAATTTTGGCGAGTTGGTAGACTTTTTTCGCTGTTTGTTTAACGAGTGCTTGAACGTATGAATTAAAGGTTAGGTTTCTAGCAATGATTAGGTCTAATGTTTTGTGCTCAATTACACTTTCTACTGGCATGTTATCGATGTGAAGTTGAAGTGATGTGTGTGAATGTAGAGTTTGAAGTCTTTGCTTGTTTGTTAATAAAATTGATTTTGTTTTAGTGATGGTAATTTGCATACGGGTTGCATAGCTCCACCTAACTACATTATTTAATTATTGTTGCAAAGACGACTCTAGCAAATTACAGTTTTCAGCGTTGTATACACTGTACAGTCGTTTGCAAATAGATCGCAGGACGACGATATATGCAAGGGTAGATCGTTAATATATATGGCAAATAATAGAGGGCCAAGAATAGAGCCTTGCGGTACTCCAGTATTGAAGGTAGTGGTTTGAGACAGAGATTTATTGTGTGATGCTACTTGCTTTCTGTTTGATAGAAAAGATGTTATTAGAGTGACTACATGAGGGCCAATTTTCATTGTCTCTAGTTTTTTAATTAAAATAGCATGGTCTATCATATCAAATGGTTTCCTGAAATCGATAAACACAGTTCCACATAGTGTTGTTGTTTATATTCTGGTGTAAATTTTCTATCATGTTTGTTAGGGCCGTATGACATGAATATTTTGGTCAAAATTCTAATTGACTGTCAACAATAAGCTTGTTGCGAACTAAATACTGTAATATTACTTTATGGATGCGTTGTTCTAGTGGTTTAGATAGTGACGGTAGTAAAGAAATGGGTCCGTAATTGTTCGGGAGACCATTGTCCAATGACCAGATTTAAGCGATTTTTAGTGATTTTGAGAGCTGATGAAAAGTGGCCTTTGGTGAGACACTGATTATATACATAGGTTAGTGATATACAGATCACTGGCGCAGCACAACGGAGAATCCGGTTGCTGATTCCATCTAACCCAGATGAGGTTGTGATTTTGTAGGCTACTGGGGTAAGTGAATACTTCAGTGATTGTCATTAGCGGTATATCGGAAAGAATATCCCGGGAGCATCTATTCTCGCAAAACGATGACAGTAAAGATAAGTTGTAAGGAGAATTTGGTACTGAAGCCTTCAACTGGTCTGTGTCAGTTTGAAAAAAAAAAATACTGAGTTGGTGGCATGTAATATGATTTGATGGTAAAGAATTTGGGAAGTTATACTTGTTTGTCAATGTGTTAATTCTTCTTCTTCTTTAGCATTCCGAGCCATTAAGGTTCTTTGCTGCAGATACAAACCGTCCCCATTCCTCTCTCTTGTTGACCTTCTCTTGCCAGTCGCAGGTCTGTTTGTATATTATCTCTCCACCTTCTTCTTGGTCTACCACGGGGTCTACGGTCATTTATTTCCTGAGTGTAAGTGAGTTTTGTTTCCCTATTATCTTCCATTCTTTCTATATGCCCCAGCCATTTTGTCTATTAGCCTTCATGATACCAGTGAGTAGCGGGGACTTAAACAGATCATAAATGTCTTTGTTGCTTCTTCTTTTCCACTCTCCACTTTGTGTATCCCTAAAGGGCCCAAAGAATGCGTGTTAATTGCCTTCCATATATCCTACTATTTGTTTTATACATTACTAAGTTCTGAAGTAATTTTTCTTTCCTTCGTATGGTATATTGAAATTTGTTTCTAAGAGTA